>JAMZAV010000285.1:0-430417 GCA_024449915.1 Sweltsa coloradensis | reverse complement strand
TTCGCAATCTCCCAACAAAAAAACCCCATCCGTTCACAGTTATTTCCCAAAACCAAGATCCTGAAAAGTCAAAAAATTATCACACATCACTCACGCAGGAACGATTTCGGGGGGCATTCACACAGACAATGTAAAAAAAAACTAAAAAGACCCCCAACTTATCCCCGCCTGGTGTGTACTTGACACTGACATCTAGCCCCGCACTTCGCAATCTCACAACAACCCATCCGTATCGACAGTTACTTCCAAACCAACGTATCCATGACAAGTCAACAATATAATACACACACTCACGCACGCACGGAACGATTTCGCGGGGCATTCACACAGACAATGTATAAAATAACTAATAAGTACACACACATTATCCCCTGACACTGGTGTGTACTTGACACTGACATCTAGCCCCGCACTTCGCAATCTCCCAACAAACAACCCATCCGTATCGACAGTTACTTCCAAACCAACGTATCCATGACAAGTCAACAATATAACACACACACTCACGCACGCACGGAACGATTTCGCGGGGCATTCACACAGACAATGGCCACTTATTCAAATCACTTCCGTCTAGAATGATACAACACAGGAGCCTCAGATGATGACAATCATGATGCAGGGAGGAACAGTCACGTGATACGGTCACGTGTCAGTAGGATGGGATTGACCGGTCAAATTCAAATTTGGTCAATTGACTGGTCAATTGACGGTCAAATGTAAAAAATCATAAATTTTATTTTATTAGATAATTAGTATATATTTTTTTAAATGTTGTGACAAAAGCTTTTTTTTATTTAAAAGCTTGTTAAATGCATATTAAGTGGCATATCATCATCGTCATCATCATCGTCGATGCTGTCATCAGTCCCTTTCTCCGATTCAGCTTCAGCTTACCCAGAAGCTATTATATTCTATTTGTCTATTATAATTCATAATATAACTACATAATAAATAATAATTAAGATAAAATATTACCTAATTAAAACTTTTTTAATTGAAAAAGAAAGAAAGAAATGTTATTGTGTTACATAACAATTCAAATTCAAATATGAAAATTCAAATAATTTTAATTTTTAAATGCAATATACACATGTTATCTTTAAGTCAATGACTGGTCAATTGACTAAAAGTATTGACCAGTCATTTGACCGGTCAATTGACCAGTCATTTGACCGGTCAATTGACATTGTGCAACCCTACGTGTCAGGTATAGAATTACCGGTACCGTCACCGGTAAATTGGTCCATGACGCAGCAATCACGATCAATAATTTTGTAGGAGGATGTGCGAAAATTAATATAAATCGTGTTTTTATTCAAATCTAATCTTTATTGTTTAAAAAGAGTTTTTAAAAGTTTATCATTAGTAAAATGGCATTATAGACAGAAATATAAAATATATAATAATATGTAATATGAAAAATGATTGAAAAAATCATTCAATAGTCTCAATAATTGGGATGAGATGAAATAATGAGGGGATTTTGAGAGACGGCATCAAGACAGCTCAAGCTCCAAAAGAAGAAAAAGCAAACTTAAGTCGCAAAACGAAGTAGGGCCTACAGCTCGCAATATTAAGTTGTGAGGATTTTTAGAAAATTCTCGGCAACAATAAGGTACCCCAAACAGAAGACTCCGATTCGGGAGGTCACGCACTAACATACCCACCGGCAACCCTGAATGATTTGTTACCCGAAATGTTCATGCAATGAAAAAAAAAAATGATAACTCATAATACCTATAGTAAGAGGGTCACACCGGGTAAATCTGGATAGGAAAACCATCGGGCATCCTTACTAAAAAGTTATTTTAAAGTTTACTAAAGAGAGTCTGTCCAAAGTCATAAGATAACTTAGCCAACCAAGTGCCTTGATAACGTCCTGGGGGTCTATTTACTAAGTGAGAGCGACAGTGAGAGTGACAGTGACAACTTTAATGAGAAGCTACACAAGCTTATAAGCTGTGTATATTGGCAACAATAACACATTTCACATTAATTTTTAATACCGTCTGTCAATATCTCCTAAACGTAATAAACAACTACATAGGCCTACAGCAAATGTAAGTAATTACTATTTAATTTGGTATGATGAAAATTCGAGGTGGCAGTTCTGACATGTTCTTCTCACTAAAGTCATTGTTGATCAACTATTTTCGCTGACGTTGGCGCTGTCGCTGTCACTTTTAGTAAATCGACCCCTGGTTCACAGCAATGCACCCTGTGAATGTGTCGACCACGACTAGGCTACTCAGTCTAGCGCATAATCTCGTGATGCAGTGAACACTCTGCCCCTTTAGACGGACGGTGCACACTGCACAGACAGACAGACACAATGCTGCTATTTTGATTTATTGGCCTTGTGATGAAACAATAGACCCGTGACTGCTCCTCGTGAGATTAAACACAATTGCATCTCATTGTTAAGTCGGAAAATACTTGGAAAAGGGAATATAAATAGGCTTGATTCTGCGACTATCAATGCTATTATAGTGCATCATATAGAGAGTATGATAGGAATATTAACATTTAGATTGCCATAGAAAGTTTACAAGACTACCTGTCACGTCCATCAGTGGCGTATCCAGGAATGTAAAAATGGGTGGGGGAAGTCGATATGTTAAACAGGGAAGGGGTCTTCAAGTTTTGAACGCCTGTAAACACGTTTTAGAATCATACAATAACAAGGATATATTAGTTTTTTTTATATTTGAAGTTTTTTAGTGAATCAAATCAAATCCTGAGTGCATGGGGTAGGTGGGGGTTGTACCCTAAACCGCCCTCCCCCTTGGATACGCAACTGACGTCCATATCAACGTGTAATCCAAATTCTTGGAACTTGAAATTAAACTTCGTCGTTTTCTCCGACTCATGAAATACTTCACTTGTTATGAAAAGTTTACCTGTGCTGATTCTCAAGTAAAATAAAATAACACGAAATAGTATTTGCACCTATTCATTTCAATTCATGTACACCGTCGACCAGAAGTAAACCAAGGGATGGGGATTGGATGAGCCAAGCGAAGACTTCAATTTCACTTTCACTTACCCTGAGAGAAATAGCTATAGGTAGTTTGTTTTTTGTCTTGTTTGTTTGCTCTCTACCGGGCAAACGGCATAATATGCTATCTTGATGAAATTTTCAGGGGTCCTTCGAAATCTCTGTACTTAGATCTGCCAAGTTTTTGGGGACAATCGAAGAAATATTTCTCATAAAAATCGTACTTTTAGGACAACGATTAATCAATTATTAAAGCTCCTCCACCAACGCTACTGGAAAATGCGTCCGCGAAGCGGCCTAGTATACAACAAAACATTTTTTTAGTGTATGTGTCCATTTAGTTATTTTAAAATAATTCTGAATTGAGTGGTATTGAATTTAGTATTTTTTTGTAATAATAAGTTTAGAATAAGAATAAGCCAATCCAGCGCGCATGGTCGATCAAGTAAGAAAGTGACACGGGTCCCCCATCTATTCTACTCTACTTCGTACGTACAAAGGCGGCGAGAAAAAATAAAATATTAATAATAACAGACAAAACATACAAACAAAACGTTTCGGCAGATTACAATAATGGCCTCCCGTTTGTGTTCAGTTTATGCATTTTGTTCCTCAGAGCGAATCAGGGCGAGACTTGACGATTACTACGTAGTTATTTGTTAAGCATTTCGTTGCAGCTTAATAACACAAAGAGAGCTAATGCGCGGCTCTTCTGCGCACGAGGTTTAAATTGCATTAGACATGGCTCACAAAGTATAAATAATGTAGCTACTTTATTAATTATGTCATTACTCTCCTGCGACCGTGACAGCACGCGTAAATATAAGATGTGTACTTAGAGTAATAGAAACATTGCTTTTCAGTGGTGGTATTCTAAATAATGAGATTATTCTAATGTCAATGGAAAGCGGAAACCAAACCATGCATTTCATTCTTAAACTTTTATTCTTGCGTGTAAAAGTTTATGGAATCAAACAATTCAATGAATATATGGTTCCTAAATAAGTTATAGAGTAAAAATAAATGAATTGCAGTGTTTTAGTAAGTACTGTACTCCATCTTATTTAAAGTAACCAAAGGAAGGAGGTATTCTTTATGAAATTAAATAAATAGTAAATGGTAAAATACATTGTATTTGTTTGTGATTCCTTTTACGTCATCAAGTCAAATTTGTATTGATAAAATAGTAAAATCAACCGTTTCAGCAGGAAATTAATTGTGTATTTGTAAAGAAAAGATTGACGATACATCAATGGTTAGCATTTTTCTGGCAAGAATCCTTCAAGGTCACGAGGCACAAATAATCTCCTTAGCTCATTTAACCTTATACTCACCATAAACGAACCAACCTAGAGTTGACCAAAGGTGGCAAACATCATCCATCATTGACAACATAGCAACAAATACTACACTTCCATTCAAGACACAGGTACTTAACCTTGGTATTGCCGACCATTATGCTCAAGAAATCAAGATTCAATGTAACAATTTTTTCCTCCAACAACAACAAAAATTCAATTATTAAATGATACCACATTAGATAATCTTATCGAGAGACTTGAAGAAGAAATGTGGTATGATGTATCACAAGCTAGATTGGCTGATGATAAATACAATACATTTATACAGAAGCTGCAGTCATATATCAGTGAAAATTGTCCATTAAAACTATAAAAAATAACCATTCTACAAAAGCAAACTGATATCGAAGGGTATAAAAATCTCGAGTTTAAATAAGAGAAGTCTTCTTTATATAAAAAACTCATTTCCAAAACGTGACATTCCTTCAAACTTACGCTAAATCATATTTAAAAATTTATAAACAAGTTTTAAAAACAGCAAAAAGAAATCATCTCAAGCTAACAATAAGTCAAAGTGTATATGGAAAATTATAAATTCAGAGACAAACAGAAAACCTATTAAGCCCCGTGAAAATATTAATCTACTCAATAGTAACAATGAATTAATAAATGACTCTAAAGTGGTAGCAAAAATCCTTAATAGCTATTTTGCTAATGAAGCCTCTGACCTAACAAATAACTTAGTAAATCAAGGAAATAATCAAAATCTTACTTTCATTGATTACTTGCATAAAACAAACAAGAGCCCAGTAAATTCTTTATATTTTTATGAAACTGATATTAATGAAATAAAAAATATTGTTGGTAAGTTAAAATCATCTCACTCTGCAGGAGTAGATGGCATATCAACTATTGTTTTAAAGAAATGTATCCATATGTTAGCTGCACCTCTATGTGATATTTTCAATACCTGTCTAAAAGATGGGGTCTTTCCACAAGCACTAAAAAATATCCAAAATAATTCCCATACATAAAAAAGAAAGTAACTCCTTGCAAGTAATTATCGACCAATATCTATTCTACCTGCTGTTTAAAAATATTGGAAGAATTATTTATAACAGATTGATAAGCTTTTTAGAAAAGCACAACATTCTAACAGAAAGACAAAATGGATTCAGAAAGGGAAAATCTACTAGTGATACAATTAGAAGATTCTATTAAACGTAACTAGTGAAATGGATTCAAATATTGATACTCTGGGTATATTCTGTGATCTCACCAAAGCTTTTGACTGTGTTGATCACAATATACTCCTCACTAAATTAGAATATTATGGAGTACGTGGTGCTGCGCTAAAATTATTAAAATCATACTTAACAGAGTACAATATGTAGAAATAACTAACAATGAAAATAATAAAATTTCACATACCATTTCGGACTCTGAGAAAATTATATGTGTTCTTGGCCCTTTATTTTTCATTGTCTTTATCAATGATCTAACTGAAAGTATAGATGATGCTGAACTTTTTGCTGACGATTTTTCCACAGTCATAAAGGCTGATGAAGCAAAGCTCTTCGGGATAAATCAGAAGAAAGACTAAATGAATCAAATGGGTGGTTTACAGCTAACAAACTTATTTTAAACTCCAAAAAAACAAACTATATCCAATTCCACTCAATTTAGAAGATTCAATCTTTAAATAAATACCATACCTAACTAATTTTTCAGATAATTCAAATATAACACAAGTTTCATCAAATGTATTTCTAGGCTTAACAATAGACCAACATCTAACATGGCACGATCATATCAATACATTAATACCAAAACTTAATTCGTCTTGTTATGCTATAAGGACCATCAAGCAGATAAGTAACATCCCCACAGCCAAAATATGCTACTATTCATTATTTGAGTCATATATAAGCTACGGAATTGAATTTTGGGGTATATCGACCCACATTCATAAAGTTTTTATTATAAAAAAAAAAAAACAATTAGAGCAATTTGTTCCCTTGATCCCACAGAACACTGTAAACCTTTTTTTATACGCCACAAAATCCTTACCATTTCATGTTTATACATTTTCAAATAAATATTAGTAATTAAAAAAAATATACACACCTACTCAGTAAATGCAAATGTCCATGATCATGACACACGTAAAAAAATCACCTACAGCTAAACTCATATCACACAAAACTTGGACAAGTAAACTCAGACTACTTACATAAATCTCTTTATAACCATCTTCCAGAATCCATTAAAAACATTTCAAGCTATGACCGTTTCAAACATGAACTCAAACAAATTTTAATTCTAAAAGCCTACTAATATCTTATTGATTACTTAAATGATACACTCACAGAAATTCCTGTTATCACTTGATATTATTGATTAACTCTAATATTATATGAAATGAACCTTCTTTAATTACTTTTCAATAATTATTATTAGTTATTAGTTACAATGTATTACATATTATGACAATTTCTCATTATATTAGTATTTGTAACATTTTTTTTTATTTAGCTAAAGGACACATAGGCCTACACTAAAAATTGTGTTGTTGTTACATAAAATGTACAATTTGTCCTAATAAAAAATTGAAATCGAAATTGAAATTGAAATTGAAATAACGTCACAATGTTATTTCGTATGAGAGATTTTTGCAAATGTGACCTAGCTCGAAATTTACATTTTTTTCCCCCTCTGCTCATTGTCAGCCCAATTTATTTTATTTAAATTCTCAATTTATAAGCAGTGTTGTGACTAGATAATTTAATTTTTATCTAGATAAAGATAAAAATTATCCTCTAAAATTATCTAGATAAGATAAAAGATAAACTGCAAAAACAAAAGATAATAGATAAAAATAATTCTCTAGATAATTTTGCTTAGATAAAAGCTAATAATTATCGCAGATAAAGCAAATTTATTTACCAACTTTTACCGCCTTTTTCAAATATGCGGACTCTATGAAAAGCATAGTGTAGTAAGCTAGTACAAGTAAGTTTTATTTAAATAAGTGATTCTTTTTTTTTTTCCACAGTATGTTAACCAACTATTTTATCAACAAAAATTACCTAAAAGCTTAAAAAGCTTTGATAAGATAAACTTTATTTTATCTAGATAATTAAAAAAGATAATAATCAAAAACTTATTTAGATAAGATAAAAGATAAGTCACAACACTGTTTATAAGCATGTACACAACGCGCATTCAACCGCGCCCAAGAGACCAACTTCTCCCAAGAAGAAGCCCCGAACTTACTATTCGTAAGGAAGTGACATATGGGCGGGAAACAACAGACAGACCGGAAGTTCGAGACGAGAAGAAGGCGGGAAGACAAACTCAAGTTGGTCGTCGAATGCGTAACCGAGCGTTCCTGCCCAACAGCTATTTACTTGTCGGGCTAAGAGCCTAGATTCACCAAGCGTGTCTCCTATTCGACTATTACCCTGTCTGATGTCGTCTTCAGACATGGGGTATTGTAGTTGCATCAGCAGGATAACTGACCAATGGGGCCCCTGAAAATAACATTGTCACTTTTCCTCATTTTCCTAGTAAGCATCCGACTTCGTGAAACTTTACGCGGTTGTCAACCAAGTAAGTATAATATACATTTCCTGCAGTCATTTACTGTCAAATTATCAAACGTTGTTTACTTTTTTAACCAGGAAATTTTCGATTTTGGATATGAATTTTAAAAAATCAGTGGAAACACAATTAAAAATCAGTTTATTGTTATTGAGTGTACAGTGGGTAAACCCTAAATACTTTTTTCATTATTATTTATTTAAGTAATTAAATAAATTAAAAAGCTCAAAACTTCACGATAAACAATAGGCTGTACACAATAAAGCACAATTTGTAGCTAAAACTTAAAATTGTATTTTAATTTTTCAATAATCCATTTTAAAGTAAATGTATTGTTTCATGGTATGAAACACCTATAAAGATTGCCAGCACGAAAAACTTCCCGTGATGTATGATAGTAAAGAGTTTTCATTTTTAACCGTTGAAAGTCCGTAAAACTCCGAAAGCGTTTCCCAGATGTTGGTAATCATGATGGAATATTACGATAAACTAATTCGACGGCGCCAAAAAATTATATAGGGTAAGCCGCGTGTAATAAGTCCCCCCCCCCTCCACCCCCCAAAACTCCCCCCTAATCTGTTTCCCTGATATTTCGTGCTGTAACGTTCCCGGCATACGCATTTTCCGAAATGAAAATCTTGCCTCTCTCTAAAACCGGAATATTATCAAGATAAAATTGTGGCCTAATTGTCAAAGTTTCCGCAATATAGGACCCACACGGAGGTACCTAAAGGATTTTTAGTAAAACGTATGCATTTAAATCTGCTACAATCGTGTTTTGTTTTTTCAAACGAGAAGAGATTAAATTTCGTTTTCTTTTGCAGTGTAATGTATATTCTGATTACATTAAAAACATTGCGGTGGACCAGTTTATATAATATGCAAACGTTACGTTTAGAACACGCAAACGAGAAACATTTGCCGTAGTAAATACTTGTGAAGAACAAAAGTTTGAAAACAATGCCTACAAGTATTATTCTAAAATATATATAATAATATTATGTTCTATGCCTTATCTAAAAATATATTTTGTTTTATTGTGAATATGAGCGTGCAACAAAGTGTCTAGCTAACGCAACAACAAACAACACTGGTACTGCGCATTTTCGCCTTCAGAGTATGTTATCATTTTTTTAAACTATAATGTTTTCGTAAGGATGTCCGCTGTAGGGTACATATCAGAATTGCACGGTGTGAACCTCTTCCGGTAATAACTTAACATGGTAATTAAGGATTAGGGTGATTGTAAAGGGAATGTCCGACGGCTGAATAATGAGGACTCAATCCCAGCATTCGCCTAACGACTGAAGAAAACCCCGAAAAAAACATTCAGTCAGGATTGTTAAGGCGAGCTTCGATCCTGTGACCTCCTGAATCACAGTCACACGCCTCACGCATAAGTACATTTGTAAAACGCTAGAGCGACTTATAATACTTACATGCTTTATCCGATTGTTATGATTTTTTTTACAGAATCAATTTTATGAATTAATATTATATTCGTGTTAAATTTGAGCGCAATCGAAAAATTATTTCTCGTGAAAATAGCAATTTTACTTTTCATTAAATTTCTTTGACTTATCCGATTGTAATGATTTTTTCACAGAACAACAGAAAATCCGCATAACACATGGCAGCTCGATGCACCAATTACGCTCATCCAACAACGCGTCTAAAAAGCGTTTGCGAAGCTTCCTAGTTATTTTAAATATCAAAAGAACGCTTGCGCTTTCGTTGCTCTAGCACGTATACCATGCATAAATCTGTCACTGGTAGTGTTCGTTCACTGTAAACGGAGCAAGAAACTATTTACCAAACAAGACTGGTGACGTCACGAGTGGCGCGAGCACGTAGTGTTACTGTAACACGCTCGCGGCGTCCACTTGTTTCTTTCTAGGCCACGGACAGAGCCGTGTGCCACTTGCTTCACTCTGCGTTCCTTCGTACTGCTGCTACTGCATACTACACTCAACCAGCTTGATATGCCGTGGATGGATTTATATTTTATCTACTAGGAAACGCTTAAATCCCGCCGCGTTGATGGATGAGCGTTTTTTTAAACGAAAAAAGCGTAAAATTGTGATTTTTTTAAAAGACAATTTTTCAATTACGCTCAAATTTCACACGAATATATTAATTCATAAAATTAAAGTTCTGTGAAAAAATCATTACAATCGGATAAAGCATGTAGGTTTTATTCGTCGAAGAAATGTTAAAAATTGAAAAAAAATCGTAAAATTGCGATTATCATGAGAAATAATTTTTCGATTGCGCTCAAATTTCACACAAATATATTAATTCATTAAATTAAGGTTCTGTGAAAAAATCATTACAATCGGATAAAGCATGTAGATGTTATAAGTCGAAGAATTTTTTTAAAAATCGAAAAAAATCGTAAAATTGCGATTTTCATGAGAAATAATTTTTCGATCGATTTTTCCCCCCGTGCAGTTCTTCGTTCAGAGATTTCATAGACCTCCATAAAATTTCATCGCAATTGGAGTATTGGTTTAGCCGGAATCGTGTTCACAGACACACAAAAATACAAAAAGAAAAAAAAAACATTCCGGATTTTTTTCTCCAGTGTAGTGAAATGGATTTTCACTTCGCTCGCTACGCTCATCCAAATATGAAACAAGAAAAAATTACTTTTTAATTAAAAAAAAAATTATTGATGGTAAATATTTCTGTTCTATTCAAGAAAAAAAGGAAATTTAATTTGAAATATTACGAACGAATTAAAAAATCTTGTACAAATCAATGCCATTATGTTCAATTGTGCTACATGTCATGTTATTGTCAAAGAGGTTCGCAACAGGAAAAAAACTTTTGAATGTTATAATACATTTTCTACACTAGGAAAACGCTTAAGTCCCGCCGCGTTGATGGATGAGCGTATTTTTTTTAAACGAAAAAAGCGTAAAATTGCGATTTTTTTAATAGATAATTTTTCGATTACGCTCAAATTTCACACGAATATATTAATTCATAAAATTAAGGTTCTGTGAAAAAATCATTACAATGGGATAAAGCATGTAGGTGTTATAAGTCAAAGAATGTTTTAAAAATTTAAAAAATCGTAAAATTGCGATTTTCATAAGAAAAAATGTTTCGATTGCGCTCAAATTTCACAGGAAATATATGAATTCATAAAATTAAGGTTCTGTGAAAAAATCGTTACAATCGAATAAAGCATGTAGATGTTATAAGTCGAAGAATTTTTTTAAAAATCGAAAAAAATCGTAAAATTGCGATTTTCATGAGAAATAATTTTTTGATCGATTTTTCCCTCCGTGCAGTTCTTCGTTCAGAGATTTCATAGACCTCCATAAAATTTCATCGCAATTGGAGTATTGGTTTAGCCGGAATCGTGTTCACAGACACACAAAAATACAAAAAAAAAAAAGAAAAAAAAAAAACATTCCGGATTTTTTTGTCCAGTGTAGTGAAATGGAATCTTCGCTACGCTCGCTCCGCTCGCTACGCTCATCCAACAATATTATATTTTGAATTGAGATTTTTGTTAAATCCGAACCGTCAACTATGTTCAATTCCTAAAAAGTTTTTTTTTTGTAGTAGAGGTTGATGTAAATTTCTGTAAATAGTTCAACCACAGTGAACCACCGATTAATGGGCATAGCAGTTGTAATTAATTGAATCATTAATTAACATGTAAAAGAAAGCTATTTTAAAAATTAATACTGGTTTTCATTTATGAGTGCATATTTGTTGTCACATTCCAAAGACTCAAGAATATATACATTCCAAAAACATGTCAAAACGTTCACAAGACACATTAAAATACAGTCATGCTACAGGCGTGTTTACTTTCCTTCCGCCAAAGGGACACTACAATTCTACGATAATTAAAACATCCGTTTGGTGAAACCTAGGACGAAAACATAAGTATAAATTAAATAAATTATTAGTTATTAAGAAAAGAATGTCGTGGCAAAAACACGTTTAAAAATGCTGTCTTTCAATTATTGAAGAAACTTCTACAACTCATAAATCGCATTTTTGTAAATAGTATAGTGTGTTACAACATTGTAATTGTATTGACAATAAAATTATACGCGTCCGCTCCTAAATTAACCACTACGAATAAGCATCCGATTGCTATGCCATGCACTTTCTTCGCACATTGTCATGGAACGTAATCTTAAATACATCAAATTTGTCGTATGTTTGAATTTGGTACACGTCAAAACAGTATCATTGTGACAATTTTCTAATGAATCAGTGTACGTGAACATATCTCCTTGCCAGACTATGCTAAGTTGCAAATGCCCCCCCCCCCCCATACCCCCCCCCCAAAAAAAATGCTAAAATGGTATCGCAACTCCTTGAGAAAGTAATTTTAGTCCAACCTTAATTATTTTTTTTATCAAATTAAACTTCGTCACACGACGTTTAAAAATGCCTCCCCCCGCGTCCCTCCACCCTCCTTACTATGCACCCCCGACGTCACGCTCCCTGGCCATGACGTCACCGACCCACCTGTCCCTAGATCCCACGCCGGCCGCTTGACTGCGTGCGCATCCATCCCGCCCTAGGAGTCTCAGAACATGTATGTCGTATTCCCACGTTTCACAGCCAGATCTTACGCACAGAACGGTAACTCGGTTGTGACCTGAGCAAGGTAGACGATTAGTACACGTGAGCCGGACAACAGGTGGCGCGCGGATCGCACTTCCGAAAATATAAATTATTACACCGCTAAACACGGAGGGAACTCGATTAGGTGGTGAAACGAAGGTCAGGCGGTAGTTTTGTCTAGAGTAATTTCACGGTGTTGCTACATTTTGTACGATTGTGTGGGAGTGTGGGGGAGACTTCTCTGTATCACGAGCCACAAGTTATCATTTCCTGCTGGGGTATTTGAACAAACACCAGTAGCCTACAAGAGTACACACCGTCGAAAAAGAACCCAGCATTGAAATCTCTTGAAGGTGTCAAGTCTTCAAAATTGCCCTTGTAAAAAAAATTAGCACGCCCCTGGCCCCATGGGTCACCAAAACATTCACATTTTAAGCTATTATTAGCTTACCCCAACAAAACTTCATTCGTTTCATATGTTGCCCAATACAAACGGTTTCTATAGCAAGAAACAAAACATTGAAGAATGGAACTGGAATTATAATTATAATTGATTAATTAATTTTAATAAAACATGTATTTTAAATATTTGTGATAATGGTAGAGGGGGTGGGGCGGGGCGGGGGTGGATTATCACCAAGAACCGGCACCTCCACCAAAACACTTAGTCCCAAACATTATTTACGAACATCCTCAACTTTCCCAACTGCAATAAATTACCGCAACGTGAACATAACACCATCGAAAAGTTATAATGACGTCATAAGTTGCGGCCGAGACGTTGCTACCTCGAGACGACGAGGAAATTTACATTACAAAGCAGTTTTGCATCTCCTACCTAAGTCTGAGGACTTGTGCAAGTTGAGCCGACATTTGCACTTCAAACGAACAACTTGAGATCAGCTTAAACTTTGTCAAAGTGGGTCTACATTAATTCTTGTAACGGAGACGCGACAATGGGTAATATTATAATGTAATTATTATTCGCTGAACAATGCTTATCACGTTTTAGGTAGCGTAGGTAGGGAAAATACGTAGACGTTCGACTAATTATAATTATGACAGATATCGTTGTGAAAACGGCAAAGGAACTCATGCCATACGTAAAAGATATTGGATTAATTGGTTCAATATAATATTGGTTTAAATTCAAGCTCAATAAATTGCTTGCAGGCGTTAATGGGAAACGTCAAATTTGTATAACTACCAAAAAATTTAGTATATACCAACATCTGTACTAAAATACTATTATTTCTTACGTGGCTTGAATTTTTCTTCGTAGATTTAGACCTGTCTGTTTGCACCATTATTATTAATTATCTAGATCATCTTCCCCTTATTTGCTAAGAAATCTAAATCAAGTAAGATATAGCGGTTTGCTTCCGAAGTAGGCCAAAATGTAAACATTTAGGGACTATAAGCAAGGATATTTAATGATTTTAGATGATTCATGGCTCATTCAAATTTCCCGCCAAAACTTTCACCTGACTACCGCCATAGCAACTTTAGGCACGGCTGGCATGAATGGGTGTAATTAGCACCTAAGTCTAAGGTGTGAGTAAAACTGACCTCGTTCGGTTCGGAGAGTTCGAACAGGTCCAGTCTGTTGGCGTTCCACTGCGCAACCACATTGCGCAGGGTGTCTCGCTCCTGTTGCTTCTTCATGACCACCTCGGCGGGATCATCTGGAACAACAAGGAGAAACAGGGACGCATTAGTTACAGGCTATTCATAAGATATTAAGAAAATAACATAAATATGAAACACGAAATGGAAAAATCATAACCGCACATCCTAACACAGAAATATACATAACAACTTTGCACTGAGGGTAGTCAAATGTTCAAAATAATGTTAAAACAGAACTTTACCCCTTGAACCTAATTATCCAGGGGGTGGGATGAAACAGTATGCCACAGAATTGAAATAAAGTATAGACACTACGATATAAAACTTGTATTGAGACAGGTACCGTCTGTCGATAGATTGTAAACAGGTTACAGTAACATCATATCAGGCAGCTAAATTAAAATCATCACAACTACTACTACTAAAAACTTTCAAGAAACGTAAGAAATATAATATACAAACTTTTGTGTGAAACATGCCTTTTATCAGATGGTTAAAAAGCTCAATAAAAAACATCAGTTTGTCAGACAAGGTTTAAAATATCATCATATCAGGCAGCTGAATTAAAATCATCACAACTACTATACTCAAACCGTGTCTTACTTGGCCCAGTACCTGGGCGACCCTTCTTTTAATTACATTCGCTCCGGCTTGCGGTCAATGGATAATCCCTAGGGTATGAAAGGGTCTTGCTCAGGTACTGGGCCAAGTAAGACACGGTTTGAGTATATACTCAAAACTTTCAAGGAACGTTAGTAATATAAAATACAAACTTTTGTTTCAAACATGCCTTTTATCAGATGGTTAAAAAGCTCAATAACAAACACCAGTTAGTATTGTTGTGTCTGCATCTATGTAATTAGATTTATTTAGTTGTCCTCCTTTGTAAATCAGTTTTTATAACTGAATAGGATAGACGTTAAATAAATAAATAAATAAAATAAATAAAAAATCATCACAACTTTACTACTCAAAGCTTTCAAGGAACTTTAGTAATATAAAATACAGACTTTTGTTTCAAACATGCCTTTTATCAGATGGTTAAAAAGCTCAATACAAACACTAGTTTAGTCAGACAAGGTTATTGAGCGAGCGAAGCGAGCGTCTCCACTTGACTCTTATGGCTCGAATGTCTGTTTTTGTTTTTGTTTTTGTGTTTTTTTTCTGTTACTGCTTCGATACAGGTCGCACCGTTTCTCTGATTGACCTGAAATTTTGCACACATGTACATACCACCTAGGCGGGTTGCTGTATAGTTTTTTTAAACAAAATCCGATCATTGGTTAAAAAAAATAAAAAAATAAATAAAAAAAAATAAAATATAAAAATGTACCGATCGTTATGAAATTTTGCAGGGTCAATAAGTACAACATTCTCTCCTATTTTCCAAATTTTCAGCTAAATCGGTCAAGACCTTAAATACTTATTGGTAGTCATAATTCGAAAAATGATGTTAAAAAATGAAGGAGGCTGTTAAGATACCAAGATACACTTGTAGAAGGCATGACGTTGTGGATAACCAGAGGTATACACACTATACACTAATAACTTTGGAATCCAATTTGACAAGCTTTATTGTAAAACCCCAAAAAACACACGGAATAAACACTTGAACAATACATAAGACAAGATGCCCGAAGGCCCGCCCGAACTCGACTGCCGTGCCGTCCCTTCTCTCTCCCTACCCTCACCAACCCCCCACATGTGTTGCAGGGGTGGTACCTCTCCTAGGCGAGAGGGGGTGAAACACTCTACCGAGTGTGTGTTCCCATTACAGCCCCCCAATTTTAAAAGAATGGAAACACATTATTTTAATTATAAGAAGTAGGGAACAAAATAATATCTAGAAACTACACAATGAAATACCCCAATATGCATATCAAACTAAACGGTTATAACTATCATTTTTCTTTTTGTTGATTTTTTCCTTTATTTATAACTATTTTACCATTACAACTGAACCATTACAACCAATACCCTAATACCTACAGTAATCAAGAGTTGATTGGAACATATAGATCTAATATTAGATAATCTAGCATATATATCTTTAACTAGGTAATTATTGATAGCTAACCTTAAACATAATGCGAAAGCACTTCAATCTGAACTTGAACTTCGAGTCTTAGGGTGTACCCACGAACTTTTTAATGTTTATTACATTGTGGTACCCTTTTCAGTTTTCTCCCGGACAAATGCTCCAGTTTCGTAGGCAGTCGGTGCCACGGAACGAACTATTTTGAAAGGACCGTTGTATAATAAAAAAAACTTCGCGATGGTCTTGTTGAAAGCAGACGAAATGTTGTTAGCCTTCAGTAGGACAAGGTCACCGTCCTCGTAGACTACAGGGGTAGCAGCGGCCAGCTGGTGTTGTTGTTTTCTTCTCTCTCCTCGGGTCATCAACTTCTCTCCCGCCAACACCAGTTTTAGGCTTTGTAGTTGGACTCAGTAATTTATGTACTCTATCCCCGTTGTCTGCTTCTGTTGGGTGTTCTGGGGGTTGGTGTGGTTTTTTTTGGGGGGGCGGGGGGGGGGTGGGGGCTACGACGCGTAGCTTGGGGTCGTCCTGCCCTACCCTGAAGCTCATGCTGTGCTCTTCTCTGGTGGTGGTGTACAGTCGGTTGATGGTAATGCGCGCTGTTTCTGTTTGCATGTTGTGAAATGGCAATACAGCTGTAACGCCCTCAGTGTGAACTGCGATCGATTCGGAGTCAAAATCGATCACTGCTTTGGTGTCGTGTAGCCAAATCTGTACCAAATATGATATTTTTCGTTAGATTGGGCCACCACGATACAAGGCACATCCCTGCTCCATTTGTCTATCTGCACCGACAGTAGCACTTGTTTGGATGCACATTGCGCATTATTGCCAATGACACCGAATATTTTTATTTTCGGCGTAGGCAGCAGTGGCACCTCTCCTACCACTGCGACGAGGTCGTTGAGGAATGCCTCGGAGACGCAGGAAATTTCACTTCCGGAATCAATTAAAATGAGAGACTGAACAGAGTTTTGAATCATGCCCATTAACTCTGTGTGCGAGGCGTGGGTGGTGTCCAATTCGTCGTCAGAGAGCAAGTCTGTGGTCATGGACGATATTGGTTTATTTCGACTCTTGCCTCCTGGCTCTCCAGAGGTGTGTCGTCGTTTTGGTCTTCGTGCAGTTCCGACGCATCGGACTCGACGACGTCCACTGCTCGAACCTGATGGCCACGATCTGACGTAATTCTCGTTGTCGGGTATAGGCGCTCGCGTTGCTGCGTATTGTCGGTCCTCCATTGTCCACCGGAATTCGTAGGGCGCCCTCCCGCAGTGGAGTATGATGAGGGTCGTTGCTCGAATCCGTAATCGCGTTTTGGCATTACCTGTTGATTTCGCCAGTTGCCGTTGTCGTTATCATCGGGAAGCTTATTGTCAGCATGCAGCTTAGGAGTGTAATTATCTGCGCGACGCTTATTTGTTTCGTCTAGTCTGCGAAGTAGCTTGAGTGTTCCGTCGACCATCGTCTTGTCAGCGGCCAGCATCGCAGCAGACACGTCCGGTCGAAAATGGTCAACGATGACTTCCAAGAAGTCGTCGTCACGTACTCTCGGGGTAAGATGGCGGACTTTAGACAGCACCATCAAAAAGTAGTCCGCCGTCTGATGTTCAAAATGCTTTGGACACTTACTGTGGTTTAATTCGTATCGCACGTTGCGCTGTTGTACTCGGCCCCAAAACTCAGCCAAGAACGACTGTCGTAAGTCCTCAAACGACGCAAACCTGTCAGCAAAGGGCGTCCCCCCAACGTCGCGCTGACCCTCGCAACTGTCCCATAGCGACAGCAACCTGATAGCGCTGCGGTACTCGCGCTGCTTCTAAGTAATCCTCCAGCTCCTTCATAAAGACAACCGGATGGGTACGACCTCCGTAGCCATCGAAGATAGGTAGCTGAAGTTGGGGCTTGTAATCATGCCCCCCAAACACTGGACGCACTATTTTTCCTCCGCGGCCCCCCATCCTGACAGCCGTTGGCGGGACGGTCTCCGAACCGACGCGCTGCGCCCCAAGTTCTATGGTCGACACGCGCTCCGTGAGCGCCGTTACGGACGTCTGGAGCGTCGACACCATCGCGGAAAGCCCGTCACTATTCCCACGGATTTCATCGCGAAGGCTTTGAATTAGTCCGGCCACTTCTGAATTATCCATTATTATGGTGCTGGGTCCCCCCGTGCCTACTACTATGACCCGCACGCCCGCGACCAGGCATAGATTGTCTACGTACGCACAACTAATAATAATTACGTAATCACATCGCGGCTTCCTCCTTGATCACTCACCGCACCGTGGTGTTATCGTTGGGTGCCAGATGTGGGATAACCAGAGGTATACACACTATACACTAATAACTTTGGAATCCAATTTGACAAGCTTTATTGTAAAACACCAAAAAACACGGAATAACACTTGCACAATACATAAGACAAGATGCCCGAAGGCCCGCCCGAACTCGACTGCCGGTCCCTTCTCTCTACCTACCCTCACCAACCTCCCACATGTGTTGCAGGGGTGGTACCTCTCCTAGCGAGAGGGGTGAAACACTCTACCGAGTGTGTGTTCCCATTACAACGTCAATTAGTACATTGCAAAGATGTTGGAATAGTATAGTGTACAATGTCAATATCCAGTTAGGCCTACACTGTGTGGTGGTCCTTATGAAATGTCGTACTCCGGGTCATGTTGCACGTACCGGTGCTCGCTCAACAACGCGTCCAACTGAGCGTTTTCCTAGTAATATCATCACATCAGGCAGCTAAATTAAAATCATCTCAACTACTACACAAAACTTTCGAGGAACGTTAGTAAGATAAAATACAAACTTTTGTTTCAAACATGCCTTTTATCAGATGGTTAAAAAGCTCAATAACAAACTTCAGTTTGTCAGACAAGGTAATAATATCATCACATCAGACAGTTAAATTGAAATCATCACAACTACTACTTAAAAATTTCAAGGAACGTATAAGTAATATAAAATACAAACTTTTGTTTCAAACATGCCTTTTATCAGATGGTTAAAAAGCTCAATAACAAACATCAGTTTGTCAGACAAGGTTATAATATCATCACATCAGGCAGCTAATTAAAATCGTCACAACTACACTATTCAAAACTTTCAAAGGCCGTTAACAATATAAAATACAAACTTTTGTTTGAAACATGCCTTTTATCAGATGGTTAAAAAGCTCAATAACAAACTTTAGTTTGTCAGACAAGGTTAAAATTTAATCACATCAGGCAGCTAAATTAAAATCATCTTAACTACTACGGTACTCAAAATTTTCAAGGAACGTTAGTAATATAAAATACAAACTTTTGTTTCAAACATGCCTTTTATCAGATGGTTAAAAAGCTCAATAACAAACATCAGTTTGTCAGACAGGTTAAAATATCATCACAAGAGGCAGCTTAGTTATAATTTACGGGACAGATTGATTTGTTTAACTTGCATTAGAATAATAATTGGTTTAATAATACGAAAAAAAGACGTGATAATATCAAAATTGACTTATTTTACAGTTGATAGCCAAAAAGCGGCAAGGTGTAAAAAGCGTGTACATATCACGAGTTGTTTTTAGAACGATATTTGCAGTGAGAGTGAGAAGTTATCGTGTCAGTAATGATCGCCTAGTTCAGTATACCTTGTTGTCAAACCTCCGCAAACAAGGAAAGTGTTACGCTATACTCCTGCACGAGACTGTTTTTTAGCCGAATGAGTAAAGTGGCAAACGAGTTGTCGGCATTCACGTTCGCTCGTATGGGAATCGGAAATGCCACCAGATCAAGTTAAACGCACTCGAGCACGCTCATATCCTTGCACTGCCCGGGGCACGAGCTCGGGGCTTCGTGATCAGCGAACCGTATCGTAGAAACCATGGGATGCATGTTTATAGCGAGTTTGCAACCGTTCATGTCTTTGTATGGAAATATTATCAAATCTACATAATTAATAACAACTTTTCATTTTGTTGTGATTGGTTTAAAACAGCTATTTTGTCATTAATTTATAAGTACCTGCTCACAAAAAATCAACATTTTCACGAAACCAGTTTGATAAAAATTTTAGAATGTAAATACTGTAGGTAAAGGGTCTATAAGGAATCGTATTTTCAAAGGGCTGAAAGGTATTTAATTTATTTCTACCATGGGGTCTTCACGTAACGACCATCTTGACCAATCACCATCAGCGCTCGTCGTCTCGATAAGACTTTGCTGCGCAACAAACAAACTCACTTCTGGAAACCCAATCACCATAACTTGCAACCTCGTCAGATTCTTCGTCCATTTATTCCGCATTTTGCATAGAGATCTGCGCGGATTTCTAGAACTTTTATCCCACAAGATTTCCATATTTTCATCTATTTTTACTATTTTTACCAGCACAATATATTCTATTCCTTGCGAGGTAGGTTGCAATGTGGGAATCGATAGTCTGTCTATGGTAGCAATGTTTTCTACCCACCCTTCCACTCTAAACCACTTCAGCGAAATAACGACATAAAGTGGCTCCTACTCGATGGAAATTGTCATCTTTAGAAATAATGCAGAATTGCGAAAATAAAAGAAGCAAGATTGTGAAGATAGCTCTTGCAAAATGCAAACAACATTGAGAACCAACCTCGTTGGAAATATGAAACTTACGGTTACGCTATATCAAATCAGATAAATAACAAGAAAAGTGCAGAGGTATAAAAGTCCAAATTGGCTCGTCTTGAAATTTTAAGGGGTGTTTTAGAAAGGATATGCGCATGGATGGCTCTATCAGAGCACATCAATGTTGCAACGGAGCGCAAACATGCCATAAAAGATAAGTTTTTTTAGTAATTTGACAAGTTTAAATTGGAGGCAAAAATTTAAAATGTATAACCATTATCTGATCAAGCAAAACGTGTATCATTCCTAATAAACAACTTTCCTAAAAATAAAAAATCGGGGGTAGAATTTGAGGTTAAAAAGTGGTCTATAGAATGTAAGTGAGATTCTATGAATCTGGCGCTCAAGCGATTTTTAAATGGACATTTATCATTGTAAAACTAGTTGGCCTGCGCTCATCTAACCAATCATACGCTTCCTGACTTCAGGAATATGCAATTTATAATATTATAAAACAATCTAAAGTTTAACGGTGAGGCATAACACCCATACGGTAACTGTCTACACAGAAGTGAATTATGACCGTTAATTTTCACTCGAGCACCGACATTCTTCCCACCGCATGTGAAGAAAAAGCTTCCTCAGAGTTCAGACTTAACTAATTACCAACACAAACATCTGTGCCAAGTTCAAGTCCGTCCATATAATAGATTCAGTCATTTTGATTACACGTGTTAACAACCAGCTTCTGTTAATTATGTGGTGATTGATGTGACTTTGATTAACTGCTCTGACTGGATCTCGAACCCAGAAACTACTTGCTTTACGTGCTGAGCACTGGTCAATTATATATATATACACAACTGAGCGCATACCGGCAGCTGACTATCAGGTGGTGCTATCAACCATGTCCCGTTAACAACCAGGGGGCGGCAGCGTTCACGTTTTTTTCAGCGTAATTTCATTTTCATACTAACAATTTACTCTATGATTTAAATGAAATGTGTGGAATAACTTAGGCCTATATTATTTTGGTAAACACAGCGACACATAACTTCGCACATCTGTAAATTTCAGAAAGGTTTCGCTACAAGAAACCAATGTGATTTTAGGTAAAATATGCTATTGTCCAGTGTGCGACAAAAAAATAATAAAATATGTAAATAAAATATCGTTATTTACATAAATGTACTCCTATTTCTGCAGCTTAAAGTAAAATATGGGTAAATACACTTAAATTTCTCCAAACTCGGGCACATAATCGAATCGAACGGACCCGTCTTCCCCCGGTAGCCCCGTGAACCACCGCCCTGCTAATAACTCTCCCATGTGAAATGCAAAGCAAGGCGGTGAGTGTGAGAAGCGCAGACTCATTACTCCGACAGGGGATTCACAAGACAGACAGACAGACAGACAGAGAGAGAGGCAGGCTGTGCATGGGAGAAAGATGACACGGTACGAGGTAGGTGATGCCGACTTTCTAACTCACACTCGGATGTGATGGGTGCAATACCGTTTTATACTTGAATATATTTACTTATTTATGTTTCCTACATTCCAATTTTAAATTTTTTGAAATAATGGGTTAAATTAAAAAGAAATTAATTGGTTTGTGTAATTTTAAATTACGGTTGAAATCAGTTAAGAATGGCACATATGACCGGAATATAACAAACAAAACAATACAGTAGACTCACGATAGTTATTATAAGGATGATTATTGGCTGCAACTTATGGCAATAAATGGCGTATTCCATAAATAACTTCAAGATATAAATATTCCCGCGCATCTACGTGGAATCCAGAGGTATCATCTAGTTTACTCAGTGATTAGTTACTACGAAGAATTTACTCAGGGATATTTTATCAAAATAATCACAATGAAATCTAATGAATGTTATTCAACTAAGAAATTTAGAAAATCCAACATATTCACATCTTATCGTTCAATTCGACCAACTTTCGGGTTATATTTTCTCATTCCAAAGCGCAGGTCTCACAAATTTCCTCGGAAATTGAATCAAATCAAACTTCAAACTGAAACGACCATTGTTAGTACTTTTTCACACAGTGTAATGCACGAAAATTCCTAACTGCAATTGTGAAAAAAGATCTTCTAATTAATACAAAAAAATATATAGTCATGTGAAGATGCGAGGTTGAATAAAGTACATTGCAAAGATGCTTTGAACATCAAGAGATTGCATGACAGAGAAATAGATCACAAGGGTTGCATGTATGAAACCAAGGGGCCTGACCAAACTTAAACAGGCAGCTTGAAATTATAAAATGCTTTCACATTTTTGTATTTGTTTTATAAAATGCATTTTAAAACAAAAATTTAGAAGTCATCCTCATTTGTTTCTATGAACACGAATGAACGACTGTGTGTATCCTATGATTTTTTGTCCCAAAATATCTCTAAAATTTGTCCTGTTTGTCAATAAATATCAATTACTATCACGCCAATTTTTATTATTTATATTTTATATTTTTTTTTATTAAAGCAAAACCCCGAAATTCCAATATCTTTTAGTAACAACAGTATCGAGTATTCATTGTATACGACACAATTGCAGTTGGATCAAACCACACCTGTGCGATCTATAGATCTACATCAAAGCCGGATCCAGCAGTTTTTCCCACCTATGATTCGATCTCCCTCTTACATAATCACTGCATACTAGATCAAACTTCACCTAAAACATCCAACAGTACTTTTTCAACATAACGACCGGGCGACTGTGCCCCCTTAATTAAACACAACGCCAATTACAGAACAAAAACACCAACGTCTGACCGAAACAATTTCACACACGGAAGTTAACGAACTATAAATTACGACGGTCGTTCCCTCTAGATCCCTTTTTACGTCGATCGAATTATACAATCACCATTTATAGCGCGATGCGGTATCAGCTAGAGTTGACCGCGCGGACCAGCAACAAAAACACCACGTGCTCTAATGCATTTCTAATTGCGATGAAGGTAACCTTGTTCGGTAGTCGGGTGATGCGATGTGTTCACTCCCGGATTTCTGTGTGATGAGACAGACAGGAGATCAATGATCTTGCTAGTTGATTGTAGACATTAGCTGCAGATCAAAGATTCCATATTTGGGTAAGGTGCAATCCTTTTTAAAAAGACCGACTAACGTTATTACAGATGCCCGAAACTTTGACCCCCCCCCCCACCCCCCCCCCCCCCCCAAGTGTCCTCCAGAAATTATTTGTTTAATATCACCCCAAGAAGAAAAACGGCCAAAACAATGAATACTGAAATTAGAAATATGTCAAATATTTGGCTACTACTTGGAGTAGCATAGAAGGCCCATATTGGGACATAGGCCTAACCTCTTCATATTACAAACTCTAGAAAAAGGGGAAAAGATGCATGACCGAACAGTTGACGCGCCCTGAAAACAAATATACTACAAAGTACAAACTATTTTTTTCTGTAGGTCTAGGCCTAAATCGTGTCTTCCCCGTCTGGGCCCGGGGTAGAATTTGGCCCAGAGCATGCTCTGCTAAATCGTAAAATGCGCGGAAAGAGATTAAGCCCATCTCGCAAACAACACATAGGCCTATATAGTTAGTTAGGGAGTATATTACTCCCAGAAAATAGAGGCGAGCTCATGGTAATCGTCGTCAGAGACCTTTCGCCCTAACCTTGACGACCTTATCGACGACGACGACGACGACGAAGACGAAGACGAAGACGAAGACGAAGACGAAGACGAAGACGAAGACGAAGACGAAGACGAAGACGAAGACGAAGACGAAGACGAAGACGAAGACGAAAAAAACAACATGAACAATGACAAAGATGATGAAGACCACGACGTGATATTCCCGGACCTATCCCACGGGAGGTATGGACAATCCCGGACTATCCCACGGGAAGTATGGACAATCCCGGACCTATCCCACGGGAAGTATGGACAATCTCGGACCTATCCCACGGGAGGTATGGACGATCCTGGACCTATCCCACGGGAGGTATGGACAATCCCGGACCTATCCCATGGGAGGTATGGACAATCCCGGACCTATCCCACGGGAGGAATGGACAATCCCGGACCTATCCCACGGGAGGCATGGACAATCTCGGACTTAACCCACAGGACGCATGCACAATCCCGGACCATTCACTGTGAGAATAGATTTTGGCTAATAGGTAAATGAGTACCAAATATCTATATATCACTGTTTATTTCAAGAAAACAACAGAGAATCAAGCCTATTACTACAATTACATACGAATCTTAAACAACTAGAAAATAGCCAAACCTTATACGGACGACAAATTACACGTTCACGTGTGGTTAAATTACACTTCGCTGGCCAGCTCAACGTGTAAACAAACACACGAAAACGTGGTGGAAATCATGGTTATTTGTGCAGGTACTTGTTGGGACCATTGACCCTACAAGGTCACAATTAAATAAATGCAATAACTAATTACACTGATTAAAATTAATGTAATAATACATACACAATGAGTAGGTAGTTGTGTTGTATAGAATGCCCTCTCACTGAATAATACGATGATGTTATCTTTAATCGTAATTGAAATAATAGGAAGGTTAGGCATGCTTTGTATAACACGTCGTCGCCTCGATGAAAAAAAAACTCAAAAACAAGAATCGGGCTATACATTGTATGGGAAAGGTATATCAATAGCAACATTTTAAATTAGACACAAATAAAGTATAAAAATGTAGAAAGGCCTACAGTAAAAAAAAAAAAAAAAAGTTAAGTCTATTTTAGAAAATTGGCAGCAGACTTCTAAAATAACTTTCAGCCATGCTATCACAAAATTGAAAACCTTTGAAAACATTAAAATATCTTGCAATTCGGTTTTTAGGCTGCCTAAAGAGTTTTTTTAGATTAGTTTTTCATTTAAAATTGCCATTAAAAGACGCACTTACAGTTAAACTAGAAAACAACACAAGTGTGATAAAAAAACATGTGATGTAACATTAAAACAATGACTGGTAAAACATCAGGACAACATTGAAACTCGATACCAAACATGGCGAGAGCGAGACGAGTGTAATTGGACGCGTCCCAGCTGCGTGTCGAGTAATGTAATACGTAACACACAACTGGGACGATGTTTAGATTACGAGGTCACTCTAGGCTAGGTAGAGTGCGATCACGGTAAGGATGATTTCACTTTTAACGATGTGCCAATTATAAGGTAGATTAAACAACCAGCTATTTTTCTCGGGGTAGGTGAAATTGAAGTCTTCGCTTCGCTCATCCAATTATTATTTAATTAATTTTTTTTTCAATAACATAAAATTAATGAACTAAACACGAGGACACTGAATAAAATAACCTATTTTTGGCCATTAAATTAATTTCAATTTTAAATGAATAAAAGAATTGAATCTTCTATCAAATTTAAGGCTGTGCGGATAGAGGTTTTGACCGCCAGGTAGGGTAGGGTCGAGTTGGGAAAATATGGCCTAATATTACTGCATATTAAAATAAAATGGACAATGCATGTTAATGTCTTGTGAAGAATCTTATATTATTATAATTTCTCCCAATTCATTTTCTATTGTCTGGATTTTCATTGAATTGAACAATTGTCTGGACCGGCACCTCCACCAATAAAGTTTGTAAATCCTGGACCGGCACCTCCACCATCTCCCGAAAAGTACATTTTTTATTAGCCAAAAATCATCGGGTACCATTTTTTACGATCGTTTCGGCTCCAAATACCCGACCCGAAATTTTGTGGAACTACTAATGAAATTGACTTGAAAATGTAAATGATCAAGTCGTGACGTATGTCCCACCACACAAGTAAAGCTGGCGGTAGAGCGGCAAGCCTCCCGCCTATTACGTCGGTAAACACATCATTAGTAGGGGGGCGCTAAATCCGTGGGTAAACTGTGATGATAGGCGGGACAAACACTGACACGAGGGTGCACGATCTCGCACGAGATTACACGAGTCAAATCAACAAGTTAACTCGATGTATCAACTCATGAATTATTAGAGCTTATGAAACGGTCTGTCAGGGGACGTAATGTATCAGCGTAATCTCTACAAGTTTGTCTAATTGTGTCTCGTCACTTCTCAATGCACGGCCACTAATTTCTGTCCTGCAATTAGAGCTCTGATTTGGGAGAACGCCAATTCGATCCCAGTGACTGAAAGGTTATTTCCTAGGGTTGTCCTTATCATCATAAATCACCCGAAAAGGATCACGCAGGTAAATGAAAAGTTAAAAAAAATTACAATCCATTTTTATGTTTAAAATATATTGGTTTTAGCTTTCAATGTTTTACGTTTATCGGTCAGGATCAATCCACAAATGTGGTCAGTTTTAGACTTTAAAAAAATCAAAAAACAGAAAATCATTTTTTTTAAATAATTTCTTGAATTACTGTGAGCCCTATTTCTGCTTCCTTGACAACTACCCAAAATTGTAAACAACTGTGGTGTCTTTTATTTACTACAATTCAGAAATTAAAAAAGTCCGCCCCAACCGGAATCGACCCACGGATCTCCCACATTCCAGGTGGACGTCTTAACCACTAGACCATCAGGACGGGTACATTTTAATCTCTGAATTGTAGTTGCATTATGCATCTGAATGGATGGAACAGTACTGCAACGAATATCTGCTGCCTTAATTAATGCCTTTCCATCCATTCAGATGTATAATGCAACTACAATTCAGAGATTAAAATGTACCCGTCCTGATGGTCTAGTGGTTAAGACGTCCACCTGGAATGTGGGAGATCCGTGGTTCGATTCCCGGTTGGGGCGGACTTTTTTATTTTCTGAATTGTAGTAAATAAAAACAATTACACCCAC
Organism: Sweltsa coloradensis; assembly: GCA_024449915.1. Taxonomy (NCBI): domain Eukaryota; kingdom Metazoa; phylum Arthropoda; class Insecta; order Plecoptera; family Chloroperlidae; genus Sweltsa; species Sweltsa coloradensis. The sequence goes on along the minus strand of JAMZAV010000285.1, from coordinate 402,815 downwards.
GGGAGTGTTTCCCGATCAACCAAATCGAGAAATAACTGTGGTGTCAGTCGGCCGAGCGAACAGGAACTTGCTTAAAACGCGTGTCCTATATCCTCTTAACAATAACTTACTTACTATACTAACTAACTCCCTGGATGTGGGCTTACATAACAATACCGTGCTCTACTTGCCTTCATTCTATAGACTAGGGATTCACAGCGGTAACTAATGAATTTACGATCCATGGGGAGCGTCCTTGATCACGGCGCGAGATACTATTACACTACGTGGTGTAGCTTCTGAGCAGAGAGTTATTACAGTTCAGCTACAGATTTAGAATAAATGTGTATTTATCACAAGTTGAGGGTTTTACATACCAAAGTGGCTGGTATTCAATTCTTGTCGTCGCGAGTGCATATTTTTGGATGGGCGTAGCGAGCGAAGCGAAGATTCCATTTCACTACACTGGAGAAAAAAATCCGGAATGTTTTTTTTCCCCTTTTTTCTGTATTTTTGTGTTTGTCAGCACGATTCCGGCTAAGCCGATATTCCATTTGCGATGAAATTTTATGGAGGTCTTCGAAATCTCTGAACTTAGAACTGCCACGTTTTTGAGCGCAATCAAAAAATTATTTCTCATGAAAATCGCAATTTTACGATTTTTTTCGATTTTTTAAACTTTATTTTCCTTATAACACCACATGCTTTATCTGATTTTAATGATTTTTTTCACAGAACCTTAATAGTATGAATTAAGATATCCGTGTGAAATTTGAGCGCAATCGAAAAATTATTTTTCATGAAAATATAAGGTTTGTGGGTTTTTCTTTTTTAAAACATTTTTTTGACTTGTAACACCTTCATGCTTTATCCTATTGTAATAATTTTTTCACAGAACCTTAATTTTATGAATTTATATATTCGTGTGAAATTTGAGCGCAATCGAATAATTATATTATTTCTAATAAAAATCGCAATTTTTCGTTTTTTTTTTAAATTAGTACGATTATTAAAAAAAAAATTAAGTTTATTTTTTATTTAATTTAATTTAATTTTAAAAAAATCTTGAACTTAGTAATAACTTTTTTTACAGAACAACAGAAAATCCGCATAACACATGGCAGCTCAATGCACCAATTACGCTCATCCAACAACGCGGCGGGACTTAAGCGTTTTCCTAGTATGAACTACTGTGTACCTATACTTTTCAAACTACGCCTACATTTTTCTACCGATCGAGATAAATTGTTTTGAGCATCCTCAGAAACGTGATACCAATCCTCGTCAATGGATTTTTTTTTAAATTTTGGCCCCGTTTGGTCACAAGCAATTTTTAAATATCGACCAAAAATTGCAATTTTGTATCGACTTTGAGGGCTTGCACGAAATAATCTGGGGGAAAATGGGCTAGGGACGAGAAATAAGAATTTAGTTAACTGTCGGTGGGTGAAAACAGAACAAGAAAATGTTGTTTTCCCTACATGTAATTTGAAAAGTACGGAAGTACTCTAGACGCTGAGCGTCCGCACCCTAGCCTCATACTGACATTTACTTAGTAAAGTCAATTTGTGTTAGTTAGCTTTTAGGGAACAGTAGAGTTATCAGTCCTTATAAGTTTGTGTAGGGCCTAAAGTAAGTAAAAATGCAGTTGACAAGACATAATAATATATGTGTTTGTGGCTGTGCTCTGTTTTGTTTCACTGTCACATTTGTAATTAATAATAATTGTAAAACTTTTAATTGTCTCCCTATACCCGTTCATGATATTTCTATTTATCGGGTTGTTTTTGTAGCGGTGGTATGCAACGATTGATGATGACAGAAAAATATCATCAATCGTTGAATACCATCGCTATACAAAACAACCCGATAAATAAACATGTCAATAATTGTACTCTAAACGGCTGCCCCAACATTGCGGCTAATGAAGCATAAGTAATTATAGACTGATACACACTTTTTGCAAACTGAATACAAATGCAGTTTGATTTAAACGCGAGAGTGATGTTAATTAACGTTTACAATTTGAGAGGGGATGGGTGGGGGAATTATACCTCAATTAGTCTGATGGTAATAAAAATCAAGTATTTTAATATCAAATTGTAGTAATTTTAATTAGTAGGCCTATAACTATTTATTCTAATGCTTATTGGTGATAGTATGGAGATCGAGAACTTTGATACACATTATATATCAAAGTCTAGGTGATTACACGTTCATCCCTGTACCTAGCACAAGTACTCTAGTACGAGTACAAAACAAATATTTTTGTATGATTTAAGTTTATTTTACTATTAAAAGAACATGAACGGAGAAAATGGTATCCAACTCGTAATGTCTTGCACTTTTTCTAAAGTAAGCGAGTTCCCACTAGAAACAGTCCGAAGTAGGTGTATACCTTGCGAGTTGTTTGCTGTAACAATCAGGACATTAGCGAGAGAATTGATTTTCTTCCACCGTGCACCGCACGCCCTTCAGAGTATGACTCGATTACTCGGTGCAACACTTGCAGGGCTTGAGACGAGCACTGACCAACACAATACTGCTGCACTGATGCAAGAGGCTTCCGATCCTGTTAGTTAGTAGACCATTGCTCGTCTGATTTACACACTGAGCAGAGCAAGTTTAGCTTTTTCTTTTACAAAGATCGAAATTATTATTTTGAAGTATTGACAAGAGATTTTACCATTGAGTATAACCATATTTTACTAGTCAATTAGAAAAGTTGGGGTAACTGTAGTGTAGTCTTCCCTAAAGTCCAAAATTAAGTGAATAATTTTCAAGGAGATCATAGACAAAATTTAAATAATACCGAATAAGATAATTAATACAATAATAATTGGGCTTTTGGATCTTAGCTAGATGTAAAGCTATTGTGATTTTTTGTATGCAAACAAAATAACAATGCATTGAATAAAATTTTGCCAAAAATGTGATTGGGGCCTATAAGAAATCAGGAGAAAAAAACAATTTTGATTTATGTCCATTTCAGTCTGATCCCTTATTATACTCGTGTGACATTCCCATACGATTGCGCGTTGTATGACCCTAGCATTACGTGGGAGTATAAAGTGGCAGCCTGTTGCATGCCCCCTATCACACTTGCTGAGATCACAGTTTCACCCGATGCGCAGAGCAGACAGGCGGTAATCTAATTCCTGCAATTACCACGGAATGCAGAGTCGGCGATGATTATAATAGATTCATACGCCATGTTATGCAATGCAACCGCACCTGCTAGATAGCTTGTCTAGGCAAAACATGTCCACTTCGCGTAATTGTTGTAAAGCGATTGTTTTTGTGTTTACTGCTCTTTTATTATTTCCACCTCTTTCTTGTTCTCGGAACTGGAAAGTATTTTCGAAGTTACACCATTAGAACAGTAGCCTACCAAGGAGGTACTGATATGGGCATACAATGTTTGTTTCACTCCCCCCCCCCCCCCCCCCTATGATTTATAAAAAATCAATACTTTCTAGCACTTGCACTTCCATAGGCTGTCCGCTAGAGGGTCTTATTTTCCCTATGTTACACCCAGGAAATCATCTAAACTCCAATAAAAATCTTAAAATCAGACTGGGTCACTGGACCAGAGACCAATGAGCTCATCCCTCAAAATCTTCTTCAATATTGGTTACGTTTTTGCCCAAAACATGCACTAAACTCCTTCATATTACTTTATGAGTACTTCCTCAATTAAAAATAACTAACATACCACTTCAGTAAACTTCCTGCAAAAACCTTACTTCATATTTTATTAAAACACTTTTAACAATCCATTTTAATTCGGTACGTGGGCAGATATGAAAAATATTTCTATGTATTTAGATCATTCTGTCTAAAAAAAAATACTGCCTGCTCGCAAGTCCTTGATGACTTCCTCTGGAAAGTCATTTCATTTCACAATTCCCAATACTACCATAACTAAACATTTCCTTCTATAATTAACGTTTATTTCAAAAACATTTCTAACTATTATTACTGCATACTCTGCGTACTAAGAAACCTCGACTAGGGCCGATAGTGATTCCGATGAAGCCTAGCCCGACCGGCCGCTCCCATGAGTGACACAAACCAAGAAGGTCACGTTGGGTTCAACCAGAGACTTACGTGCCACTCCCATGATATGACAATAATTCCGAGAACTATTTCGCAAACCAAGATACACAACGACAATAATTACGTCGGCTATTACCTCTAATGAAGCCTGTCAGAACAGCCAGTCGGCTTCCCAAGACGCACCACGTACGAGGCTAAGAGGAAAGTAGGCTAATCTTGAGCCTTTGGGTTCGAGTGTAGGCAAATAAGTGATGCTAGAAGCTATTGTGGCTGAGAACAGCATGCAGTTGGGGATGCTGGATTATTTAATCAAGTGACAGTGTTGGCTTGAGCGCTAAGCGCTTGAATCTGATTCGGGAGGTCCCGGGTTCGAATCCCGTCCAGACCGGCGATCCTGACTTAAGTTTTTCTCGATGTCTTTCTCAGTCGTTGGGATTCAGCCCTCGGACATCCCTTCACAATTGTCCTATCTAAAACACCTACAGTCCACCTGAAGAGGGACATAATGGCACCCTATAACGAGTTTAATTCCCACAGTAAAAAAAAAGAAAACGAAAAAATGTATACTACGCTTCAATTTGTTCTTCTTCTTGTCAGAGGCATTACTAGATCCCACCCACCAATTTTGAGAGCACCATTTATGTCACTTGCTAAGCAATAACATAAATCAGTCATGAACCCATCAATCAACTGTCAGAATTGGTTATTTCAAAGCGTCTATCACTCTATCTTAGACTTGGAAAAAAATCTTGAAAATGAAGTAATAACACTATTAACAAAAAATTTAGAAAAAAGTGAAATTAAGTATAGTACCAAGTTTTACTTTTAACGAGATGGTCACTAGTTTTTCCTCGACTTCTGAGAATGCTCGTCTTATGAGAACCAGAACCAGAACGAATGGTTGTTTACCTTACGTCGAAGTGGGTGTAACCGATACCGAAAGTAATCAACTACCTGTTTGGTAATCGGAGCTGTTCGGACGGAGCCGATGACAGCCGAGTGTTGTGGAATAGGAGAATCCTGGGAGAACTCGTGTCCGCTCCACCAGGCACAAGTCACAATCATGGTCACAATACTAACGAGATGGCATGTACCCTAAGCAGCTTGATGTGCAATAAATTATTTTATGTGTGTGAGAAATGTGTGTAAGGAGCACTTTCAAACTTACTTGGTAACACTAAAACTCAAATTTAGCAGTTTGGTGCGTTTTTAAATCTGAAAGTTAGAGCTTTGAATAAATGAATTGATAAAGTTCCTATGTAAAATAAATAACAATTATGATGAGATGTTAGCAAGGAGAATTTTCAACTTGTACTTTGAAACATTTTGATACATAAATTTGTAATTTTGGGGCGTTTTCAAATCTCAAAGTTAGAGCTTTGAAATGAATTGATGAAGTTCTTATTTTATTATTATGTAAAATAAATAACAATATAATGTGTTGAGACGTGTGTAAGGAGCATTTTCAACTAACTTCGAAACATTTTGATACTTAAATGTATCATTTTGGGGCGTTTAAAATCTCAAAGCTAGAGCCTTGAAATGAATTGAATTGATAAACGCAAGTTGATTGTAACCCATCACAACACAGAAATTTAATTAATCCCCAACACGTGATAGACTTTTATTTTTATTCATGAGTGACCATCACTAAAACTAAAACACGGGCTAAAGATTGTTATTCATTGTTTATTTATTTATTTATTTATTTATTTATATAAGAGTCTCGTACAGCACAAGTACCATTTTACATAGACAATCCTAAAAAATATATAAATAAGTAAAAATTAAAATTACAATTAATAAACCTACAAATTAACAAACAATTAAAAATATTAATTAACAGTAAACAAATATATCAAAATTATAAGTGCAACAAACATAAGAGTAAAAAATGTTTGAAAGAATAGAAGGGGAAATGCTAATGACCTTCAACTGCAGTCCAATCACGGATTGATTTTTTGAAAGTATTAAAATCAGAGAATATGTCGAACTTTGGTAAATTAGGTAAATTATTATAAAAGGAAGGTAAACGAAAGGTGATTGATCTACGGGTAATAGAAAGTCTAGGTCTAGCTACATGGAAAAGGTGCGTAAGCCTAGTAAAGCGGGATGGAACATGAAGTGGAAACATGGAGACAAGACTGGTGGACCGGAAAATGCCATTGATGATACGGTGCAAGAAGGACATGTCATAGCGTTTTCTTCGAGTGGCTAGATCTGTCATGAAAAGTTCACTCATAATTTGTTGACGAGACCAGGCATTAAAAGCTGGGACACGATGACGTACAATTGCACAGAAAAATGAAAGTACTCTATCTATTTTTTTAATGTTGGTATCAGCTGATAATGCCCAAATTGGAGTACAGTACTCAATCACAGGTAAAACACAGCCCGTGAAATATGATTTTAGAGCAGTTGGGTCACGAATATCAGTGAACCTATATAATAAACCCAATAGGGACATGGCTTTGAAGTTATTTTGGAAATGTGCTCAATGAAAAGGAATTTTGAATCTATAATGACACCAAGATCTTTCATTTTAGTAACTCGCTGAATGACTTGCCCCGACAAATTATAATTACAAACTAATGGTAATTTCCGCAATGAAATTGTTAACAATGAGCACTTATCAGGATTAGGACGGAGAAGCCAATCCAAACACCACTGAGAAAACGCTGTTAATGCATCTTGAAGAACGATCGCATCACATAATTTCGACACAATTTTAAAAATTTTACAATCGTCAGCGTACAACAGAAAATCACAAGCAAACGGTTTAAGTCTGTCTACAAGATCGTCTACAAACAACACGAAAAGGAGAGGGCCCAATACACTGCCTTGAGGGACACCAGATAGCACTGGTAACCAAGAGGAAGATGAACCGGCAATAATTACACGTTGCTTTCGATCTGTAAGAAAATTCTCAATGAGCTTAAGGAAATTACCACTCACACCAAAACGCTCTTTGATCTTGTAAAGAAGGTGTTTGTGGCTTACAGAATCAAATGCCTTTGCAATATCAATGTAGGCAACGTCCAGCTGGGATCGTTTTTCCAGGGCATTAGTGGCATGATGTTGGAGGACTGCAAGATTGGTGAGACATGAACAGTTAGGGAGAAATCCGTGTTGTTCAGACGAAAGAAGTGGAAGAGTGTGGGCCAAGAGACGATGATGGACAATTCTTTCACATATGGCAGACAGAATCGGAAGAATTGATATTGGTCTATAGCATTTCACAGATGTTTTGTCTCCTGCTTTAAACAATGGTATGACATTTGCCTGTTTCCAGGCAGATGGAAAATTACCTGTCATAAAAATCTTGTTTAATATGACAGCCAAAGGTTGAGACAAAACAGAGGAACAATTTTTAAGAAATATAGCTCCAATACCATCTGGGCCAGTCGCACGACTAGATTGAAGATTATTTATAAGTTCTCTTACCTCAGAAGGTGTAGTAGATATGTTATTAATACTGTGAGAGGAGACATTAGATACCGGTATGTTAATAGGCACAGCTGGGTCAGAAGGAACAGTGAAATTGCCATAGAAATATTGATTAAAAAGCTAAAAAGCTCAGTACGATCTCAAATACATTGTTAAATGACACTTCCGGGGAATTCTTTCAGTATTGCGACGAGAATTAATAAGAGTCCAAAACCTTTTAGGATTAGTTCTTGCATCATAGGTCATACGATCAATATAATCCTTATAGTCATTCCTGAGACGTTGTTTAGCAAGCCTCCGCAAATGCTCGAACATATGACGTGAATGTGGGCTAGGAAATTGCTTCCATTGTAGCCATGCCCTGTTTTTTTCTTGAGCGCCGTTAGCGTTTCACGCTGATACCATGAAGGAAACCGCCGACTTTGGGCTGCCTGTGTGGAACGTGGTCTTGAATAACATTTGAAGTCCACTCGTAAAACATATGAACTACATCATCAACATCCGGCATATCTTCCAATTGGTTCCACGGAAGAAGTGCAAGAGCATGCCTTACATCCACCCAACAGGTCCTATTCCACATTGGCACTTCTCTGAGGATATCATTGGACCAAGGTCTTCTAGGTTTAGATAGTGGCAGAAATGACAGGTCCAAAGATAGGTGATCGGAAGAGATCAAATTTCTGCCAGGAGAGACTGTCATTTTATCGAGAGATGATAGAGCGAGGTCAAGAGTTTGAATGTTTCTTGTGTTAGCCATATTGTACTGATTTAGACCAAGACCATCAATAAAATGCTGGATAAACCACTGGTCACAACCATCAGTTTCATTACCAGTTAGTGGAGTGGACCACTTGATATGCAAATTGAAATCACCAACCAATATTATCGGCGCCCTAGGATGAGCCTTTAGCACGGATTCTAAACATTGCTCAGTCTAGAGAGTCTAGACATGTATCGTGTTGGCCAATTTGTTGAAATCTGTTAAGCAATGACTCCCTCCTCGAAGCTTAGCCGACAACAAAATGGCTACCACCTGTATAAACAATATTGGCACACGGTATCATTGACCTCCGAGTAGTTAGCCATGCCAATCTCCAACTCTTGTTCTAAAACCAATGTTATTGCGTATTCTTGCTCACTTTGTTAGCTATGCGGCCTATGCCAATCTACATATCAGTGACTTGTTCTAAAACCAATGTTATTGCGTATTCTTGCTCTCTTTGTGAGCTATGCCAATCTCCATTTCGGTGACTCTTGTTCTAAAACCAATGTTATTGCGTGTTCTTGCTCTCTTTGTGAGCTATGCCAATCTCCATTTCGGTGACTCTTGTTTAAAACCAATGTTATTGCGTATTCTTGCTCACTTTGCTATGCCAATCTCCATATCGGTGACTTGTTCTAAAACCAATGTTATTGCTCTCACTTTCAATGGAAGGCAACGCAAGTTCTGGTCTGATGTTTATGCTATGGGGCTAATAGAGACATTAGCCAAGCTGTGTAATTGCTAATTACTGTCAATTGTAAAAATCAAACCGAGATTGAACAGCTACGTAGTGCAATTAGAATTTTCTTCAATTGTTCTCTTTGATATACGTAATTTATGTAGTAAATGTTTACATGTATATTTTTCTAATATTATCGTTGTGTATTTATTTATTGTTCAATACCACCACTTTATATTGTTTACTAGTCATTACTGAGTATCATCCATCATGTGACTTAAAACTTGTAATGTATTTAAATAAAATTTGCTGTAACAATTAATAAAATCACCGTTTAATCCATGCACTTTGAGAAGCCAACTACATCATGTAGTTTTCATTCCCTATGCTAAATGTTTTTAGAGCAGTATTACAAGATGCGGATGCGAAGTACATTTTCGGTGGTAAATTGGAGCGTAAAAAGTTTATACATATTCAAAACACTATGAGATAAGAGAGTGGGTAGGCGAAAACGTAACAACAGGAAATAGTGAACATGTGATTAACAATTCCGTAACTTCATATGTGGGTTAATTTTCTTCAAGATTATTATCATACACACATAAATAAACATATATCGTTTAAACTATGACCAACAACTCTGCACACGCACCAGTTATAGTAACATATATTAAATTATATATTCCCTCTACTTGAAATGTTTGCGTATACATTTAGTTGCCTATCCATCCATCCGACACATATTATAATTTTACATGGTTAGGTATTATTTTAATTTGGCTTGCTTCTGTAACTGAAACTTGGGAGAGAGATGCAATAAATATTTAGGTTGTAATGTAAATGTCAAAGCTGTAGGGCCTATGGTAATGTAAAGGGGCGTAACGACGGCGCCACCATTAGCTAGGGCGTCTGAAGTGGCCTCGCGGTCACCCGCCCCTATACCGTTGGTGTGGTCCCAGAGGAATGTACCTAGGGTATTTTATTATTCAACAGTTTGTGACGTGTGTGCATGGTTATCATTATTCTTACCCACTAACGCGTCAGATGCGATGGTGTTTATATAATTCAAGTAAGCGTGGGGTCAATGTCCCCCATGAATCAAAGTGTGCGAGGGTAGCTATATACATATATATTTCTTTGATGGGCAACAACAAAACAAAACAGCTCGATTCACATATGAAATTTAAATCTGTTTATCAGATAACAATTTCATAACCGATGATGTTGTTGTATAATAGGCCTACTTTCCAATTCTGTGATTTTGATATTATTCCTACCTAATAATTTGTAATCACCATTAATTATAAAAGATAAAGTATCGTAATGAAAATAATAATTTAAAAACTATTCACACAACCACGTTTTGTTTTATTGCAACCTGTATGTACTTTACGAGACCCCGAGAATGCCCCCCCCCCCATTCTCAGAATTCCTTAACATTATCAGGAGTAAAAGATACACCACTTTTAACAAAATGTTGAATTATTTTCACCACCATACACCGCATTTTTTTGTGGGGGGGGGGGGGGGGGGGCGAAAATTGTCTTTCATGTACACCACAAATAAAGGTCTAACTCTGAGTATGACGTCAACGAGATAAATAAATACATATATAAATAAATTTTAAGTTGTTTTGAATTGGCCTTGTTGATTCTTGCGTTGATCCGCGGGTATTCGCACTGTCCATACCACTGATTGCTATATTTCCTATTAAAAATATCGATCTTTGGTTGGTTATCGCTCACTCGTCGATTGCGTCGGGGCCTACAGAGTTGGCTTGGTCGCTTTGGTTTACTGCCCCCACTGAAAATCAGTTATTTATGAAAACAAATCAAATAAACAGAGGTAATATTATTTAAAGACAACATGTCTCGAGGAGGTTCCGAATAATGCAGGTTCGCGTGCGAGATGAGGGCCAGTATGTCATCCGGAAACTGGAAGATGTTACCATGAGAACTGGTCCAACAGCTTCCTCCGTCCTCTCTCTCAGGCTCAATCTCAACTCAATCATACACTCCCCGGTACCACACAAGCTTTCAATTCACTTAGCATAAGACCGACCAACTAAGAGGATCGAGGTTGATTGAGGGATCGTGACGCGTTGAACGTGGTGGAGCTGTCGACACATCCAGACTATAGGATGCCTTCAATCAGTTTCGTGTCGAGTCGGCTATATAAGAAGAGGCGATGGTTTGTAGCATAAACTTTAGTAATGAAATTTAAAAATCTTATTCAGGAAAACATATTTTTCATCGTGGTTTGACGCATTTTAAGGAAATTCCTTTTCTGCTTCAAATGGCTTTATATCCGCATTTTTTTAATCTGCTATTACAAAAATTCAAAAGTAACATTTCCGAAGGGTGTCCGGTTCGTCTAGTAAAAAACGTTTGACATTTGGGTTGGAACAAAGTGAATAGACAAGACGTTAATTGTCTAGAGTAAATTAGAAAACTACCGCACCTTATTTTGTAATCAAAAATACAAAATACATGGGGAAACTTGGTTTTAAAAATTCCCACATTGAAGCATTTTCTAATCACTTTAAGCTTTAAAAAAAGGTATATGTTATACAAATTATAATTCCAACCTCTATTGTATCGTAGGCTATGTTATTTTACTAACACAAAACTGACATCGAATGCTTCTTTATACTGGCCCCGCCCCCCTCGGTTTTAAAACTCTCGACTTCACCTACTTCACGGACCAAAACTTGAGCTATTCTCTCAGCCGAGTCTGACATGATCTTGTTTCAGCTATTGTCTACTACTCGTTGCACCACGACACTCTTGACACGTTCAGTGCTCACCAGTGCAGTTGTACCGACATACCGGGTTCAAGGGTATGTGCGTGTAGGAAATGCAAGACACACAAACAAGGCCAAGTGTGTGTTGTCTGGGAGATAATTAGAATTAAACTACAAAAAACAAGAAAACTCTTGTAGATCAAGTGATATAACATATGGAAACAAACTTCAGGGACGACATTATAACTTTTGTTATTGTTTTATTTAATTAGATGAATGTGCACAATTTTACTGTAATAACATAAAACTTGAAATAAAAGTGTATATTATATTGCCGGGATGTTGTATGTTGAACATGGGACAATGCAATGTTTACAGTGTGTTTAACATGTTTTTCAATGCCATTTTTTAAACAGTAGACAAAAAAATGGAGAATAAGTTACAAATAGTATTTTATAGAAACAGTCTAAAGACTCAACAAGTATGCTTGATAATTATTTGCATTTCATTTAACTTTTTGATTTTTTCGTTTGTACTTGATGATTTCTATACTATTATGATAGGTCATAATTATTGTACGAGACCCCTAGTATGTGTGTTTTTCGGTTTCCCATCTAAAAATACGTGATTGACACCACTTTTTTACTGGTATATTATCAATAAGACAAAAACAAACCCTAATAGTCAGTGATAAACCGTTAGATCGCCGTGGGAACTCGACGCATCCGTTGTTCTCCTGATACAAATTTGAGAAAAGAAGCGCGCGGAAAGGAGGTAACGAGTTACTTCCTGCGTTGAATTAAGCCTACTAAACAGTGTCCATTGGAAGAGCAAACAATTATTATCTAACGATGCTGACGGGAGTGGCGTCGTAACGGGGAATTAAACTGGTTGTTATTCTATACTCATAAAAAACACCAATCTCAAGAATACGCGTAACTATATTTTATGTGTTTTCTGAAATTTTTACATTTTATGAGAAAAATGTTCTGTTGTAAAAATCGTAATTGCAAAAGGTATTTGTTCAATTCGTTAGAATCTTACTTTGCCTGTTAATTAACAAGATATTATTTTTCTAAGAAATTCTGGTTAAAAGAATAATTTTTACGATGTAGGTAATTGTTTTTATGCTTACTGTTTGTCTTTGTGTGTAGTTAATAACGGCTTAGTAGCAGTAGCACAAACGGTAGTGTGCTTTCTTATGATACTACATTGAAGGCTAATTAATGTTTTAACGCAATTTTTATAAGAAATTGATTAAAAGATCCTGCAAATGTGACGTTCAATACTGAGAATCCATTTGTTGTTGCGTTGTGATGGCTGGAAATTATATAGGTCGCATTATTGGAAGATTTAATGTGTTTCATTGTTACAATTTAAAATATTTTATAAATTTAATACTTAAAATTTACGATCAGCAGTTTTAAAACATGATGTGAGATTTAACGTAGATCATCTACTGTCGCAATATGTTCCTGGGCCTCCAAGGAGTAAGAAGCCCCAACCCTGCGTTACACCTCCTCAATAACTCAAAAGGGGGTTGGTTTTGAGCCATGACCTTCGCCTGGGGGCACAACCACAATGAAAAGGTTGTGTTAATCGGGTAATTTGGGGGATGATATCCTCTTAGGGGGATGAAAACCGGCGACAGGTTCATCTGTGAGGGGTTGCATCCCTCAAGAGCGGTAACTAACATCATGGTCTAGCTAGCAAATGTGTTGCTTACATCTACGTTGCATAGAGTACTTGATACTTCAAGAGCAGAGGATTTTCTGCGTATGAATCACTTGCAGCGCCACGACCATAATTATTTTGCAATAATTTTTAAGTATTAGTATTAGCCTGGTATGAGTGGTGCCGAAAACTGATGATTTAATTGGAGAGTATATCACCTGTGTAAATAAAACGCAGACAAACCATTTTACTCGACCACGGTGAACAACCAATGTTGATTTTTTTTTTGCAAATGACAATAATGGAAATGGAAATGGCCCGCGAGATTATTATCATACTTTTGGGACAGACCACCAAGAAATAAGCAGCATTGCAATTCGAAATGATATACGAACAATCCAAAATTTGCTGAATTTTTGCAAAATTTAAATAAAAAATTACTGCTTAGCGTGGCCTAGCGTCTCTAACCATGTTGAGGTGCTACTTGCTGGGTTCCCAGGCTGCCTAGCGAGGCATGGCCGCCAACTAGACCGGGCAACAGGTAACAAACACCTGCTGTTTGGCTGCAAGGGCCACTCCTAATTACAACCAGAGTAATGGCCTTGCCGTGTCTGTATATATACGTCTGTCTGTCTTGGAGTGAATGCATGGGTGCACCCCATACTACGCAGAGGCCTAAGGGTGGAGGCGACGCAAGAAATTAGTTTGCAAAAGATGGACTTACACAGTACACACTCCGAATAGCAATTTTAATTCATGTATGTATTACCTATGTCATGTTATTTTCACTTCTCAAAAAAATCAAAATCACATTCTGAACAATGCACTCCTGACTGAAGGTTTTCGCTGAGGTTTTCCGTAAGGTATCCTCGGACATCCCTGCACAATTATCCAATGACCAAAATACCTAGTTAGACACCTAAAGATGGGCAAGAATTGCACCCTGGGCAGGCTTCCGATGAAAAATTATTTGTAAAAATAATTTATAATGTACCAAATACTTTCTGTGTTTAAATCGATTTCTCACGGATTTACCGGCCATTGTTTGATGCTGGGCCTCAAAAACAGTTCGCATTCTATACTTTAAATGTTTCTACTTTTCTGATGGTGGTTCCCATTTATTCCAGTTTTCTGTACTAAAGTCTCAAACCGATGCTACATATAGGTTGTATCTTTAATAATGTGGGGTTTTCACAGACAGCCGAGCACAAATAAAAGGGGTCGAGCAGTTAGTGTCTACAATCTTGCATCGAGTTGAGTATATACACGTATTACATCAGATTTCCTCTCCTTCTGAACATACAGTAGATATTATGTTACCTGCCAGTATCTCATTCTTTTCACACCTTCTTTCCAGCATCGTTCCAGCCTACGCTTCAAGGTAACCGATACGTTGCGGGGGTGACGAACAAAAGCATGTGTAAACCCATCACGCGGAAAATATACGACTATAAAGCAGGGTGCGAATTGTGGAATTGACGACTGTGGCAGAGGGGGGATGGTCTAGTATAGTATTAGCGTTGGCTGAACGGGGTCTGGGGCGAAGCCACAATCGGCGGAGGCATTTTTTGGGGGTAATCTGTATTATTCCCCTCAAGATGGCCTTAGAAGCGATCTGAGGTATTATTTAGATTTGAAAAGATTTGAGTCCAAGTTCAAGAGGCCAATTTGCCGACAATACAATTACCCATCCCCGGCGGGAACCCTTTCAGTAAAACAGAGCCAGGGATGAAATTACCGGAGGGGGGAAATCCTCCCCATCCCCCCCATTAATTCGCACCCTGCTATAAAGTAAGTTACAGCGAATCGCAATGGCCAATCGGTACATTACATTGTATGTTAATACAAACGACGAAGCCCAATCTTTGGAAATAGAAAAGCGAAAACATGTATTTATGATATGTTATTCAAAACAAGTTGTTGGGTTCAGAGAACCATAATCGATGTTTTCATTTCGTAAGCTGTTTGGAACAGTTTCCATTTCTCCATATGCATAAAAACATAAATCTTGGATTATCTTTTTAATATACCCCAAGCTTAGGTATCTTTCATTTCGCCCTCAACTATATAAAATGTAATATGTTTCGTGCTTCTAAATGTCTGACTCCCTAAACGATCCCATTATTCATTAAACATGGCCATAAATTTGGCAATAACCTACTTTAATATTCAAGTTGTATCGGTTTGAATGTCACATACTTCATATATTCCGCTACATATTTCCAAAGTTTTACTCTACTGCTATAAATCCAGCCGCCGATCAACGAGTGGACTGGTGCAGCAATGTACAGTGTGCTGAGCGCTGTGGGCTTGATGTATGTGTGAGGCGGGCCGGTATCAGACAGCGCGGCAGGCGCTCCATAAAACGCAAGGGACGAAACCAACTGAACGAGAGGACAGAGTGTTTCGCTAAAGTGTATTTATCGTTGAGATACAAAGTGACCATTTTGGTGGCGAGGCGGGTAGGGTCATTCCCGTTCATTGTCTGCGTATCGCTAGCCGAGCTAAGGGATGGAATATCAATTACTGAGGTCCATGTAAACACACAGTATTATTTGTTACAAAAACATGAACCCAAATTCGACTGTCAGTCATGGTAATTGGTAAATGTTTTTAAATTCTAGTCAGGGTAGTAGCGTGTAGGGTTAGGCTTAGCACCTTCGGAATTGGGGTAGCTACCACGCAGACAATGGACGGGGCGACCCACCCCGCCTCGCCAACTCACTGGTCACTTTGTATCTCAAGGATAAATACACTTTAGAAACCTGACTATTTTTTATATTGTGTCTGAAGAGGCTTATTTAATATTTAGGTACCAAATTGTTATGATATTCATTTTATTTATTTATAATAATAATAATAATAATAATTCTTTATTTCATTTGATCGTGTACATGGTACAGATATGCACTGCTCCGAAGAGAGTGTGAAATAGTAGATATTCTAATACACAGATATACTTTAAATTATTATTATATTTATTTATTAAACGTTAATTCGTCCTATTCAGATGAAACCGAGTAAAAAAAAAACAAAAGAGAGCAAACAACAAACAAAGCAGAACAACACATGCAGCTATGTAAATATGCATAAAATAAACAATGTTTTTATAATGAGGATTTTTTTCTGAAGACGTAAATGGATGTGAGATACGGTCACGTTGTTTTATTTTGAGAACGTCATAAACTGTTTTCAATATAGTATTGCATTTGGTTAGTATGAGGTCTAAACTGAATAATGTTTTATAACGCAATATATTTTGTTTGGACAAAATTTAAGTGGCATGCTCTGCTTGAGTGAATGAATGAAACTAACTCAAGATGTGGTGGACACTTCTTTTAAATTATCCTTTGTCTTGTCTTAAACATTATTTCCAAATCTGAATTTTAAAAGGTTTGTAAAAAAAGGCGTAAATTCCCTCGTAAATTCCTATTCCACGTTTTAGTTCTCTGTGCTGTGTTTAACACTAGACCAATCGATTCTGTGCCTACGTTATTTTACACACCGATTTAACTTGAGTGCCACTTGACCTTTCAGCTTCCAAACAATCGAATCAAAATAAAATGTCTACAGAATGGATAGGGTAACGTGTTCCCGATAAGCATTCTAAATTGCGTCGCTTAGAAAAGAATCTGCTTCAATATCTCAGACGCAACGAAATTGAAAACTCGTTTATTGATTCGATCTTTCTTGTGCAAGACTATTAAATTCACGTCTGAAAGCTTAACAAGATTTAACTTTTAAATGAGAGAATGCCAAATAATTAGATGGCAAAGCAAAATACAATTCAAAATATAATTTTGGAAACAAGATACAGTAAATAAATCAACAATTGGCATTGGGGAGTTTGCATATTATGCAATAGTGGGTCAATTTATGAACTCTTGGAGCATTTAAAAATCAATAGATTTAGTATTAACAGATTGAAAAATATTAATTTTACTAGTTTAATGTTGGTAGACATATGGCTATATCATCTATCGATGACTTTCAAATTAGCGCGAAGGTTTCTTTATTGTGGCTAACATGACCCTTGAAACAAAACAAGTACATACGACGGTAAAAATAGAGACGGGTTAAACTTTAGCAAGGCAAGAAATAAAAAGAGTCATCCACTCAAACCAAACTACTTCCAACCTCTAACAAAACAAAAGCTTTTGCTTTTTATTTCAATGTTGAAGTCTCCTCGAGAAAACGGACGTTTTACTTTTCAGTTTTAAATTAGTTCGTTTGTTATTGTTTTAGAACAAACAACAGAACACTTAACTGTTAATTATGATTTCAGCTCTTTGGCAGCAGTGTGCGTTCAGATTTTATCTATTTTAAAGAAGATAAAAAATGAAATATAAAATGAAATATACATCATTTCGAAGAAAAAGTTTAAAATTATGTATTTAAAATTACGCAAATAGCCATTTCTCCGCAGTACACTATCACAATATGATTTTTACTATTCGGTCCACGGTCACATATCTATTTTGTGTTCAACTGCAATACGGTATTTACTGCATAATATTTAGTTTAGTTAGTTATATATTTAAATACACTCGTTCAATAATATTATATCCGGGTCAAATAGCTACTGAAATTAATATGCATCTTATACAGAAAACCGAGCTGAAAACGTGTATGAAGTGTTTATTTTCCTATGGGGTCTTTGTCCATTTCCAAGTAAATTAAACATTTTCAAGAACATTCAAGAACTACTTCAAGAACATTGTCAGAAAAACGTAAAACACATTTCACTTCGCATGGTGTTGTGTGGGTTTCTATGTTCCTCCACTCTCCACCACCCATCTCCCATCAGCACGAAGCTTCGCATGCCTGCTTCAATATCTGGTCGAACCACCCCAAAGAGCGCCTACCTACCCCAGGGTGGATTCCGAGATCTGCTCTCCGCAAGACGCTGCAGCTGTCAGGAGGGATGGTTCATAGGGGACGCCGGAAGCTGTGAGAACTGGTCCATTCCACTCTCTGCCCGCGTGGCCAACGGTGTCAAGTGTCGCCCCTATACCTTGTGCACAGTAACATATACCCCCGGTATCACATCACACACACATTCCCGTACGCAGGTCCGAAGAGTATGACACCACGAGGACACGGGTTCCAGTCCCGCATAGGCATGGGCTTCTGTGATTGTCCTTCACCCTCATGTCACCGCTCTTCTTATCGAATAGAAATATTACAAACATAGCTATTACACCAATTTAAAAAAAAATCATATAGCCCGAGGTTGTTTTACTTATCTTATTATTACCCACATCAGAAAACTACATGCCTACTGAAAACATTATTGGCTAAATGGTCATGCACTACCGAAAATCAAAATAGTTTGTCAACTTTAAGCTTTGTCGTAGGATTGAAATATTATCGAAAAATTTGACACGGCTGAGAATCGAACCTCTTATTCTAATTCTGACGTAATTGAACTGGATAAAACTTAACTTTCAATAAATGTTTTAGTGAATGCTACAGCTGTTAGTGAGTGTATATGAGTGTAGACTCCGGAGTCCGCGGTCGTCCCCTCACATTGACATATATCAACATCATCTTTACAGGTTCACGCAAGAATTGCATCAAGACTTGACGTCAATATTTTTACGTCCGCCTGCTGCTTGGAATTCAAAGCAGTCGTCGACACAGACAGCCTCCCCACATCTCAATGGTCATGGGTGGTTGAGTGGGTGGGTCTGGCTGGCGACAGGGAGACGAAACACAAGAGCCACCCTCGACCCATGGTCTATCTATGCCCTCAACCTCGACCTAGACCCCCCCCCCCCAAGAATATCCTTGTACCATGATCTAGACCGGTGAGACACTTCACTTCACTTGGACGACGACAAGAGGACAAGAGACAAGCAAGCTTGCATCACATACGAGATTTTGAGTTGTTCACGAGGCGTATTTCAATTTTCAACGCTGCTAGTTTGGTGATTCGAAACGGATCAAAATAATAATGTTCACTGATTTTTAGTTTTTAAACCTGGCCATCCTTTTACCGTCAACATTGCAATCATACAAACAAATTTGAGTTTAATCTGTTCTGTGATAAGATTTAAATTTGAAGTTTAAGAATTAGACATATTTAAATGCATCGCGACTTTTTTAAACAATTCCATTTGCGATGTTCAACACTTTTTTTAAATTTATTTTATGATGTTTAAAAAATAGATTTAGGGTGAACTGGATATCTGAGCATGGCTAATGATATAGATAGTCTTACTGTGTTTCTGATTCGCTGTGTCGTTTAATTCGGCTCAGACACCCGAGTTGCTCAATTCAACATACCTGAAACAGAAGAAAATACAAAATATAATATATAGACTTCGATAATATTACAACAAAAATGTAACATATAACCGAACTATAAAATAAAAGAGTCTGCCCACCTTGGCACATTAATTGATTTCAAGAGGGAACTTTTTAAAGAGGACCAGCCCTTTCGGCGCCGACGCCGTCGCCAAGCGAACAGTAAAACATTCCACTGGTACAAATTAATCACACCTCATGTATTGTGTTAATGTTTTTCTTTAATCATTTTAACAAAAAGGGAGAGTCCACAAAGAGAACCCTTCTATTTTGCTTCCATGACAACTGTGTAAACTGCAGTTTTGGACATCTGTGTCAACAATTCATCAAACCACCTTTAACCTAATTTCTATACTTTCTAGTCTCTACAGTATAAATTCACCCTTTTACTCCTATTCACTGCCCCCTTTATATATAAAATAGTTCCTTCTGCTCTCTCCAATTTCTAAAATAATAATAATTCAATTTAATATCAAAATTTCGTCAACGAATTTTTATGTGTTGAGTTCTAAAAAAGGGGGGGGGGGGGTTAAGCGTTATCGGGAAGGAAGGAGAGACTTTTCACCGAGTTGTCAAAAGCCAATGGCCGTTGTCACTGTTTTATGTATGACACCCAAGCTTTTTAGGTCTTCCGAACTAAACTCGTGAGTCGTGTTGGAGAGTTTAGTAGTTTAAAACGAGTTTTTCTCCTCGTCCTCGTCCGAGAGTTCGACTCGTAAAGTTGGACGACGCCCCGACAAATGTCTGCTCGAGTGGATCAGGGTATCAGGGAGGCAGAGGAGGTAAGTAAATCACAATCGTTGTGCCCAGTTGACTTCGGCGGATTCACTTTCAGACTTTTACGAGGGTTGTTCCCGAAAATATATTTCTGTTGCGGAATGTGGACGCCAATCGACTGGAATTCCTGGACACGGGAGAGTGACGATAGACTTAGGGGTCGGCGACGAACTTCAAGAGTCCAGGGAAATTAATACATTTGTATTTTGAGATTTATTTAGACAACCCTCGGTTAAAGGCTAAATTTTCAAGGAGATCGGGGGAGGGGGTTAATTAAAATGGCTACCAAGCTGCCTAGTCGACGCCGACACCGTCTCGAGCGAATAATTACCAACAAGCGGTCGGATTTAAATTAGAAGACCGCTGATTGGTCACTATTAATTATGACGACAACACCACTACACACTACCACACACAACAAACAACGTTATAGAATCGATTCCTATTGCAAGGACCGCTTAATATAGTCACAGTTTTTTTTTTAATTACAATTGAAATATTTAGATGCATAATTTTCACGTTAGATAACTTGACTAGTGGTTGACCGCTGAATTTCTGCAACATCCGTAAATCATTAGGTCTAAAGTATTGGTTAAATTAAATGGACAATTTTTTGGTCGCGATCATATTCTACATTAAGGGTGAGTGCCGAGTCAGAACAGTTACTTGTGACAAAATAAGTAAAAGTAAAACAAACAATATTATATTATTGGTATATCCTCTCGGGCTCGGTTCCGTGGAAACATTCGGCGATAGAACTAAAGACAACTTCTCGGGTCTCGCGTTTATGTCATAATATTGACAGCTAAGATGTCAGTGGGTGTCAACTGAGATGACCCGGCCTTCACCCTTGCCTAGAGGATCTTCGTCCGGGGACTTATCACTTTTGACCATTGTTTGAGAGTGTTTGCTACCCCAAACAAAGTTTATTTCAGATATAACTTTATCATGTCCATATAGTTTCTTAATATTGCTCTTATCACTAGAAAACGCTAAAGTCCCGCCGCGTTGATGGATGAGCTTTTTCAAGTTTTTAGTTTGCGTGGAATATCTTTACTTTTTCAAGTGCTTTGTTTTGTTGCCTACGCATTGTAGGTGATTGCTGTCAAGTTTCTATTGTTTCTTGTCAATTGGTATTATTTACCGTAAAAAACTTATATTAAAAGCTTTTTCTATGGATTCTGGCTAACTTTTTCAACTTTTTCTTTTAAAAGGTACTACATCACCATAACCTTAATGTACATGTATAATAATATGAACGTTGTAGCCCCACCCGTTTGGTCAGAATTGTCCCAAATGGCACGAAAATATCGCACAAAAATAAAAAATTATATTAAAAGCTTTATTTCTATAGATTCTGGCTAACTTTTTCAACTTTTTCTTTCAAAATGTACTACATTACCATAACCTTAATGTCCATGTATAATGTGAACGTTGTAGCCCCACCCGTTTGGTCAGAATTGGCCCAAATGGCAAAAAAAAAAACACAAAAAAATCGTATAAGTACGATATTCATGAGAAATATTTCTTCGATTGTACCCAAAAACGTGGCAAGTCTAAGTTCAGAGATTTCGAAGGTCCTGTCAAATTTTCATCAAGATCGCATATGCCGTTTGCCCGGTAGAGAGCGAACAAACAGACAAAAATACAAACAAAAAAACAAAACAAAAAAAACACCCGAGCTAAATTTTTTTGGGGGTCAGTGAAATTGAAGTCTTCGCTTCGTTCATCCAATGAATGCATATACATAAGTAAATTTGAGATGTAAGTAGAGGAAAAATGTATTTTGTCTGTCCTATAACGGGACAGGTCGTAGATAAATTAATATAATCACGAAATCAAAATTGTTAAAATTAGATTTAAATTATGTTATGAATTTACTGTAATATCTAAAAAGTATAGACATGTAACCCTAATACGTGCTACTCATCTCAATAATTCAATTACTCTTTAACAAATAATTATATTGCATTCGAATTAGTATAAATTATATACTTTGGTTATTAAAATTGTATTATTGTCAATTTGCATGAAATTAAAAAAACAACTAGTTTTGAATTATTATAAATGGTGTATATTTATTTCTGTCTGCACCCACATAACAAAATTTATTAAAAAATCATCAATGTCAACATCAATGTTTCAATAAAAAAATTCCAATACAAACCGCAATAACACTTATGTACTAGTACTCAAAAATTTTGTAAAAACAGTGAACGAGTAAAAAAGTTTAAAAAAAGTTGCGAGAACGAATCATTCGTAAAATTTGATTCTGAAGAAAGATTGAAAGTCAAATTCTCTATATTCTCTTGTCTGTTGATGAATACTCTCCAGCTGACTGAGGGTTGAAAGTCACCCATGAAGAGAAGCCCCGACTGAGCCCATACTTCCTGTACGTCGCGTGGTCGGGGGGGGGGGGAGGGGGGGGGCAGTTGTTAGCAAACATCTCACAGGGATAATCCCTTCCACGCGCAGCAAATAACTCACCAAGACTTGCTCTGGATCAACACTATTTAGGATGGAGAACAAATAAATAACAAACACGACCATTTGTCATTTACCGAAAGTAAGAATACAAACGCAAGTCAAGAATATTGTTCTTTTCTTCTCCGATTTGTACCGATAACATAATAAGCATCATAATCAAGAATTATCGCCAGAGATGAACCACATACATAGTGAAACCCTTAATGCAATACATATTAAATGTGTAAAACGCTATAAAAATACAAGGAATTCCAGCAAACAGAACGAAATATATGAAAAGTTGTTCAAAAACATTTACAAAAAAGCAAAAATTGTATACAAATTGTGGTGGGATATGGGCTCGAATTTTGTGGAAAAAATGTCCCTGATGACACCTTATAAAACGATCACCATCACCATCATCGTCATCATCGGCTATCACTAAGAAAAGATTCGATATTTTATTCTAACATTTGGGTCTGCTATGTGGGTGAGCTCGAAGATGGCTTCACAAACCGATCCGCAACCCACATATCCCATCGCACCTTGACAGGTATTATCCCCATTGGCAGGCCTATCAAAGTTCCATTTTGTTGTGTTTTCTCCTCCGCCTCCTCTCGCTGTCTATATCAGAAAATGTGAGGTCTTTCAAGACGTATTCTTTCGTTTATCCTGAGGAAAAGCCTCCCTGACACCATAATTGCCTATCTTTGCCAATGAAACTATAGCATCAAGTAGGTATAAATCCACTATTCAAAACTACTAAATTCAGTTATATTTCCTCTTGATCTACTATTACGTCGCACTCAGCAAAAATATCCTTAGTTTTACGAACATTTTATTACACAAATTTCTTTCAAAGGCAAATTTGATTTCTATAATACGTCTTGACATAATTACAGTCACTTCTCAGACAACATTATTAGACAGTGACAACCAAGAGCAAATCAACGTGTTGAATATAATTTATTCAAACATTTTGTTCGGTTTAATAAGATTTGTATTTCATTTCAGGACACAAAACAAATTGACATAATTGTTTTATATTTCTTACGTGCCTACCCTCCGGGAAATTAACTCAAATCTTTCACAAACGTCCCCTCAACTCAAATCGACCGGCCTATGCAAATGAACGCTACAATAATAATAACACAGGGACCAGGAACCGGATGCTCTGTTATTGATTGCACCTAGGACTAACAAGTGATCAAAGGGTATTGTCGGATAGTGAGGTAGCGCGTACCTGGCACCGCCTCAACCCCATGTGCGTGTTCCCATGACGGCGTCGTCCCCACCCTAAACAACAACACGGGGGGCTCGCAAACCAAAGACAGACCGTGCGTGGCGGGTTATTAATCCAAATGATAGGTAGGTAGGAGTCGCGAGGTGGGTTCTGTTGGTACGAGTTACCAGGGTATAAATCATACGAGGAAAGATCAAGTCTGATGATGCTAGTTTAGGACATAAATGGAATTGAAACTAATATATACGAGGAGAGGGGGAAATAAGGGATGAATAAAGAAAATGGTGACAAATTTGAAGAAAATTGAATAAAATTTATTGTGATGGTGGTCCGGAAATAGTTTAACATTACATTCGGGCACGGCATTCATTAGTTTTGTATCACTCATCAACCAATAAGTGAATCAATATTATGTAACGCATTATTAATTTATGTCACACACTAAATAATAGCCTATACTCGCGCAATTAGTTGACAGAAATGTTCGGTAGACCTAACTATATGTGAGCATACGCAATTTTTTAGACTAAATAAATAGTTGTCGAGTAACAATTTCACAATGCTGATGACAATACTTCATATCATAACTGATATTCAAAGATTTAAAAAAAATTACGCAAAGAAAAAATACTAAATGAAATGCATCAACACATCTTTAATTTGACCGCGTTTGTAGGTGAATTTTGGAGTCAAGTGGACGCTCAACTTGCACTATTGTTTCTACTAACTGATTTCTCTATACATTGAAATATATTCCACCAGGTCCTAAACTGTCAAGAAAACTAAAACGTAATCGATCCCGGGACCGTGTGCATGAAAAGCCGGGGTAAGCCACACGAGGGAGGAGATTGAGTGAAAAATTACTGAGCAAGCACGAGATAACTTCTCGACAGAGCGCCCCCCCTCCCCCCACAGACGAGGGTGGCCGGCTCACACTTGACCGGTTATAATTTACATCTCGAGTACATTATGTGCGAGGAAATTCTAGCGGAGGCACTCGATGTGTGTGGTTGGTTATAACGTTCGAACCTGCTTCCGACCGAGAATGTGTTCCAAGTTGTACAGTTTATTGTTTTTTGTTACAACAAAAAAAAATTAGTTGTATTAGTAATTTAGTGTTATGACAAACCAGACAGAAACCAATTTTGAAAATAAATAATTATGAATATCATAAAAAAAAACTATAGCAGTGATATTGATGTATGTTATGAAACATATCGTAACCAGTGTACACAATTAAAGCGCTTGTCAGAACAATGTTGTATAATTTTGGAATTTAAAAAAAAAACGGGATTTCGGACAGTAAAATGTTGTATCATCATTGTTGCCCAATGTGAGATTACCGTAGAATAACGTTGTAATATGGTGACTTCTACTACTGGTGACCTCTGTTGATTAAAATGTCAACTACAGCAGTGGCAGTAAGAACTAAGAACATATCTGAACGTATGTCGCATTTTTTTAAAAATGATGATACAATTCTGCCCAGCGCTTCAATTATTTAAAAATAAGGTGTTGTTGGATGGTGTTTTGAAAGAGTTAAACTGAATACCCCTGGGAAAACATCAAGATGGACCCATAGAAGTGTATTTGCCTCAAACCTAGCGTCAAACCCACAAACCCCCGTCATTGTTACATGTTCTATTAACACATTTGGTTCCTTCTAGTTAAATCTTGTAAGTGAACGTTACTTCCCGCTTGTCTTCTTATACAAAGTACAAACAGCTTTCATCTCTTGCAAACCAAAATTCCCATCTAGCTCTTGCATCTCATGTAGTGTACGCGAACATTTGCATATGTGTGGTGTGCGTGAGATGCCTTTAGAGTTTTGACAGACACCAGAGGAGGGAGGGGCCCCCGTTTTATTTCCGTGTACGACGCGTTTGCAAACACTCACACGCGCACACACCCTTGTAAATGCAAACTAGCTATTCTAGTTGTCGTTAAATGTAGATTGCGAACCTAGATACAAACAGGCGAAAGAAGGCATTGAAATATTGACAGATGAATTCTGACGCGTTTTAGCCACATTCCTGATCGCTGCTCGGCTGACACAGGTGTTAGAAATTTTGAACAGTTGTCACGAAAGTGGAAATATAGGACTCTACAGTAACACTTTCATAAAATTGGTTTTAAAACATATTTTTACAAAATAAATTGATTTTCACGTGTTTTTTTTTTTTGTGGCTCAATGAGACAAAATTGTGAAAATCTACAACTATAGGTAAAGTTATATGGCAAAGTTGTATGCATCCGCTAGCTAGTCGCTCGGCCAAGAAGCCTTCTTGGCCGAGCGAATAGCTATATTTGCAAAAGGATTGACACAACAAACTAAAAACTACCACGAATTATTTTTTAATACGGATGGAATAACAATTTTTTTTGTCTTGAATATATTGATTGAGCATATTATGTGATTTATAACTTTAAACTACATTTCTCGCTATCAATGAACGCTAAACGAGGGCTACTAAGCATTTTCTATTGGAAAACTCATGTTGCATTTGAAAGTTGAAAAACATTGCTGCATATATTTTTTAACTTCAACTACTGTACTGATTGTTATTCTTGTACATTGTGTACAGTTGTAGATCTATAAAATTCATTGTCCACCTTTGCGAACCAGTTAAACAACTGAATAGGAAAACTGCCAAAATACATATCATAACTAGGCCTACTGTTCCACCTTGTCCCCTAAGCACTTAAAGAAAACCGCTGTAAACCGGTAGTCAACCTCAAACATAAATCAAGACTTGGTAATTGACATTGTTCATCTGTTCTCTGTCTTCTCTAAACTTCCCACGATTCTTGCCCCGTTTCAATTGATACATTACTGGCAAGGCTAGAGATTAAGTGCATATAACCTCGGGCTTTGAAGCTGCTGAATTGGAATCGATTGGTTATTTATTAACTCTAGGAACGAGAGATTGGCAACTCAGAAGTTAACACGCGGTTGACGTAATCACTATTATCACGTGCTGTGTTGGTTGGTTCGTTCAAACATAGCAGTTTTTGTAATCGTGCGGTTGAAATAACAGCAATTTTTAAAATGTGTGTTTGAAAGTTGTGTTTTGTGAAATAGAGGCATATCAGAAAAGTTAAAAAAATATAGTCAAAAATGGTAGGCCTAGTCGATAGCGGAACATCATCGATTTTAGCAACTTTCGGGGAAACAAAACTTTAAAGGACTGAAGCCCCCCCCCCCCCACCAGCAATCCCGAACGAGTCACAGATTTTTTCATCATCCCACCTGTCTCTCTGTCCATCGCGTTTTACTAGCGATACCTTTAAATTTTGACAACTTTAAATAAATAAATAAAAAATCAACACACACAAAAAAACGCGAATTTCGCAAAACCTACAAATCCAGATAATATAAATTATCTTAAGTGAATTATTTAAATTTACACACAACGTCAAAACAAACTGTAGGTTTTGTAGGGAAGGAACTTGAACAAACTGAACGAGTGACTTTTTTATTTATTTTTAAGTTTGCAACTTTTAAAAGCTTAAAACTATATATATATATATATATATATATATATAAAATAATATAATCTTAATTTTACGTGTAACTGATGAATTGAAGTCTCTCATAGTGTCATCTCATCCTAGATAATTCTGGAATTGACTCTTTTCTCGAATATTTATTCCTTATTGCATACTTTTAAATTTGGTGGAAGTAACTTTTTTTAATTGGCATCTTATTTGGTTCAAGGCGGATTGTCTAACTAAACCTACAGGAACTAAATTAAAAAAGTCGTGTAGCCCCAATTTCTTTAGCCACCTACAGTTGCTACAATTCCTCCAGCGTGTTGGAAGCGTTTAATCTCAATATCGTGGGTTCGAATCCCGAACGAGATTTTCTACTTCATCTTCATCAATCATCATCCCACCTGTCTCTCTGCCCATCGCGTTTTACTAACGATACCTTTAAATGTTGACAACTTTAAATAAATCAAACCACCAAGATGCGATATCCCCAGACTTCCACGAATCTGTGCCCTAAAGAAAGCCAGGCCAGGGCATGGGAGATGGCGTGTCAGTACACCACATGGTGGGGGATATTGCTTCAGGCTATTTCCGTACTACGATCGAATCCGAGTCTAAATTCGGAGCGAATCACAGAAAACAAATCAACCTTCAACTAAGCATTCCGGTTATAATAACTCGTATGAAGTCATTAGTTCTGAGAAGCTTGTACAATCTACTTTACTAATCAATTTTAAACTGAAGCTATTTTCGCGTCGTCGTTATGATTATGTAGCAAATTCTTGAACTGTAAGCTATAACCTTTCATATCTTATCAGTACTGTAGATATTTATATATTAATTGACCTGGCATAATGACCTGGGTAATTATGGCTAGACGTTATTTCACTCTGGAATGTGTCGACAAAGTTATTTTAAACTTTAACCACGACCCCGTATAGCAAAACCGCTATTATAAAACTTTGTTATTCTATTTCGTGAAAGCATCGGAAGAGCGTGTTTTTAAAGGATATTTCCCAGAAATGAGAATATCTCTGTTGTGATTGGGTGTCCGGGTGTGATTCGTGGACGATTTGACTGCCCCCCCCCCCACCACCAAATACTTCGCAAACCTTTAAAAAAGATAACGTAGCTCAAACGTTTTTTTTTGTTTCTGTCTATGGCAGGGCACATTGGCGATCTTTCAGAATATCGACGTATCTCAGGGACTGAGAGACACATTGGGAAATAGTGGGGGTAAAGTCTGCATGGTGGCTGATACCACTTACGACGCTGACAAGGGGGAAAAATTAAAAAAAAATAAAAACTACGAGTGAAAACTGGTAATTAAAGTAATGGTAATGGATGGGGTAAAGCCGTAAAGTCAATCTGGACTATGTAACCTGCACAATTTGGCTACTCCCAAATCCCAACCCCTATTTTGCCAATCTTGTGGAATCAATGGGTGGCGGTAGTCATTTTTATATTGATTCTTGCATTCGAGGGTCAAGAGACTTTGAGGTAATTTTAAATTTTTCATATGCAATAACGGTAGGCCTACATATGACATGATTTCTTGCAACCACGAAGGTGTCAAAATACTCGTGTAAAAAACAATAAGAGATTATTATTTGTGAAGATAGGTCGACAAGTCGACAACAATGAAAAAAACATATTTAAATTTCGAATCTGCGTATGAAAACTGCCTCATTCATGGTGGGTGTGCTAACAAATTTAATCTAGCCTATTGTTCATTCTTTCTAGACCTAACCTATGTGCGTATAATTTCAATTTGAAAAGTACATACGCACTTTGCCTTACCCTTGAAGATACCATTATCTACTCTAAATGTGTGACCACGTGCAGGCAATCAATACCAACCTAACCTAACCTCACCACACAAAGACGACATTTGTCGCCGACTACCACGCTCCGAGGCGATAATACCACGTCACGACCAATAGTGACGTCACATGTCACGTGACCCAGCGACAAGTAGACTCTGTGTTGACAGGAGGCGTCAACGACCTGATAACTTTCGTGAGACGGAGTTTGCAAAACGATAACAAATAATGTCGCCAGTGTTTATTGGGTTTCCTAACATACAGTCCAGACTGTGTGGGTGAACAAAGAAAGATATGTCCAACTGAACAGCTGGGACTGTGGAGGGAATTGCACCAAACACTCTCTGTACTAGACTGCTTCAACAACGCTTTTATTGTAGCGTTGATGGATGAGCTTTTTGGCAGTTCTCCATTTTTTGTTCCTACGATCGAAACATAAACGTAAATCAGTGATTTTTTATGAAAATTTCTTCTGACTCAAAAGCGTGGCCAGATTTCACAAGCCTTGAAAATCCCAACAAGATCGGACGGAGTAGGTCGACTTTTGTTCGGGAGAGAGCGAACAGACAAAAACAAGACAAAAACATTGGATGCGAGGTATTTTTTTCTCGGGGAAGTCAACTTGAACGCTGCGTCCCTACGCTCATCCAATTAGGCTACTATTTAGGCCTACAGGAGCAAAAAGACGAAAGTATTTTTTATGGCCTTAGGTCCTCGCCGACCCAAAGTGGACGTATTTATTTATTCAGTTTGCATCTCCAGATAATCAGCACCTCATGCTTTGCTTTGTCCGATTGTAATGATTTTTTTACAGAGTGTTAATTTTATGAATTGATGTATTCGTGTGAAATTTTAGCGTAACCTCCTAGCATGAAGTATAGTAGCTGGAGGCGCTGTATGTAACTAATTTATGTGCTTGAAGATTTTATATATTTAGTAGTTAGTTAGTTAGTTAGTTAGTTAGTTAGTTAGTTAGTTTGTTTGTTTGTTTGTTTAAAAAAACTGATTTACAAAGGAGGACAACAGGAGGATTAGTTGGTTGGGTCGGTAATAAAAGTTTTTTTCCCATTGCAACGAAAAACTTAGATAATGTTGAAGACACTTTTTGCATTATTATACACTTCATTATTTTTTGTCATTTAATAAATTCCCTACTCGGTAAAAACGAACTTCAGTGAAATCTGAAGAGTAACTAAAAACAGT
The DNA here is from genome assembly GCA_024449915.1 of Sweltsa coloradensis. Classification (NCBI taxonomy): domain Eukaryota; kingdom Metazoa; phylum Arthropoda; class Insecta; order Plecoptera; family Chloroperlidae; genus Sweltsa; species Sweltsa coloradensis. The sequence goes on along the minus strand of JAMZAV010000285.1, from coordinate 372,158 downwards.
GACACGTGTTTCTACAAAGTTTAGCCTTGTATATTAGGCTTCCCGGTTGTATTTACTGTGACCACTAGAGCGAAACTAATACAACAAATCCCATTGTTGACACGAGACGACCCGCTCATTTGTAATAACATCCATTTCGCGTGTTATGACTACAAAACTCGGGTGAAAACTCTATTTTCGTCACGTACCGGTCGTTGTTTTAGACCCATAAAATAACCGGCCAAATATTTTACGAGGGCCACAAACTACCTAACCTTGATTCTTGTTGCAGGTTCGACCAATGAATTATTTACGAGGTGGTCAAATACATTTATACATCGTGACAGTATCGCAACGCAATGATTGTTGTACTCAATTTCACACTTTCTTTCGTAAATAATGCAAGAGGTAATGAGATTGTGCTGCATCTAACAACCTGGATGTGTTCTTATAATTTTTAAACTAAAATCCAAAATGACCAAAATTAATATTATTGTTTTAATTATTTTCCGACAACTAATAATTAAAGTGTCAAAAAATAAAATTAACATTAACGAAATCATGACAAATGTGCAAACGTTTACATTTTACAATGATGTAGCTCCGTCAGAGCTATATATTATATATATATACTATATATATATATTATATATATATTGATTCATAGCAGTTGTCAAAAAAGTTAACTATGTCCCTTAAAGCGGGCTTATGCTTAAAAACCATATATTCATATATATATATATATATGATATATATATATATATATATATCCCTCCTGGTCAACAGCTTTGTAGACCAGAACGACCGAAGAAGGCAAAGCCGAAACGTCTCGTGACTATTTAGTGGTTCTTAGTTTGTGTATTTGTATCTGTGTTCTACTATGGCAGCCACCTCTACATCTCAGGTAAGCTGTTGACTCCTATCTCTGTCCACATTGATTATATATGATGTATATTGTTTGTACAATGTTCCTGTGTATTTGTCATTTTTGAGTTATGTTTTGCATGTATGTTTGTACATGTGTCTATGTTTTTATTATACGTTACTGGTGGGGCTCTGCCCTGTTAACGATATATTGACAATAAATAAACTATATAATTAAAATAAATTAATAAATAAATAAATAAATAAATAAATAAATAAATAAATAAATAAATAAATAGACATGCAAACGAGATTGAGAATTATTTTTCTTTTGTCACCACAAGATTTCAATATGGTTCGATAGCTACGTATTTAATTATATTTTAAATCTAAATCTTATATTGTTAATACTACGCGGGTCCCCAGAGAGTTTATCCCGTGTTTAGTGGCTGAACGCGACGAAGCGACGCAACAAGTGTCTGCCACCCCACCTTCTATAACCGCACGTGTGGAGTACAAGTTATCAACACCGCACATACGGGCTGTGCTGAAGACGGGCCCCATGAGGGCGTCTTACAGCTGAGGTGCCTTATTAGTTGAATAAGTGAGGTATCCAATACCATCCTGGACCCACATGTCACATAGGGGGCTTTTTCATGACGCCTTCTTGCATGCCTTCCTTCATCTTTCCCTTTTCTTCTCCACGTGTTCATACCACTAACGCCTTTATATTGGTCACTCACACTAATATGTTTGTTGGATAAATAACTACAATTTATAATGGGTGTAAATGCAAAGAAAATGTACGGAAATTTTAAAAAAATACTGTAGCTTTTAGTAAAGAAGTAAGCCAACTCTTGTTTTGAATAGCGAAAATATTAAGATCAAAAAATTGAAAGTGATAAATAAATATATGCAAACAACTTCGTATTTATTAAGAGTTAAATCCGTATGTGATTGTCAGTGATAATTACCTGTTGTTTTACAACATCACAATTATTACAGGAGTACCATATTATTACATTATTATTACAGGGGTACCAATTGCTTCATCAATAAATAACCACGACACAATAGTGTAATATTGAACAGGAATTTGTCCAAGAAAGCATCATAAATATGTGTATGATTTTATCCCTTTCTGAAAAAGACACTTGCGTTGAAATGAAAGTAAACAATGCACAAAGAATTAATTAATAAGTAAGGTGTTAACGTGCGTAACCTTCTCTAACAAAAGTACATAATCCACTTTCGTTAATGAGCAACGTTTTGCATGCGATTCTAAACGGAAATGGTGCATAAACATTTTTGCCGTTGACCAACTTTTCCTCGCGAAACGAATTCGAATGAAAGGATATGCAAACAAATAATCACAGTTTACTCAAGAGTGAAATAACTATTGTGCGCCATAACGTTGGTGCATGTAATTAAGTGGGCTATATCCGCATAGTTGAGCGGTTGTCGAGAGGAAAGGAGATGCCCCCCAGTCTATCAGAAGAAAGCACCTCTCGTATCAACACCTATGTTTCCGGCGGTCACGTGACTGTGTAATGTTAGGTTATGGCACCACCGCGAAGGCCGTTCCTTCATTTAGCGCAGGAAGTGCAGAGATAAAGGCGTATCTGGCTGTTCCGCTGGAGGTTTCCGTGTTTACCACTCCAAAGAAGAAGAAAATAACAGAGTGAGTCACTTGGACGAAGAACAACGCCCACTTTTAACACTTTTTCTTTGTTTTTGTTTGATTGTTTTGCACGTTTTATTGACGCGGAGCAAATGAACACGTCAAGATCGTTCGACCGTGTGTCGTTGTCCATAAGGAACTGCAGACTACGTATCACGTATAAACACTTGGAAAACAATGCATACGCCATATATTTCATCTCTCCTTCCAACACAAAAAAACTAATTTTCACTTGAAAACATAAGTAGGCTCTACCTACATGACTCCTTATTTCAGTTGGATTGTGATTTTTGTTGTATTCGACACATTACTATCGCACGCATAGCAACTGCACCTGTTGTGATGGGGAAAAGGGGGGTTTAAAAAATATAAGTTATAAACACATTGAAAATACAAAATTGACATTTGATACTTGATACTTGAGAAAAAGAACAAGTTTTTTTCAAGATAACTTGCAACAACACATTTTCAGATAGCTCAAATTTAATCAACTGTTTGCCAAGCTCGGGACAACTTTTTTTACAATGTTAAATGTTTATTTAAAAAAACGCTCGATCGTCAAATCCATCTAATATATCACATACAGAACGTAACGCTTTTTTACCTTCAATTTTCATCCAAAAAAATCTGTATTTTTGGAAGGCTGTTCACAAAGGATGAGCGCTTGTCTCTATCAACGCCGATTTTGAAATTTCCAATAATTGTCTCTTACACAAAATCAGGAAATTACTACAAATAAGAAAAGTGAGCAGTATTTGGAAAATGTGCCTTGATACCAACTATAACACATTCATACTCAACATTTTGGTGCAAACCACAACCCGATAGGACAAATAATAGAGCTTCCAAGTGATCCTGACATTACCTCTGCGTTCTGCGTCAAAGCCTGGTTTTCTCGAGCTTAGCCAACAGTCGTCTAAGCACTCTTGCCCACATTTATTTTCAAAAAGCGTCTCATGTAGCCCTCAAACTCGCATCATCAGCACTAAGTAACCGCCTCTAGCAGTGTTATCAGAAGGGTATTATGTCACGTGCAATTGCTTCCTGGTGGCGCCAACCTGCCGCATTCCAGCCTCGACACCGGTGCAGTCATTAGTGGCGAGACAATAGCTTCCTCAGCTTAACATTTCATTCACATTAGCTATGTATTTGTCCCGTGCTATTATGGAGATTGATAATCGTTATAATTGATGTTGACGCCAGTGCATGATAATACCTCCAGCTCAACTTCTGTGCCACACACACATCGTCTAAGATGGGACCAAAAGTGATGCTCGTGCGAGGTAGACCAAGTATCACATCCGATGACAAGTGTGACTGAATATAGTACGTTTCCAGAGAAAATACGCCGGTCAGAGTTATTGAAATGAATGAATTATTTTTAAATTTCCAAAGCTGTGTCTTCATCAACAAATTTCTAGAGTGCTTACCGAATTTAATCGTAACTAACAATGAAATATGTTTTGTCTAGTTTAATTAAGTAAAGAAAATGAAAATTGTATTAAAATTAAGTTTGTTCCCTGACTAAATACAGTGTGGCCAAAAGAGCCCACAAATCCTTTGGAGACACATACCGGTAGTAGTAAAATTTGAATGATTAAAGTTTGATTCCATCCAGTCAAACATTCCTGTAGCATCCAATACTAGTTAAATTTGTTGTTTGTACTATTACACAAGTAATTTATGACTAAGGCCTTTAGGAGCACAGCCACGACATATATCCCACCCTTTTCAATATTTGATATTTTATGTTACGAACTACTTATATTTGAGTTTATTGCCCACATGTGCTCATGAATCCATAGATGAAAACCAATAGCCCTAATTATTTTCATTTTCTATAATGGTTGGGCCAACCTAAAAGTCCCTACCCTCTGAAACATGCGTAAATAGACGATAGGCAGAATAAACATGTTACACAAATGAAGATGTCTTCATCGGAGATGTAATTATCTATATTACAAAAAATCTTTCGCCCCGAAGCCAGAGAGTAGGAAAACCCACAATTCGGCAACAATTCAGCAACCGAGCATATATACGCATATGTTATTATTTTAATTACTCAACACCACAATACACGCATCCAAGAAAAAAAATCATGTTTCAAAGTCAAAACGTATCGCGATGACAAACAATGCAATGTGAGGTGTTATGTACACTACCAATTAAAATAACTTTAGGTATTCTATAATTAGATGGTTTGTTTAATAGTTTTTTGGGCATTACTAATTGAAAGTTTAATTACTACGTAATCAGAAAGGAAATGAAGCATGTTACAGGTAGGCATGATATTAAAACTAAGTATGGAGATTGTTGCAATGGCAGTAATAAGGTGTGTGTATATATATTTAATTCGAGTAAGTAAAAGGAAAGTGAAAAACAAAAAAGGGAATGTTAAAGACGCAAAGGAAGTGAATGTAAATTGCAATTAGGTACAACAGTGGTGTAAACTGACGTATTAATAATGTGTATTATAAAAAACTGTTTCATATAAGAGAGCGGTTTTCTGTCACCGTAAGTAAATAGTTGCGTTATGTGTTTTATGACACAACTTTTAAATTACCTGTTCTAAAATTGTTTTCCGGAAACTTTGGGTAATAAAAACATGCAACCATAAACAGGGCACCAAATTTAGCTCCATATTCTGAAAGATAGTGCACTGTCAGTAAATTCCCAACGTTACGTTTAATTTTCTTTAGTTTTGGAGTTTCGCGCGCGAAAATAGTTTTCTAGAAACTTTAAGCAACTTGAACATGCAACCAACTAAAAACACAACTTTTTACTCTACTTTGAAGGATAAAGTTCTCAGGCTCTCAAGTATAGTTTGTTGGAGTTTAGAAGCAAATAAAAGCTATAATAAAATACTTCTTCGCCCGGTGGATTATTGCAAGCCCGTTCTTCTAAAATAAAATGTTGCTTCACAACGACGATCCTTCCAAGGAGGCTCCAGTCACAGAAGGAATGGGACACACTTGGCACTGGCAGTTAGCAAATAGCTATTCGCTCGGCCAAGAAGCATCCGACGTATATGAAATTTTGCAAAGTTGTCAATGAATCATGCGTCGACTGCCCTGCGGTAATAGATTTTCTAAGTTTTGTCTTAATCAGTCATAAAAAAAATCACGAATATAGTCAATTTTGGAGTTTTTAACAAAATCAAAATTCGTGAAAACTAATTTATTTTTTATAAATTATTTTAAAACAAAATTTGGAAATGTGTTACTGAAGAGTCCTATATTTTCACATTCGTGACATGTTCAAATTTTCAAACACCTGTGGTGTCAGTCGGCCAAATTTTTAATAATATTACGCTTTATACGCCTTTACGGTATAGCTAATGCAAAATATAATTTTTGACAAACACATCAAATAAAAAGCTTTTATAAAATGCTGCCTCTAAAGACAGATGAGCCAAATAGTTTTGAACTAGTTTGAGTTGAGTTTTGAACAACTGAGCGAAACTAGCTTCAAAACTTATAAAGGGGGGCGGGGGGGAGTAGGCCCCAAAAGTAAAACCTAAACACAGAGTCACTATGTGTTGCACCACTGACAATGCTCCCGTGTCACTCTTCCTAGAATAATAAGATCAGCATCTCGCAGTGATGAATGAATCAGATCCACCCACTCACGACATTCCGACATATTCGCCTGGTGACGTCACGTTCTTACGAGTCTACAGCGAAACTGAGAGTTCACCGGTTCAAATCTTAGGAAGTTGTTGCTATCGCGCATGGATCTCGCTCGACAGTGATCACAATAAGTAGTCCGGATGTTAAGGGATATATTTGGGGCATACCTTGCATTTTTTGATACAAGCAAGGCACTTGGCTTACGTGTTCTAGAGACCATACCCTACTAATTTTTGCTTGGAGCCATCGTGATATCCCGTGCAGGCACCCCTTATTACATGTTACCTACCCCTGCTGGTTTGAAGGGTGATTAGCAAAACAATTCGGTGTTTGGTGATAGAAACTTGAAATTTTTACCAAATAGGGGTAACATTAGGCTTAACATTCTGGCAACGGGGAATCGCGGATTTCTTCATAGTTAAGGGGATGATTGGGGTTATAATTTTGTGGGTTGAACATTTCGATTTAAATTTTTATTGATGACACCCTTGGTTTAATTTTGGATTTCTACGTTAAAATACTTCCCAAAATCTTCAGACAAAATGATGATACCAAAAAATATGACTAGCGACCCCTAATTTGGGCATAGTTACCTGTTGACATAATGACCTGAGGAATGACCTGTTCGAAAAATTGTTAAACATAGTCATGTGACCACTCTATTTGAAGCTTAGACAAAGTAGATTCATATGAAATAAATTTCAACATTCCATGTTGACCCGTGACCTTTATCGTCCTTTATTTGACCTTGATAACTGTTTCAGCAGGACTGAATAATGTACACTTATAGCACATCCAAATTCATGTGATATATTAACAAGTTGATTTAATAAATGTACTCAACATGTCAGTATATCAATATGATATAAGCTGCATTGCGAACGCACTTTACTGTCGCGTTGATGGATGAGCAGTTTTGTTCCATTGAACCCTCATTTACTATACTTATATTTAGTTGTTTTTCAACGTGTAAACATAGAATATACCATTTTAAAAGGAGTAGGCCTACCAAGTTCCTGGTTGATCGTTATGGTAATAAACTTTTAAGATTAACATTCATAAAGAGGAAAGTAAAAATTCACCCATTGTTGATTATCTAGGTGCCCGTTAGGGCGCCGCAGCCAAGCCGTGGTGCGCTACACACTCAGGCACCTTATACATTAAGTAAAGTTGGGGTGATTTCGAGGTGTTACCCAGCCGTCATGAAACGTGATGTGAACTTGAAAACTATAAAAATCGATGGGATTTATGTACCCGACAACACATGCCAAATTTGGTTGGGGTACTAGCATTCTTGGTGGAAAAATGACTTGAAACATGCTTTACTACTTACTACTAAGTACTACTACATGCTACTGGCTACTTCTGTCTTATTCATCAGTTTTAATTGTCCAGCGATTCTGACCAAACGGTTGGGGCTACAACTTTCATATTTTACATGAACATTAAGGTTATATTGATGTAGTTCTTTTTGAAAGAAAAAGTTGAAAAAGTTTGCTGGAAGGCTTCCAAATTTAGGTTTTAATATAAGCCTTATATAGGCATACAATCAATAAGTAACTATAGTTATTTAATTGACAATGATCGCCCATGCACATTGTTTACAAAAAGCATGTCTTTGGGCCACTGGATATTTTACATTCTATTGTTAATTGTTAATTTCATAGCAATTAAATCGACTTTGATAATATTATTATATTTTAACAAATAATTTTGACAGTCATTTCCGGAACACAGCTGATTGCAAGGACGTGCACATCAGTAGCAACTAGCAATATACGCGTGAAGCCCTGAGTAACAGCAGCGAGCACCATTATGCGCGTGTCTCCCTGCTTGTGATTACATTCGGGCCAACCCGCCTGTGATATCCTGTATAAAGTGGTAGCATTGAGTATGGTGGTATAGTTAAACTAAGAGGGTATCAAGTGTGCTAATGACTTCCTTGCCTTCCTCATTTATCATTGATACATGCTGGAGGCTAACAGCCTAAACAACTTCTTTATTGCCTGAATCACGTAGGAAATTTGGCCATCCTTTGGGAATTTTTGTCGTTGGAGATACGCGTCTCCTCAATGTTTGTCCCGTGTCATATTTAAAGACTTACTGGGTAGTACTTATCAAGATGATGTTTATGCGTATCACATACGCTAGTTTGTTCGTGAGGAAGGGAGGAAAGACACTGTCCACATAATCTTGGAATGTTATTGAGTGGCCTGGGTGTTGGGGGGGGGGGGGGGGGGGCTCAACTCATTACGTATTTTTGCATCTACAGGTGGTGCATTTTCTACAGAACTTTTTTGGACTGGTATTCAAAAGGCATTTCACTAGACCCAATTTGGTACAAGATCTCAACGCCCCCAATACAGTTAAGGACGGTGAGGTTGGTTGATTTTCATGAACAAAGAATGCAGCCAGATCACCAGATCGATGCCAGCATGTAGCTATGCATAATTTACTGAAGAGAATCGCTCTTGAGGCTGGTCATTTTGGCCTTAGATTTATGAACAAGAGGTCGACTGGCTGTACTAAAGAGCAGAAATTTGTTTTATTTTATGTGGTCTTATACAATAATTATCAAATGTACTCACTGCCGCGCCACCAGAGAGCGAGAAAGTGCGCACTCTCGGAAAATGGTCCCAAAAACTGTGCGATTTAAACATCTGTTTTTTGTTGGTTTGTATTATTTATGTTATTGTTTATATTAACGTTATACTACAGTACACTTCTAGCTAGTCACATTTTGGTCCAATTATAAGAAAGAACGTTCATTTCACCCCAATAAAAGTGGACCTGAACAAATTCCTTGTTAAATTTTACTTTATTGATGAGCACCTAGCGATCAGCTAGCCACTGATTGGCCACGATCCACCATTGGGATAGGACAAGATCAACAATGCAATTACTATTATTTATTTTTATGGTTTATTACCATAAGGATCTAGGAACTTGGCACTCCTTTTAAAATGGTATATTCTATGTAAACACGTTGAAAAACAACTAAGTATAAGTATAGTAAATGAGGGTTCAATGGAACAAAACTGCTCATCCATCAACGCGACAGTAAAAAGCGTTCGCAATGCAGCCTAATATCATATTGATATACTGACATGTTGAGTACATTTATTAAATCAACTTGTTAATATATCACATGAATTTGGATGTGCTATAAGTATACATTATGCAGTCCTGCTGAAACAGTTATCAAGGTCAAATAAAGGACGATAAAGGTCACGGGTCAACATGGAATGTTGAAATTTATTTCATATGAATCTACTTTGTCTAAGCTTCAAATAGAGTGGTCACATGACTATGTTTAACAATTTTTCGAACAGGTCATTCCTCAGGTCATTATGTCAACAGGTAACTATGCCCAAATTAGGGGTCGCTAGTCATATTTTTGGTATCATCATTTTGTCTGAAGATTTTGGGAAGTATTTTAACGTAGAAATCCAAAATTAAACCAAGGGTGTCATCAATAAAAATTTAAATCGAAATGTTCAACCCCCAAAATTATAACCCCAATCATCCCTTAACTATGAAGAAATCCGCAATTCCCCGTTGCCAGAATGTTAAGCCTAATGTTACCCTATTTGGTAAAAATTTCAAGTTTCTATCACCAAACACCGAATTGTTTTGCTAATCAACCCTTCAAACCAGCAGGGGTAGGCAACATGCAATAAGGGGTGCCTGCACGGGATATCACGATGGCTCCAAGTAAAAATTAGTAGGGTATGGTCCCTAGAACACGTGTGCCAAGTGCTTTGCTGTATCAAAAAATGCAAGGTCAAGTCTCTTAACATCCGGACTAAAGACCAGTTTAGGTTGCAATGAAAAGAAACTAATCAATTGTCTCCGAAAGTGAATTGATGATTTCTGTCTCTATTTGCTATTGCTATTCGAAACGATATTGGCCATTAAAAAACCCATGTCTTGTGCGGGATTCGAACCCTCGTCATCCTATAGTGTTATAAGCTTCGGACGAGCAGCGCCCTAATCGTATGAGCCACAGTAAAATAAATCTATAGTCCTGCAATAATGAGAGCTACTAACTACGTAAAGGAAAGAGAGAGACAGATCACTTTTAGATTATAATAACATGTTTTGAAGTTGCCAGCGGAAATGTGGTCAATTTAAAATTATCCTTACCAACAAAAGAAAAGAAATACTTATTTTAAACTCATTTATATAATGTAATCGTTGTGGGAAATGTTTGCTCTTGGATAAATACTTTTTTAAACAGAAAAAAGAGTTTTTATCATGAAATAGCACACTTGATAATTGTTATAATAATAATTATGTAGAAGTCGATTCAAATGGTGTCATCTCATTGTGCAAGACTGGACGAAGTTCGTTATCACTATCGTTGTCAAATCAGCACAAGACCACCACAATCGTCTAAAAACTGCGTTTGAACTTTTTGAACTACGTCTATATTTTCTAATCGACTAGATTAATTTGTGTGCATACACAAAAAAAAGTGATGCCTATACCTCATATGATACCATTTCGAAATTTTGGTCCCATTTGGTAACAAAACAGGTAAACATCGACCGAAAATTACATTTTTATGGAATTTGAGAACTCGCAGGAAAACAACTGTGACTTGTTAAAATTTTACTATGGACGACAAATACGAATTTAGTTATCGAAGGGTGGAAACAAAATCAAAATGTGTTGATTTTCCTGCATGTAGTTCGAAAACTACGAAAGTACTGCACTCAATAAGCTGAGCATCCGCATTCAAGGATCTTAGGTCCAAGAAGTTCGCAAAAAGTAGGTGAATCTAGAATCCTAGTGTTGAAAGTGCGTCACTCTGTCTCACAGGTGTGCGTCTAGTTTCAAGGTGTTGGAGGGGAAGAAGGAGGGGGGCCGGACTAGAAACAAATTGCGATGCACAATGGAAGAGAGAGACAATGATTGTATAATAACTCTCCACCAAGGTCGCACGAATGTTTGCGAGGCTTCCTCCTCGGTCCAAGGATGTTGTCGTCTTTTTGGTGGCGTAGTAGGTAGGCCCGCACGCGACACGGCCCGTTGGATGGATAAGGGGAGACACCCACAGAGAGCAATACCGGACATGAGACATCTCTACTCCACCCACCTTCAAATACAGTATTGGGCAATAATCAGTAGGCCTACACACATCTGAAGAACACAACGACGAGGGATCTTTTTATCCAATCAATCAATAATACAAATTTGTCTCGCTCTGAGAAAACTGAGAATGATTGATATCTTGCGTGGTATAGTGTTGGTTCCTAGCCCTAGTTGGCACACCTATTTCGCATCTAGATTCGCCGAAACTCCGGCTGGAGATTCAAAGATCTTAATTTAGCACTATGGTAGAGTATTAAAAAACAGTGACTTCAAATTATGTTTTATAAGAAATGCCGAGAGACGCATCGTTTGTGATTCACCAAAAAAATTGTCGTTCGACTAATAATCCGAAATAAAATACAGTTGCATTAATTTCTCACATCGAGTGGCACGTAATTAATTACAGCACGCCCTTTCAAATGGAGTTTATCAAACTGAATCATGGAAGAACCAGCTAGAAGATATGTACGATGTGCCTCGTTGCTGTCAAACGATCACCAAGTATAATGAAATCTTGTAGCACTAGGAAAGTTGGAGGGAACACCCCGTTTAGATTGGGGTAGGCGACGAGTCGACGACAGCTCTCCCGTTCCAGTGGGGGATAGAATTGAAATGTACGTCAGTTCATGGATCGGTCCCCAAGGCATCGTCCATGTCTCCCGTCCCCTCGCCGTACCTTGTCTGACCCTTGTCACAGTTCAATCGTATTGTACGCCGGCTGCATGCGCCGGCTGTAGGCGGGAGCACAGGTCAGTACCTTGCGCATATCAACGAATGTGGGTTCGAACCCCGCTGGCAACATATATGCATACTCATCGCATCAAAACTTATTTGCACTTAGAATAGATAGTTGGCACTTCACATTCCAATATGTATAAAAAGCAAAGTAGTGTAGTTAAAAACAGTAATTTTGGGATTCAACTTGAAAAGCTGTAATCTTATGCACGTTGTACATGATACGTCAAAAATTATATTTTCAAGATGAATACGAAAGTCGACACGATTTTATCCAAACTATCGCCAATAATTGACATTTTCACCCATTTTGGTCATAACATCACGTAACATTTTATATTTTTAAATTTTCATTCGAGATTCATAAAAAAAATACAAATTTAGTAAACCTATGCTTATGATGAACTGGGCACAGCAAACTTAAAACACTATACCTTCCCTCTCCACCTTCCAATGATCGATTCTCCATTACCGATCACTGGAGGTCTCAAACATCCTGACCTATCAATCAATCAGAATCACCGATAATTAATCAATCAGGCTGCACCAGAACAAAGGAACGACGCCACCGGACGTCCGTCGTACCGAGTAATAGCAAACAAGCCCTTTACAAACTGTTTTCTAACGACTGCCCATCACGGACAGCAACAGCAATCAATCAGTTAGAAACTAGTTATTCAAGTGTTTGTTTCGCAACGACCACCTAGCAATGTCACTAGAGATGCCAAAGCGAGTAATTACAGAAGTTACGATGTTTATACGTTTTACTTCCACTCTTCAAAGGATACTGGGCAAACAGTTTAGCAAATTGCTGTTTGCACTGCCGATTGACATAAAGTTTTCACATTAGCAGAAATTATAAGGTTTCTATATTGACACAAAACTGAAAACGGTGAACTTTAACAGTCAAAGGTAAAAAGTTAGGAGGGCATTAGGAAATATTTCAAGTTGATAAAATATCAGTCTAAACGAAAGAGAATAAAGACATAATAGAGTTTGTCAACGAATTATAATTTACTTTTTTAGTAGAGCATTTTCGAACCTTTGGTGGTGGTATTTTGATGGTTGACTCAACCGATTGCAATAATTTTGTAATTACATTGGAAACACGGTTCATTCATGAAAATGACAGTATTTTCAAGGTCAATCAAATCAAACTGTAATGCACAATATCTGTACTGGCGGGAAAAATGGCGGGAAACGCTCGTAGCTAATTTGTGGTCCTCTGTTAGTTTGGCCAGCATATATGGTCACTCGTCAACATCAATGAATTTAACACGCGATGCGCTCATGAATCAGCCTGCCTACAACAGTGTTGGGCATAGCAATCTATATCCATCAACCCTTCCACTCGCAAGGCAACGAGACTAGAGTTGCAACCTGCATGTATGTATCACACGACATGTCATATTGATTACAATGAACGTGTTAGTGTAACTAGAAATCACTCCACCATCTGCCCATTAAACTTGCACAATTCCAAAATGTATACAAATGTTATTTCAAAATAGAGAATCGGCGCAAGTGTATGCTGACTAACTGTCCCCTGTTACAAAATTACATCGACACTCCTCAGCTAATTGACGTGTGCACCCTTACGCTACGGCTAGAGTAATACGGAGTCAACAAAGTTTCCAAGCCATATAGATCTTTATACAACACTCTTTTATTTCATTCCTAATATATACGTGATGCTGTACGTTTTGTATGAGCATATGCCCACCCAGTCTATACAATATCGGTCTTAGTATGTGTAAATAGTGTGTTAAATAGTTGGGAGGCATACTTTGTGCTTAAATATATATTTTGTAACATCAATTTAGAGTTTCTATAATCATACACTATATAGCCTGTATTCCACTTGTGAAGGTGAATAAATGTAAAAATACGCAATAGGTAGGCCTAAGCTTGTCTTATAACTAAGCTGTATCGCACTAAAATATAGTTCGTGCATGGAGTAATAACTGGGCATGATGGAGGGAGAGGGGCAGCGTCAATGTTATTCTAAATAATTGGCAAGTTGTGAGGGAGAGGGGCAGCGTCAATGTTATTCTAAATAATTAGTATTTATCTTGCTTAATTGATTACACGTTTTATCTTGTAGGCCTAACAAAGCATCCGTGAAATCTTCTGCGTAAAGTTCGTTATATAATCGTGACACATACATATACATTGGGCTAGTTTATTAGTTCTACTTGGAACTAATATATTTGTCCGATTGTAAGAAGTTTACATTGTACTTATCTGTACCGTGTAAGCATTATCTTGTGACTTAACGTCACAAAATCTTCTGGGTAAAGCTCATTTTACACGTGACAATCACATAAACATTGGTCGAGTTTATTGTATGTGTCCGATTGCCCGATGGGGGCAATTCGTGTAAGATGTTTGTTTACATTGTACTTGCCTATCTTGACCAATGTCACCATTCTTCTAACTTTGCATCATAAAATCTCGAGCTCATTAGAAACTTGCCCAACAATACACATTGGGCAAACGTATATTTATTTCGTCCTACTAAGAAAGCATGTGGACATACGTCAACATAAAATCACTCTTTTTGTCATATTATGTATCAATCACCTGCATTATGCAACAATTTACCACAATATTACACGTCATAACGAGAGTCTTGTGAAATGAGGCATCACAACAAGATAACTTACTTAGGATTTATAGTAGCAATTTCTTCAATTTATTTCGTCCATCATATAAGCAACCTAGAATTTGCTGTATAAATGCTAATTGAATTACTAGCTATACTACTTTAAATTGTAATGAAGTACCTTTATAGTTTTAAGTAAAAGTAGAATTTACTCATGATATTATAGAAGAAGTAGAATGTACTTATAATATTATAGTAGTGTTATAGGTGTAAAATATTATGATATATTTGTACTCTTTTTAGTTGTCGATAAAGAAATATAACTTTATTGAACTATTTTTTAATTGACGCCCTCAAAAAAAAAAAAAAAAAAATTTTACTATTCCATATCGCCTTTAAAATACATCCTGCTCCTATTAAACCCATGGTGACGCAGGCAGTTCACAGCAGGATGCGTCTCGTCAAAACGGCTCCAGTCAGCAAGGTAGCCACATCGTGTCCTAATGACGATGATTCATCTAGAACCAGTCAGGTTCAGGTACGTTGAAGAAAATTAAATTACCACACGACTTCGTAATCATAAAACACGTTTCACAGATGACGTATTTTAATATTCCACGTAAATTTCACGGCCAGTTGTGCGCGATCGATGAATGAAATGAACCAACGTTATTTGCATCTCCACATCGCGGTCACGATTCGATTGTGTTTTCTGGTTCAGTGGTGAGTGGTGAGAGAGTGGTGAGATGATGACCGCGCAGATAGGTAACCACATTCACTGATGGTATCGACGTTGTTAGAGATTACTCTACGTCTAGTATCAATTGCAACACCCGTATGCACACTTGAGATAGGAACTGTTTTAGGCGGGATACAGAGATGCCTTATCTTCAATTCAATTGAATTGAAATTAAATAAGACACTAAACATTATAAATGATTGTGAGTTTATTGAAAACAATCGTTCGGAAAGTGGTGTTGCTTGAAATAAATGCCCTGCTTTGAGTGTTAGAGCTCCAAGGTTCGATTCCTGGTTCATGTCTCCCTTAGGGACAGTGAATATTCATGATGCAGATCAAAAAAGTTATTTTCAGTTAACACGATTGTATAAAATAATTTAAATTTGTGAAATCAACACTTGAAATTGAAAAAAAAAACGGCATGTCGTCATTATGTAGTGGTCAATATAAATTCGACGAGAGGATAAGAGGGCAAATTTTAAACGAAAGGAAATAGCCAGTAATACATGAACGAAAGTGTTGAACGCGAAAGTTTTACGAGATGGACTCACTCGTGGACTCTTCCAGATTGCTCAGTCACGGTCTCGTGTGACTCACACGCACAGGTCGTGGGTCACGTCACGTGACATACAAGAATCGTTACGCGTGACCGCCTCGCACTATTTCCAAGACCAGGTGGCTTCCAGTTAAGCGTGGCAAAATTAAAATTAAAAGTACTATTTAGGTCTACGTTCTGAGATTTGAAAATAAGAGGGTAGAAAATGGGGAATCAAGAGGTTTGTTCGTTTGTCCTGCTTCAACTAAAACCTTTACTCCAGGAGTGGTGATGGGAGTAAAAATCAGTTACTACAACTTGGACAAAAGAACGGTGTTGAGTCAATTGGGATTGTTTTGGCAGCTCCTACTCCTACTTCAGTAGCTGGTGTGAAAACCTTACTCCAGTCTCACTTGTAGTAAGTTACTCCTGGAGTAAACTGGACAAAAAAAACGGTTGCAAGTAACACCCATCACAACTTACTCCTGGACAGAGAAACGGTGTTTTGCCGATATCTTACTCCTGGAGTAGTGATCTCAGGACAAACGAACAAACTTATGGTTTCAGGCTTACTCTATTGAGGTGCAATTTTGAGCACATCACATGACAATTACTAGGAAAACGCTTAAGTCCCGCCGCGTTGTTGGATGAGCGTATATGGTGCATTGAGATGCCATGTGTTACGCGGATTTTCTGTTGTTCTGTGAAAAAATCATTACTTAGTTGAAGATTTTTTTTAATTAAATTAAATTATATAAAAAATTAACTTAATTTTTATAATTAAATTAAATAAAATAAAAAATTAACTTAATTGTTTTAATTAATCGTAATTTTTTTTTTAAAATCGTAAAATTGCAATTTGCATAAGAAATAATTATTCGATTGCGCTCAAATTTAACACGAATATATTAATTCATGAAATTATAAGGTTCTGTGAAAAAATCATTACAATCGGATAAAGCATGTAGGTGTTATAAGTCGAAGAAATTTTTTAAAAATCGAAAAAAATCGTAAAATTGCGTTTTTTATGTGAAAAAATTTCCCGATTGCGCTCAAAAACGTGGCAGTTCTAAGTTCAGAGATTTCGAAGGTCTCCATAAAATTTCATTGCAATCGGAGTATCGGTTTAGCCGGAATCGTGTTAACAAACACACAAAAATACAGAAAGAAGAAAAAAAAAAAAACATTCCGGATTTTTTTCTCCAGTGTAGTGAAATGGAATCTTCGCTTCGCTCATCCAACTATGGTTCCCAAGGAGAGGACTTGACTCGAATACCCATCCTTCGCTTTAAAAGTGCAAGTAAACACAGTAAGTAGGTTTTCAGTAAGTAAGTATAGGGCTCAATTTAAAAATATATATATATTGACAGAAATAAGTGATAATAACAAATTGTTACTACTTTTTTCCGCAAACAGATCTATTTATTTTGGTTAAAACACAAAATAGAGTAAAAATAGGTAAATAAAGCACACGAATTTTACTGAAATTATTGCATAAGTTGACTCACTGCACCTGGCTACAGCAAGACACGTCTGTACTGGTGGTTAGATGGGAGAAGTGGACGGAGGCAATTCTCTAACCGCAAGATTCGTCTCGTAGGTAAACAAGGCCAGTGGTTCATAAGTATTGTTTGAGAACTCGGTAAGCAGAAAGAAAAAAGTAAACGACGGATAAAATTAGTATTTTCGTTATTAGCGGAGATAGCACGTAGTAAATAGCACGAAGTAGAGTTTATATTGGCAGTTGAAGTAAAAGCATGTAACGTAATGATATTGACGTATTGTAATTAACAAAATCAATGTAAAAGGTAAGAAATTAGCATAGAACCATATTCATGACAGGAAGTAGTCGAAACGAATTGATAACCTATGCAAATATCCAAGGGGCTGAGAAGACATTGACAGCATACATATAGATGTATTTTTTTAATTCAGTAGATAAAAACTTATTTAAGGAGGATACACAAAGTAAAATATGCCAAACCCCTAGAGATGAGGCTACCAAAGAACCCCAGCGACAGCGTAACTATTATTCACAAAAGTACACAATTGACTATATGCCAGAAACAAGGCATTTAATTAAGTTCTAAGTAAATGTATAATCACGATGTTGTATATTGCGAATTGTTATAAACTAAACACTGAGAGACAGTCGTTGTAGAGGCGGGCTAGGCAAGCCGTAGCTAACAAGGTTATATCATTATGTGGGCAACCACACGCTTACGACAAGCATACACGATAGTAAATAATGAATTATAGCAGAATAATAACATAGCATAACGCGTACTTTCGCTTATCACACAATCTTGTATAAACACAAGACAAACTCGCAACTCCCAACTTGTACACAAGACAAGAGGCTTATGTACAGAAAACTTCAACAGCCCGAGGTATCTTCCCAGACCAGCATGCTGTGTTTAACTTGGAGAAGACGGAAACGCGAAAGTTTCTCGCCCCCGCGGGTACAGAGTAGCCTACTGATGATCGGCCAAGTCATCCATCCCGCCCACAAAATATCCCGGGGCGTTCAAAGACTTTTTGTCAACATTCCTTTCGTCTTGTGATGAAATTATACTTGCGTACATGACAGTTCTGTGGCAAATATTAAATCTAGTCTTAAATTAAAGTACATGAAAGAACATCCTGAGCTTTTACTTAGCTTGTTTGAGCTTTCCTTTGAGAGAACAAAAAAGCCGCTGCAATCTTATGAAGAAATAGACTTTGGTTTACAAAAATTCGACATTGATTAAAATATTTTGTATTCGTTTAAAAACCAATCCAAGATAGACTGTGTTCCTTATGAAAATGTTCAATACAAGTTTTGTTCTCCTTTACATTGTTGGTTATATATTCGTTAATTGTTCATCACAATCCCTTTATCTTTAAAGTATGTGTATCATCCATCACGTCACAATTTTTAATTTATTGAGAATTGAGATATAGTCAAATCACACTGCAAACAGGAATTTCACAAACATGCTTACCTTGAATCCTCGAATAAGTGAGATGAGGTACAATTACACTGCAGGCTTGCTCACATGCAATGCACGTATTGACACGCGTGTTATTCTTGCCCCAGAACGAAGTGCAATATAATAAATTACACTGACATAGTATACATACTAATCATATAAAATTAACGAAATAAACTTGTACTTGTCAACTTGGCGACATATGACATCTCATTAACCCTACTAACCTACTTGCCTGCTGTATGCAACGATAAACTAAAAAATTGTAATAAAAGGTAGCAAAGCCCTAAGGTTTGCGATATTTACCGAAGCATAAAATTAGGTCGTATTAACTCCCTGTATATAAAGAAACCAAATCAAACTAAATAAACTTCGAGTTCGATGTCGCAATGTTATAGTTTTTATTTTGCGTCTCTTCTTTAAAATGTAAAGTAACATTTTATTTTCACTGTCAAATTACAGCTCATAATGTGTAATTGTACAACGAATTTCCACTCCCGTGGAAATAAAAATATTATAAGATGATTACATAACAAGAACAATTGATTTCATTTGCATTGGATGCAGTAAGAACGTAAGAAATCGTACATTTTCGAGGTGAGGTGTGGCCGATCCCTTAAGTTTTGTCAATTTAAAAATGTAATGTTTGATTTTGAAATAAAGGACATTTTCTGGCTCCAGGCATCGAAAAAAGCCCAAAAAACCCAAAGTGCCTCTTGTGTTTTACTAATTTACAATCCTGTAGACTTGACTACGATCGTGCTAATTTGATAGTGATTTCAAACTTCGTCCAGTCGTAATGCAAATCATATTTCTTCGATTCAACCGGTGTTCGAACCCGTGACCTCAGCAGAGTAACAACCCACTTCCCACCCAACACGATGTTGAAATCGGAAATGACTCGGAGATCCGAATAAAAACCACGAGCGAGCGAATGAATGAACGACTCTTTAACACCTGAAGATAATTCCCAGTTTGAAAAAAGTTTCCTCTCTGGTCGCGGAATGCGATTACACCGAGGCAAACGGGACGGAAGTGGTGCCCTTAATAATAATATCCCCAGCTGATTGTTACACTTACGAGTTGTAAACTTGTTGAACGAACCGGTAGCCGAGGCCGAGGACTATACTTATCAAGTCAAGTTTCTTCTACTGTATTGGCTGCAGTAAACATACTTTCTACCAAGACAGGAGCAACAGTATAGCGCTCAGATAATCTTTCTTTGGGTTAAAATTTCTTGTTAACACTAGTAGTGTTAATATTTAATACAATTCAGAAGTTAAAAAATCCATCGCTTAAGTAGGCGCCTTTAGCCAACTAGACCACCGAGTACTAACTATAGTAGTGATGACTGCAGTAACAATACATATTCTTTCGACAAGCAATATAATTTGATTTACATATTAGTGTTAAATATTACAGTGATCGTAAAAACAGTAATTGTACCAGTAATTGCAGCTTTTTTTCTATGCCTAATTATGCAAAACCGTCAAAAGTCGACATAGGCACCTCCACTCATTGATAAATTGATAGCGATGTCCAAGAATATACAACAAAGAAGAACTACATAATAAGTAGATCTTATTTGCCTTATTTTAAAGATAGGCCTAAATACAGGGTTAAATTAAACACTGAATAATATTAAATTAATTATATTTCGCCGTATGGCTGAGGAAAAAGCTTTCAGTGGTGGTGTGACTGAACCACATAACAAGGCTGACGCTCTAATACACCCTGAAGAGTGAAGACTTGATGTAAACACTTGTCACCAGAGCTTTCAGCAGCCTACATAAACTTTCCGCCTAGGGCAGAAAATAATATTGGCAGAGAAAGACCAGGACCAGAGAGCGTCTAAATTAGTCGGCAATCTACTCCAAGAGCACACAAACCGTCTATCTTGGTTCGAAGACCTGTTTACTCGTCGTGGCGGCGGTGAGGAACACTAAACAGACACACCGCCATCTTATCTCGTTCCAATTTCCATTTCAAAAATCAACAACGTTTTAAAATAGAACGAAATAACGCCGCAAAATATCTGCAGATACCGGATGTGGCGTGGCCATATCTTGCCTTAAGGTGAGCCAACCGGATACTCTGTTCAGACACCAACTCCCACGGATGCAGACAACTATGCAGAAGTACAATTAACCACGTGGTATTAATAAAACGTCTGGAATTTACATTTTTATAGGTTACAACTTCATTTGCAAGCGCCTCGATGGGTTCAGAGGGAGGCATAGCATGGCTTGATTCGTTCGGATAGTAGTGTCTGAAGCACTGCCTCCTAAATATTTCAGTTAGCTAGAGGGACGCGAGCAGAAATATCTAGGAGGCAGTGGGCTGAAGGCTAACCAAATGGCGTAAACAGTAGACACAAATTAATTGGATGAGCGTAGCGAGCGTAGCGAGCGAAGCGAAGATTCCATTTCACTACACTGGAGAAAAAAATCCGGAATGTTTTTTTTCTTTTTTTTTTTTGTATTTTTGTGTGTTTGTTAACACGATTCCGGCTAAACCAATACTCCGATTGCGATGAAATTTTATGGAGGCCTTCGAAATCTCTAAACTTAGAACTGCCACGTTTTTGAGCGCAATCGGGAAATTTTTTCTTATAAAAAACGCAATTTTACGATTTTTTTTCGATTTTTTAAAAATTTCTTCGACTTATAACACCTACACGCTTTATCCGATTGTAATGATTTTTTCACAGAACCTTAATTTTATGAATTAAGATATTCGTGTGAAATTTGAGCGTAATCGAAAAATTATTTCTCATGAAAATCGACATTTTACGGGTTTTTTCTTTTTTAAAACAATTCTTTGACTTATAACACCTACATGCTTTATCCTATTGTAATGATTTTTTCACAGAACCTTAATTTCATGAATTAATATACTCGTGTTAAATTTGAGCGCAATCGAATAATTATTTCTTATGAAAATTGCAATTTTAAGATTTTTTTTTTTAAATTACGATTTATTAAAAAAATTAAGTTAATTTTTTTTTTATTTAATTTAATTTAAAAAAATCTTCGACTAAGTAATAATTTTTTCTCAGAACAACAGAAAATCCGCGTGCATTGAGCAGCCATGTGTTATGCGAATTTTTTGTTGTTCTGTGGCAAAATCATTACATAATTGAAATTTTTTAAATTAAATTAAATTAAATTAAAAATTAACTTTAATTTTTTAATTTTTTAAAAATTAATTGAAATTGTTAAAAAAAGAAAAAAAGCGTAAAATTGCGATTTTTATAAGAAATAACTTCTCGATTGCGCTCAAATTTAACACTTATCTATTAATTCATAAAATAAGGGTTCTGTGAAAAAATCATTACAATCGGATAAAACATGTAGGTGTTATAAGTCAAAAAATTTTTTTAAAAAAGAAAACACCTGTAAAATTTCGATTTTTATGATAAATATTTTTTCAATTGCGCTCAAATTTCACACGAGTATCTTAATTCATAAAATAAAGGTTCTGTGCAAAAATCATTAAAATCGAATAAAGCATGTTGGTAGGTGTTATAAGTCGAAGAAATTTTTAAAAAATCGAAAAAATCGTAAAATTGCGATTTTCATGAGAAAATTTTTTCCGATTGCGCTCAAAAACTTGGCAGTTTCTAAGTTCAGAGATTTCGAAGGTCTCCATAAAATTTCATCGCAATCGGATTATGGGTTAGCCGGAATCGTGTGGACAAACAGACAAAAATACAGAAAAAAAAAAAGAAAAAAAAAAACATTCCGGATTTTTTTCTCCAGTGTAGTGAAATGGAATCTTCGCTTCGCTCGCTACGCTCGCTACGCTCATCCAAAAACGTCTGGAATTTACATTTTTATAGGTTACAACTTCATTTGCAAGCGCCTCGATGGCATAGCATGGCTTGATTCGTTCGGATAGCAGTGTCTGAAGCACTGCCTCCTAAATATTTCAGTTAGCTAGAGGGACGCGAGCAGAAATATCTAGGAGGCAGTGGGCTGAAGGCTAACCAAATGGCGTAAACAGTAGACACAAATTAATAGTATGTATAAGTCGGCATTTCATTACTTACTGTCGAGGGTGTACGTGTTGTGATATAAATTAAGGAGGTGTCGTTAAAATTGAAATAATATACACCAAATGACTTGTAAACTACAAAAAAAGTATTTCAAATTTGTCAATATAAAATAAATAACATTTAAAGTATTATTTATCCAGTCTACACCACACTTCTAACTTAATTCCACATTATTTGAAACTTATCAATTTATTTTTCCTTTACTCTACATACTAACTAGGTACTGTCGTTTACAGTGTGTGCGTGTACTATACATACCGGTACCTCCACTACCTGTACCTTTACCATCTCAATATCAGAATAAAATATGTTATTTAAATGGATTTTACTCTTTTTTATGGCACAATTCTTTTTTATAATTTTTTTTAAATAATAATAAAACAATCTTTAATTCAGGCCGCGCATTGCTTCATCGTTGAGTATTTGTGGCTGTCTGGTCTGATGGTAATAAGTCGAAAGCTCGTTAGAAATGAATGTCTAAAAAGTAAACACCCACGCAATCAACGTAGCCATGTGTGTACAAGATAACAATAGCCGACTTTGAGTTTGTTGACAATAGGTGATTAGTGTTACGAATCTGCGATTGTGGAAATACACGGTATTGATGCGTTCACAAGGACGTTGATGGACTGGACAATGGGAAGCAAAATCTCAACGCCCACTTTGTGGAAAGTATTTCGTTACATCACAACATTGGGTTTCAACAAAGATATAGCATGTGCAATATATTATTCCGTACGAGATTCCAGTAGGTACCTTGTTTATGTATTTTATTAAAGCTCTTTAAAAATTGAAACTCCTTTAATTTAATACATTTATTTTTATTTTTTTCTTCGGTTCTGTCAACGTGATGCAAATTACGTTTGAAAATAACAGATAAAATTTTCAATTTATAGGCTCAAATGTATTGTATTTCAGTAGGTATCTGGGTGCCCGTTGGGCGCCGCAGCCCCGCCCCGGTGCGCTACACACTCAAGCACCTTATACACCAAGCAGAGTTGGGGTGATTTCGGGTGTTACCCAGCCGTCATGTAACGTGATGTGAACTTGAAAACTATCACAATCGAGGGGATTTAGGTACCTGACAACACATGCCAAATTTTATTGGGGTACGATTATTCCTTCTTGGTGAAAAAATGGCTTGAAACATGCTCAAAAACACTTTAAGGATGTAGCTACTGCTACTACTGCTACTACTGCTACTGCTAACATCTAATACGTCGGCCCGCGATTCTGACCAGACGGTGGGAAATACAATGTTCATATTTTACATGGACATTAAGGTTATAGAAAAATAGTCTCTTTTGAAAAAAAAAGTTGAAAAGTTTTTGGAAGGCTTCCAAATAAAGGTTTTAAAATAAGCCTTAAACACTTTGGGATACAATCAACAAGTAACCATAGTTACTTGACACTTGTTGACGGTATAAGCAGAGTTAGGCGGGAAAGTGCGATACGTAAACAAATAGCGGACCTTTAAAATTTTTTTTTCTTTGTGTGGAACGAGAAAAGGTGTCATTATACTCTCATAAAACCCAAAACAGAAACCGTCCTGGCCTAGGCCCAGATGTGGAAAATTATTTATAATGCAAATGTAGGTCTAAAGTTTTCCCTTTGGCTATAGGACTAGTAAATTCATACTTACATTACAAAGTTTGACAAGCCTAGCCAACCCTATGCCAGCACAACATTGTTCTGATATGAACTTGCTCATCTGTTTGTTTACATAATTGCAACAATCAAAACATTTCATACAACTTGTCTTTCGATTGGCCCGCGTTTATGAAGGCCTGCCATCTAGAATAAAAATAGAACTTTTTCGAGCTCTTTGCTATACGCAAATCTTTTTAAAGTGTTTGGATTTCGTGATACTCTTTCAACCATAGGCATCCCATATAATTGGCTAGACCACAGTCGTGGTCCACTTCCGGGACAATTGAAAGCCATCTTAAAATGACAGTTTACATGTTAAACAAATGGGAGCGATTTGTGGCCAAATAGTTCTCAAGATTGCCGCCAGGTTGACAGGTAAGCATACTAGCCTTTAACACCAAATGATTACTAAATTCCCTTATGCAATCACTTCGTATTGTTTCTTTTGTTAATACCTTCTGCACAAGCTAAAACCATATCAAACAATCCAGTAAAATACTTATTGCATTAAAAAAGCATAAATTAAAACACCAAATCGCCATCTTGAAATGGGGCCCGGGTTTAGTCTTCAATTTGCTACGCTCGCGCCTGTGCGGAGGTATAGGAGACTGCTAATCTATGTTATTACGTTTAAATTAATTAGAAAAAAGAACTTGGATAAACTATTACGTTAAAATTTAAAAATCGCAAATTCTATTTGCCAAGCTTTTCGAGGATGCTGTTATGGACACTGTACGTTTTTGTGGAAGGGTAGATGAGCTTGGCCCTTTTTTTAGATCTCATTCCTTTTGAGTGTGTAAGGTTATGGCTGTATTTCTACAAGTTTTTGTTATGTGTGTGTTCCATATTCCAGAAAATGACTACTGTACCTCTCGTTTGAAGGTTATATTCAACGAATCTAAAAATGAATTTTTGTTTATATTATATTGTTTTTGATTATTTATTTTCACATGCTATTGATTGTTATTTTCCATAACAAAAATTGCTTAACGAATTCGAAAGATAAACACATAATAAAACATGAATGACCACACAGTTAAATTAGTTCACACAGCAATGCAAAGTGGCTATTTTATTTCCCGTGCACATGCGATCATGTGCAGAGAATATATTACATTACATGCTTCTTGGATTAACCCCAAATATCATCACGCTTTCCTACTGTAAAAATAAAATACCCCCGCAATGTCGCAAGACTTTTTCATTACTGAATAGAAAAGATATGAAACAAATAAATAAGAAACCTAGAGACGCAATAACTGCAGTAGACTACATCAGACTAGGACCACATCAACTGCAGATGCTGCATCGAATATAGTTTTCGTAAGCAAAATGGAAAATATTCACGGCAATATCCACAAAGAATTGCGTTTATCTCTTCAATCCATTCTCAAGTACGAATATTCTTTCATCGGTGCATATGATGTAGATCTTGAATATTATTCCCGTGGTCGGATTCAGGACGTTCAATCTTCCACAGACGTCAACCAATCGAGAGATTGTCGACTTATCCGTGAATTGTTCGATGCGTCGTCGAGACGCTAGACAGACAGTGCCCCCCTCCCCCCAAGGGTAAGAGACCCCTGCCTTGCCGTCGTCGCGGTTGGGGCTATTATCTTTTAGTAGGCCTACTTGAAATTTACATTCTGCCTGCTTTTCGAGTCTTAAAAACTGAGACTTAATTTATGCTCGATTGTGCAAGAATGGTCGATAGCAGGGCCTAGACATTAGGCCATGACAGCAAATTATAAAGAATCTTTATACCGACTTTTATAAATCGATGGAAAATTTGTAAAACTCCTTCGCTAAAAGTCGTACAAACCTACAACAACAATACCTTGTCAACAATATATTTTTTTCAGAGAAAATGCACATATAGTTTGTTTCACGCTCACGCACAACGTTGTTGAGAAACATGAGGCTGGAATTAGCTAGGCGTGTTCGATAATAATATTTTCAACTGTCATGGTGCCAACTATACGTTAAAACAGAAATGTTAATTGCCCAATTGTCAAATTATTTTTTTGGAGCTAAAATTTACTTCATAATTGAAAAAAGTTCCTGATTTTGCTCCAATTTAGCAGAAAAATGTGATTATTGCCTTATTTCGTACGATAAAGCAGTCATATTTAGTGAAAAAAGTCATTCACAAAATTTCAAGGTCTTTAATAATGGGCATGAAATATTTTCTTCCTTTAACTTTGCCGTTTTTAAAATCACACACGCCACGCGTTTTATTAAAATATGAAAATATATGCCTTCAAGGAAAATGTGTTTTACCACGAGATTCATATTTTTAACTTGTAAAGTTAGCATTATCTGCATCTTCGAATTAGATTTTGGTAAAGAAACACAAATACGCTTGATGTGAGAAACTATCGGTACCCTATCTACTCAACACATGTTTCGATATTCTGACTGAATAATTACATCATCTCCTTGGAGAAATTGACTTTCAAAGAACACCATCGAACGTGAAAGTGAAGGGGAATTCTTACAAGCTACCCCCCTCAAGTCCACCCTCTTTTACCACCAATAAGATGATAGGTTAATCCAAAGCGTGAGATTCCAACTTCCTACAGGAAATTAACAGCCGTCCTATAGCGTTAAATAAGCGGCGCTGAGAAGCTGTCAGTCTTCAATCAATGCGACGTCAAATCAAAATATCAACCTGTCTCAAGTAGTTGTTAATTAACGGAAAAGTTTTGAGTAAGTCTGGGCCTCAACATGTTAGTCCTACAATGCAATGAATCTGGGCACCATTGTCGAACAGAATAATGTATTGGAGATGGAAATCTAAAATATGAATTCATTTTTAATATTTAATTCAACTTGAATGGCAAATGTTCAGTGATCAGGATAGCACAAAACCTTTCTAAAGAACTAAATAATAATATAAACAAGAGTACCCGGTAATGACGATTTACATAAGAATAATATGTTTATCAGTAAATAGATCTGTTTCTGTACAATGCACGAAAATGAATTTAGCTCGTAATAAAGTGAAAATTATTTAGTTTGAGGCATCAAAAGAAGGGTGGCTTGAGGATCTATGAAAAAGATAAAATCTTTCTTTTCCTCACTTCTCTTGTTCGTGGAAAGTAGTGGACGATACCGGTGGATTACTCTCAAGCCGGAGTCCACTTTCAGGAGGAAGTTTATGAAATGTTCTGTCATAAAACAGACCCGCCGGGCGTCGTCTTCGGCTCATCACGCTCAGAATCCAGCCGGACGGAACAGACTCAGACTCAGAGCGTCGCCAAAATCCGTACTTCCTGCGCATGACTTCAATTGTCATTACCATTACCCGTGTGCACCCGGTCCGGTCCGGTCGACTTTTGTCAGGGACAGAATGGAAATCACTATGGCCTAGTTCCGCATAGCGGATTCACATTGTAGGGAGGACATGAATGAGATGGAACGTGCGAGCTTCTATACTATACACGTTGACAATGCAAAGATCGGCTCTGAAAAATAAAAAACGTCATTGATTTTGAGTTTAATCTACATAGACAGTTTGGGCGCATTCATATATATTTTTAACTACTTTTCACGGTTTGAAAAGAAAAAAAACAGTTCGTTAACGAACGATAACTTCTTGAAATTTCTGGATATTCAAATTTTGTTAATTGTGGCTTCATCTGCGCTAGTTAGTCTAATGAGTTGAATCACTAAATCTCTCAGGTTGACAGAAATAGTTTTCGAAATGTATAGTAAGTAGGAAGTAGAAAGGCAACTTTTAATAGAATAAAATATATATCAAAGTTAACAAATCGTTACTTTTTAAATAAATTACCAGCCAGGGTGGTATACGTTAACACACGGAGCAAATGGACGTACGAATAACTTCCTACAAGAAACTAGCACAGACTATGAGATCTGGTTGCATGGTGGTCATGTGGATTTATATCGGCTCACAGCACTGTTTGTGTGGATTTAGTTGGAACACTCAATAGTAGAGTTATCCGTGCTCAATTTGTAATCCATAAATAGTTTTTAAGTAAACAATGGTAAATGTTTGAAATCTAATTTGCACCCTAAAATTTACTTTAGGAGGTTAAAGAAATGATACGCACACTGCTGACAGGAGTATGCCCTATATTTTCATAAATGCTTATTTTTTTTTTAAATTAACTGACCGTCTAGATATTCTGTAAGAGACAATTTGTAGTAAATTCATAGACATAGAAAATGTTGTGTAATAGAGCCTTGCTAAACATCTCCTGAAGTTTCAAATTTGTTGGTGAAGAGGTTCGAAAGTTTCTAATAGGCATATATGTGAAATTTACTGGATTTTACTATCAGCGGTGTTATATAGAATTGTATTTTATAAAGTATTGCCCTAACATGTCCAACCATCTAAACGGCAGTCGATTCATACTATTACAACAAGACTTCTATTTAGACATGCACTAAAAAAAATATGAATATATTTGCAGATGACGTTACATCGTTATCGGTCTAACGGTCAGCAGGGCAGGGCGTACTTCACGCTGCAGCAGTCATGGTGGATGGTAAGCGATCCCACATCTGCATTGCGGGGGAATGTTGGTATGCATGGGTGATGATAGTGGTAACACATGCCCTGTCTATCAAACTGATATCAGTATGGATTCGGTGCCGTTGCCAGTTCACTTTCCGTCTCTGTCGCAAACATTTTTCAAGGGGAGATGCCAAAAAACACGCCCTATCACAAGCAAGACAAATAGTTAGATGAAACTAGAGCTTATAAGAAGTTCACGTTTAAACACCACAAACAATTATTGTCCACTGAACAATATTTTATTTGCTGTCAGATGACTCGTATTAAAATGTGAAAAAATAGACATTTGAAAGTAGACCTACAAAGTTTGGAATGACAGAAAAGTACTTTTTTCACCATTCACGGATATTTCAAAAAATATTTTAGAGAAGAGGTGCTTTATCGTGTCACATCTCAATTACGGTAGTTTCTTTGTAATTGCAATATTCAAATGCACTGTCCGTGGACAACCAAGTTTAAATTCAGTTTTCGATAGTACAAACAAACAGCATTTTTGTAATTTTAAAAGTAGGTACCACCCGGTAACGCAATTTTTTTAAGAACTTTCAAGTTTCAACGCAATTAAAAATGCCATTTTTGAACACACAACAAACACGTTTTAAAATATGTCTAAAGTAGAGCAAAATTCCTCAGAATGCAGCCATTATGTCACATTAAAGATGCTCGTTTATAAGCTTAGCTGGATGTCAGAATATAACTAATCTTATCTACAATTTTTACACCCTGGAACTCTTCCCCACAAGTTTTCCTGCTTTGTGCTTATACAAGCTTTATACATAATCTGCTCAGGTTCCTACACTAACTTCTTCCAGCGTCACCACTAAAGCCTCAGTTGTAATGAGCGCTGTACAGTATACGTGGTTGTACTTTGTAGTCCTTATCTTATCTCCGGAGCTAAGACATGAGGCCACGTTCCCCGTATGCAGACAGATACCTTGGTATTTGTACAAGACATGTATTTTAATAACATGCTCGTTCATTGTTTGAATTGTTCGAGTGGAATGTATGGACGGGTGTTAGTACAAGCGTGCCAGTTTCTGGCGGTTACGGCTATTGAACTAAACAACTAGCTGGTAGAGAAATCAAATTGCAGTGACAATATACAATAATTAGCTTATTGGGAGGTACACGTTTGGAAATTATAGTATAAATTGGTGGAAGTAAATACTTTTATAGTCACTCATACTCATGTTTCGCAATAGCCACATAGAAAAATTGTGAGCCTAAAAAAATCCAATCATGTCTTATAATAAATACTTGGGCGTAGTAAATGTGAAAAGTAAATGATTGGGTTACATAAGTTTTAATTACTATATAATATATTCACATACACGTTTTGCTTAGCAGCACTAATTACCATATGCTACAAGAACTTATTTGGACACATAAACTTCAAGATATTTTGTATAGGTGAAGCCATATTTCGATTCTCCTGTTCCAATCCAATCATAAATCGGTTCAAGAGGTATCAGTTTTCTTGGGATCTATAGCTCGTTAGTCTACAACTTCTATGGGAAATTGGCTTTTCAACCCTTGCAGGTTACATTGCGATATGAAAATATTAAAAAGTTGGCCAATAAGATATTAAAACAACGCATTTGTTTAAAATATAATGGGAAATGTATCCCATTATTTTGTTTTCAAGGAAACTGTGGAAAAGTGATCTTACACTTTTAAAAAATCGAAAGTATTTCTCGCATATATTTCTTTCTGTTACAGTATATTCAGAGTGTTGCTTTTACTTCTCGTCTAAATTCTCTCTAAAGTCGAAAAGGAGTGTAGCTATTTTCTACGGGGCCACATGGCGACCTACGTAGTCTGAAACTGTAACGGTTTCCCACGATTGATGCTATTAGCCCTACAGTTCAATTTCACATTCGGAGCAGTAATGGTTCCGGCTGCCAAAATCCTTGATATAGTTTACCAATAACAGTTACTATTTCAGAAACGACGTGATTCGTAGAACTGGTTTTAAAATGGCTAAACTTAACTCTTCTTATCAATTACTTTTTTAACTCCAAGTACTACTTAGATCAACTACTGAGCTTATAACGGTTACCTACCTACATTACAATGTTAAAATTGTAACAGCCTAAATGTACCAGTATCAAATTGACATCTGCAGAGAGCACAGTATAGGAAGTGCCAAGTGCACCCAACTTCAACGTTTACAATACCATAAGGAAAAGATTTGTACTACAAATTTTATTTCATCTTTACTAAAAGAAATGTGATTAGTTAGACGTATGCCATAATTGGTAGACAAATCTTCCTCATGTTATAAGATTTCTCATCATGATTGTTGTTATTGTGTACAAACTAAAAATCAACTTCAAATATCCCACATCAATTCAAAAACATTTCACGTTTCACTCATTAGCACTGACAAAAATCAATATTGAAGTAATAAAATGTTAGCAATAAAACAAATGACTGCTGTTTTACTGATGCTACAATCCGTGATGCTAGTACTGCAACATCTACGCTACTTTGTTCAACTCCTCGCAAAGGTATTCACTCCACGGCACGGCACCGGAAACAGCCGTGACGATGTGTGCCGTGTACCGCATGTCTTACACGATATTTACTGGTGTACGCGGCTCTAGGACTTGGGCGTATGTACAATGCGACGTCCAGGAATGTCGAGGCCCCGCCCACTACGTCGTCTTATTGGCGACATTGTTAGGCTACTTCCAGGAAGACGCTTTCTTTCAATGCATTGTGTTGTACTAATTGAAACGAGACGAGAGCCAATGGTTGAGTTAGTGACATTCATTGGATTAGTAACATAACAGATAAGTTTGAGTAAACTATGTTCATCTCTTATTTAGAATATACTAAGATATCACAAAATGGTAAACAAATACTCACAGAAGCCGAGAAGATAATTTTTAATAAGCAAATTTAGCTACTTGGTCTGATTTAATAAGCCCCCCCCGCTCCCACGCACACACACACACACACACACACACACACACACCCTCACAAAAAACAAACGTTTCATTATTCCAGTAACTTTTTTCTACTACTCAGTTACACTTTTGCTTCGGATTGTGTAAATTTCACTTTACATTCGGATTCGGGATTCTAAGCGTTTAACTTCCTCAACTTTATCAAACTCTTCAGAACAATATCGTAAAGAACAACGTTATAATCACAAACACAAGATCAACAACAAAATGTAAACATATGCGCGACCCTAGCCAAATACTCCGGGTTATTCGCTCCCAGTGCCAGCTCCAGATGTCACCGCCTCTATGAGGATCTGCCAGGATTTATTCCGCGCAATATAACACACGATTTACATAAAAACCAAAACGTGCATAATATCGTGTTGTTGTTGTTGTTTTCCATATGAGGGGGAAAACTCAGCGTTTCCCTATACAACAAGCAGCATTCAATTTGTACTACGAGTATATAAGAGAGAAAATTCTAATAAATTTGTAAATTTAAAAATAAATATATATATAAATATGTACTTAACCGAGGAAGACTAACATTCGGGATCGTAGGTTTGATTCGTCGTTCGTAGTTTCAGTTGATAAATGTTATGTTTGACGATGAATTAATAATATTGATATATTGTGGTTCAAAAGTTGGTCAATTCATACACAAAACGAATATCGAGAGCTTTTCTTTGGTGGTTGCTATAGTTTCACGGATCTCTAATTAACTTCTTATGAAGAAAGGGTCGAGAAATAATAACCTACGTAGAATTCTCCCAAGGAAAATGCAACCCCTTCATAGTTCAAACTAGCAATAGCAAAGGGGTAAGTTTCCTCCATTAATATCTCTCTATTCGGAAGAACAATAATAGCAAGGAAACAAAGATGTCACAGATTGAAGTAGACTTTGATCAATTCACCGACTCTGTTGTCTAGGAAAGGAATAGTTTAAGATAGAGATCACCCTCTCCTCTCTCGAGACAGATCAAGAAGGGTGGTTTCGATGTGCTTTGTTCTTAGAACACCCCCCATCTCTCAGCTCCCCCCACCCTTCATAACACAATTACAATACGCAATCGAATGGAAACGAAGGTGATCACTGATCAGACATTTGAAATTGTGTTTCAAGATCAGTAGCTCGTCGAGTGTGGTGTAGGTTAAGTGTACTGTTTAAACAGCATAGCCTATATTTGAGGTTGCTTATGAAACATTCGTTACAATAACAACTCACTACATTATATTAATTGGAACGATATAATACAAATATTTCACCTGTTACACAACACGTTCGAGGATGTGCAAAACTAACAAAAGTAAGGGACATCACATTCCATTCCAGTAATTGCTAACTAAAATTATATAAAACTGCGCTGGTTTAGCGATAATTTACTTAACAAATATGTGAAATTATAACAGTTTATTTGAGCAAATAACACAAATAGCATTTCGACCTAATCATCTTGAGTGCATTTCAATGAAAAGTTATTACACCATAAAGAGCCCCCAATTAGAAATTCAAGCGGATCAGGATAGCGAGTACCTACTAAGTACTTGATAACAGTTTTTAGCGATAGGCTAGTTACTTTTTTTTAAATTTATGATTTAACGAGTAT
Source organism: Sweltsa coloradensis (assembly GCA_024449915.1). Lineage (NCBI taxonomy): Eukaryota > Metazoa > Arthropoda > Insecta > Plecoptera > Chloroperlidae > Sweltsa > Sweltsa coloradensis. Next base: position 338,514 of record JAMZAV010000285.1, on the reverse strand, counting down.
CACTGAACATATCACAAGTAATCTTCTTATCAGTTAGTTACTATAATTTATAAATTCGAACCAGTAAATTATAAATAAAGATAAAATTTATTTTTAAATGATTAACGATTCTGGATATAAAATAATTGGTTTACGGTAAAACCTCGTCCTACCGGATTTCTGGCCACAGTTTGTTGCTCTGATACGACACAACCACCCCCTCCTTCGTCACCATCGAACTTTCGATTCAACATACCTGAAATACAAGAAAAACACAATGTTAATATATGATAGAGATAGAGATGATTTCACTACAGAACAATAACACAATCATTCAGCAAATTTTCTCAGAATTATATTTTTTTAAATACAACATTTTTAAAGCAATGCAACTTTTTTTCTAATGTGATATTGAGATTTATTTCTTACTTTTGGTACAAATTCTAATATTGCTTGTTGTCAGTGGAAATATGGTCGGAAAATGAAAAAACGAGGCCTAGACTTATAATCAATATATAAATCATGGCAAATAATAAAGTTATAAATCGTCGAAAAACACGTTGGTGGAATTTGTTTAATATCTATGTAAATATCCAGAAATGTTGTATTGCTTAATACCAGGAAAAAAAACAAATATTTTTACGAAATAATGTAAATTCTAAACATACTAAAACGTCTCTCATAGAGTTATATCGGATGCTCAGGAATTTTATCACATACCAACGCGGTAACAACTATAACTACCAATTAAAAATGCAAAATATAACATTCACTCGTTAATTGTTTAGGTCATAAACCCACCATTAATAACTCACTACCCCTTCCTCCTTGTGACAACACAAACGAATCTCACAAGAGAAATAAAGGTAATAACAACGATGAAACTAAATCACACACAACATATAGCCAGGGGTGGATGAAAAGTTGAAAACAAATGAAGATCGATGGCCGAGCCCCTCCATATTAGGCTAATTATCTCGAGACTATCATCGGTGTGGGTGGTAGGCCCCCCATTACACTAGCAACGAGCAGAGTTATGGGAGGTATTATAGCTAGGAGATGTAACAGTTATTAACTTCATTACAGACAAGCGCGGTCCTCATGCTTGGTCTAAATTAACAATGCCAAAGAAATTTAATATGCTGTTTTTCGGAAAATCTATGAAAGAGGCTTCTTAATGATTTGGATCATTACATTGTTGGCTTTGCCGAAGGAAACTCCCTTTTTAGCGTTTTTATGAAAATTTCAAAAACTATTCCTTTGTTGCCAATCACGGTTTTTGGATTGTTGGAACTTGGAATTGAGAGAAGGGAGGTATGATTACACTCTCAATATTCTAATAATGTCTATATGCAAAGATATAATACAACTTCCTTTACTTGCTTTCTTAACTAATAGCAAAATAAAAATATCTTACTGACAATAGCACGCTCGCCACATTAAACTATGTAATTAAATATTTTAAACAATTAAATTAACTTGTTACGATGCAAATACCTTCTAGAAGAAAATGCTAAATTCTTAGGCCTATATACGTTCACATATCGGTGTTCGTAAATGAATTATTATACATATTAAAATCAAGGTAAGTTATCTTATAACCCTATTACACGAATTAAATGTATATCTATAGTAGTTCAATCGACTAATATAACAAGAATTGATGTAAAAAAGGACGTGTGTGATGTGTGAGACCTATTTGCTATTTTCGTGCACAAATTAATGAAATGGATGTTGGATGGCAAAAAATGAATGAAACGCACAAAAATCAAGTACATATAATCACATTGTAGATAATATACTTGATTTCTCCAAATGGTTTAATGTTTGAACAAATATCATATTTACATATTGTTTTTATCCCCCTTCGATTTGAACGAGCTTGTTCTATTGACTTTAGAGAATAACAGCCAACCTTTCATATTATCTTTGAATTATTAATTTTTAACTCATGAGAGACCGAATGGATTTCTTTCTCTCGATGTAAAATAGTGAATGACAATGGTAATGAGTATTCAACTTTTAATTGGCAATCGAGTCACAGAGTCCATAGCATAGACCAACTGTTATACAAGAATTTTAAATTTGAATTTTATTTGTTTGCTTGATCATTATATTGTTCAGCGAACTAATAATTACATAATCAACAAACGTGGACAACTGGGATAAAATTGATATCAACTTCGAGGCAATGCACGTTTATACGTATGTTGATAGGAAAGTTTGTTAAAGGTGTTACATCCTAAGTAAATATCAACAATTTAACCGGCTTGTTGTACCCATAAACACAAAGTGGCAGAGCAGCAACTATTTAAACTGCCTACGTGAGCATGATCTAATCTTGCATCAAACTGTAATAAATAGTCGAGTGAGGCAAATCCAAAGCTCGGTTATTGTAAAGTGTAAGTCGATGGCGTTTGGAAAAGGCACCACCTTCATAAAACAGTCAATTCCATTTTGTAATCGTATCTATTTTTGTTTAAATAATGTTCTGTGTGTAATATCGTTTAAATAATGTACATGTTTATTGAAATCGACCTACTGGGGGTGGGGGTGGAGGAACCCCCCCCCCTACCCCTTGTTAACGCATGCACCACGTAGATAGTTGACATGAAGAGCCCACGATTAATATTCATAGAAATTTCGTTTTATAAAACGATATTTTTGGCTTTATTCAGTAAAATTTTCATTTTAGCGTTGATCATGATCAACCTTTAATATTATGCAATATTTATAACGTAATTTCAAGATTCTCTGTCGATGTAATAAAACACAGCATTTAAATATAAACATACTACCCTTCAGCTTATTGATTGATTAATGTTAGGCTTTGCGTTGAATTTTAGTTATGCAGAGGTGCGTAAAAATGAGCTTTCTAGTTTTAAATACTAAGCATTTTTTTTTTGTATGCAAATTTAGCATTTTTGAAGGATATATTTTATTCTTACCATCAACACTCTAAAATAGGAGAGCTTCTCGTACTTTTAATGGTTAAATTGGTACATTTAAAATGAATACCATATAATTTTTGATTAGTTGTTAGATTTCGTAGATTTTTTAATGCAATGGTGCAATCAATACCCAACATGCATGGAAAAATCTTGTTTAAAAAATTCGTATTTATTTAAATAATGCACAATTAAGCATCAGTAACCTAACAAGGTACTATTTTACGTAACGGTGTTATATGATACTCGTTAGACAATCCAGCATTAGATTTCAAAATCGGTCTCGTATCCAATAGTTTTCGAGAATACCCAAATGAAATGACACTGCTAATAAGTAGGCAATACGCATGCCGGCTGGCAGGCAACATCTTGTGCATACTTCTACCCTGCGATTGGCCAAGTGCCACACACGTGACCAGTTTCTCAATGCCTATTGGTTGATTAGTTTTCTCACACTCCTGTGAAGAGAAGTTGAAATAAACTGGAAGCCGATGAATATTGATTTAGTGTTTGTAACGGTCACTACCGAGGACGAGGACATTCAGGCGGTGATATCTCATTCTTGGGTTACGTGATGAGAGAGGTTATACTACGTTTCAGAAAAAAACCGTAAGGTCAACTGAGTCGATTATATACAACACACGAGAACAAACACGCGCCAGTAGAATTGATCCAAAGAAAAATTAACGATTAAAAAAATTCTAACAACAATTCAACCAACGGTAGCGTATTATTAATTTTATTAATAAAGGGACTTAAAGGGGTATTTAACCGCTAAACTCAAAAAATATATTTCATTCGGGCTAACTAGTAATGAATTTAGCAATTAACAGAAAAATTATTGGGGCCACCATGACCTCCCAAAAAATTGTCAAACATGACATTTTTCAAGCTAGGTCCCATTGGCAAAAATCTCCCATAAGAAATAACATGGGGACGATCTTTATGCCCCGTGACCTTAGAGGATTTTGATCCAAAAAAAATATTGGCCCTTAATGACGTGCTTTACAGATTTTTCTGTAAATCTCTAAATTCTGTTTTGTAATTTGGGCAAGTAGTTCGGTCAAAATATACTGATTACCAAGAAGGGGTGTGATTTTGAAATGCATATTTTTGCGTGTTTGAGTGTTTATTTGTGCACATTTTAAAGACACGATGTTATAATGGGCATTTTAGATTGGTACTATGGTCTAGTATATGTGGAACAAAAAAGCAACAGGTTAAAGTTATACCTAAGGTTAAAGCTGATTAGGAAATTTTCCAAAACACCTATTTTCGCCGATTTCTGGATCAAAAAAATTTAAAAATTTGTGTTAAATCACAGTTACAAGATATAATTTTTTAAACGGTCATTTAAGTGTAGTATAGCCCCTTTAAAGCATACGGCCGCTTTAGGTCAGTCATTGATGGTCAAACTTGTAAATTGTGTATAAAGTTTGCCCCGACTGAGTTCTGGTTAGAGCCCTAGTCGGGGCAAACTTACGATTATTCCTAACAAAACAAACGTTAAACTTATAATTGCTACAAGTATTGGGGAAGCCTATCATTAATTCAAATTTCTAAAAATTTCATTTTTCAGCTGTAAGTCATAAACATTAAATATGTAGACCTACTAACCGTCAAACAATTAGAAAGCAACTTACGGAAATTCTTATATCACTATCCCATTCCCCATAAAACGAGGTAAGGTAACTTATTTAAATACACTGATAAAGTTAATAATTTCAAGCACCATACAAAGTCAAAAGTGTGGCATACGAGGTTTATATTCAAGGATAATGAACTCGGTGAATGACAGCGCCTAAGAGGCGTTTATCACAGTGATAATATGACGCTTCCAAACATTACGTCTCGCCCCGTAACGTTTAGTGCCCCGTGAGTTGGGTTTAGTACTACTCAAAACGACGTTAAATATTCGCGGCTCTGGTGGGAAGTAATGAACACGATAAATCCAACCACGGTGAAGAACATCGTATCTTGCACATTGAAGTCAACTGACCATGCAGAAACGTTAAAAAAAGCAAATGTGAACAAATAAAAAACACAATTAATCATTTTCAGTTATGATTTAAAAAATTCTCAATGCATACTTTTAAGATATAAGTTCTGACCTACTATTTTATATGACGGGTTTGTGGAGGATATGAAACTAAGCATCAAAACATTTTGGTTCATGGAATCCAAAAATAGTAAATAGGGGCCACTACATTTTGTCCAACAATGCTACTCGTCCAAAGCAGTTTGTCCTGCAATGAATAAATGTACGCAAGCGATACGCAAGGAGGGGGTAATGAATGAATTCTTTCATATAATTTCAAAACCTTGTCAATCCACCAATAAACCTAAAATCGAATTAGTCCAACCAAAACCTATGAATATGGCTGCCACAAAGTGCAGGCACCGGCCATAACGGATCTTACCGCAAAAACAACAAACAAAGCTGTCTTTGGTGCTATTTTCTTTGTGAATGTTCTGTCAACCGTAATTTGCTTGCGTCACTGATTGGTCGCAATTGATTTGATCGAAGACGGACAACGTCAAGATGTACTACTAACAATAACATCAAACCATAACTTGTTTGGTTTAGTTGCGGGACATCTTGTGCAAACATATGTGGATGTGTCCTTCGTTACACACTAATTAATTGTTTGTTTCGAATTGCAAATTTAAATGTTATTATGGTGGACTATAAATGCATTACTTTTGAAGAAGACAAGTTAAATCATTGCAGAAGAAACAGACGCTTTCAATAGACCTGTGGCAAAATTTCATTATTCTTCACAAAGACAAGACTTTTCAGTTTCACCGTAAAATCAAAATTTCCTTTGGCACATCATCTCAACAGACGGGGAACTTAGGAAATACATAAATTGAGTGGATATCTAAAGGGTTGAGGAACAGGGGCAGTATTGCATTTTACACCCAGAAGAACATTCAAACACTGTTTCTGAAAAATCCAAAGTTGTAGGTTGGCAAGATAGTTGCGCATAAAACTCGAAGTCTTGACTGGCGAATACACCGAGCCCCGCCCCCCTACTTTGCCTACAGGACTGTTCACTTAGTACGCCGACAACACAACCCAACGAGAAAAGCATCTGGTCACCTGGTCCTCGAGTTCGACTGACCAAACAAACTACTCCCGTCACCTCACCACATCAACAAACTGATTCGTCAGCCCCGTGTTACCCGAGTAGCTGCCCCCTGCCTCACTCACGCCTCGTGTCGTGTCGTGTAGCATGGGAGTCGAAGGGCGCGATGACGTCTTCGGTTTGTCTTCGGACATTGTCGGAGGTGCTCGTGTGTCGTCCACCGGTGAGTTGATATTCTTGTTTGTGAGGTAAGAAGGTTGTCGACCTCTTGGGTTCTTCGACGGTTGGGTCGCAGTGAGGAGGATGGCGTTGTTGGATGAGCCTTCAGGACCAGAGGGATCTGGTGAGGTCTGCAGTCTCCGCGCAACGAGCGAGGTGCATCGAGACGGGAAGGGTATGCGTTCATCGACGGACTTCCAAAAACTTATGGCGGCGAAGACGACGACAAAGACGATGATAAGGACGAAGACGATGACGAAAGCTATGACGAAGGCGATGACGGATGCGAAGACGAAGTCGATGGTAACAATTCTGATGACAGGTTATTATCGATTCCAGTAGGTTACCTTCTACTTTTGAAACGGATAACGGCGACCCAACAAAACTATCTAGTCTACAACTACAAGAAAAAGGCGGAATGTTCCTATTGTCTTCTACATTCTACATCCAACCTCGGACGTACCTAAACAAGCTTTCAGTCCATTCAAGTGGACTGGGAACCTACAGTTTCAACGCAAGAAAGGTGAACACAAAAGTGTAAGATCCCCTGAGCTTTGACAAGAAGTCGGCTGGGTGATCTTATTAGTTCTTTACGGAGAAGTTGATTGGTTTTACTTTTAAATGTAGGATGCCCGCTGTAGGGTACACATCAGATTTAACCGGTGTGACCCTCTTCAAGTGACTAACTAGATATGTTGTGGATAGGACAATAGTGAAGGGATGTCCAAATCCAAGGTCTGTTTAAGTGGACTCGAACCTTTGCATTCGCATTAGCGACTGAGGAAAACCTCATAAAAAACTTTCCGTCAGAATTGCCGGTCTCGACGGGATTCGAACCCAGGACCTCCCGAATCAGAGTCCAGCGCTCAGCGCCCGAGCCAACAATGTAGCATTTGCTCAAGGCACTTTGGGGAGAATGTTATGATGGTGATAGTACTTTGTACGTTTAACCCCTGTGCTTTCGGTTTATGACTGAGGATAAAATGGGAAGTATTACACATGTCGGGAATCGACTATAATATAATATGGTACGGGAGGTTGCCCTGGCCCCTACGCCACGACATACTATATCTATCGCATTTACTCCATGCGGCACGTGGAAATCGCCGTAGTAAAAAGAAATCTCCTCCTACAACAAACCTTGGGCTAGTGATCGTATATAACATTTTTATCGGCCATCATTTAAAATAGCACCTACGTAACATATAACGCGTTTATATGTGCTCCTGAGAAACGTTCATGTTGGTGAACTTTGAAGATCCAAAGGCGAAGGTTTGAGCTTAGTAAAATCCAACTCCAAACCCATCCCTATCTGGAAAGAAGAAGGGTGAGCAAATGGTTCGTCACAATTTTCATGACAATGTAATATAGGTTTATTACATTCAAAATTTATGTTCCTAAACTATTTGTTTATTGCCCTTTTATTTACTTATCCCTTCATAACAAATAACGCCCGAATAGTCGAGAGCCCGTGAACTGTGTCACATTTCGTGGTAAACTGTCAAGTGTCCGAGAACTGCGATCTAATAACGAGAACAAGACCAACATCTAGACCAAGAACTAGAAGAAGAACCCCAATCTTCAGTTACGACCAAAAGTTTACCAACGCATAGGAAGGGAGGAATATGGGAATTTCCCCCCTCTCCCCCCCCCCTCACTTCAGAGAGTCAGACCAACAATTATAGAAGTGATTCGCGAACGTAATATTATCATATTCAATGGTTTTTAACATGGTCCTATTTCGTCACTACACAAATTCTTTTTATAGTTTTTACTGTACAAAAAATAAATCAATTTGGTATTGCATTCAGTTCACTTACTTTTTTTTCTGGAAAGCACCAAACACACTCTAAAAACCTGATTTTGAAATTTTTGCCTTAGTTGGGAACCCCCCGTACTCGTCCCCTTCCCAAAAACTCAGCAGAAGTTTGTTGTTTGTTCCCCCCCCACTCAAAAAGAGTTCCCACGCGCCTATAGTTTGCCGATGAATCGTGTTGCTTCCGAGCGAGTGTGAGGATTTCAACACAACCACCATCGAACATTCATCATATCGCTCAACACCATCGAACCCAACCAAACATTGAACACGGCAATAAAATGTTTACCTCACCCCACCAGTAGCCCACCAGAGTTAATATACCACGTAACGTGTCATTACTTCCCACCCCCCGCAGTGGTCTTCCCGCAACATGGCTGCCGACATGTCTCGCACCGTTGCCACATTCCACCAGGTGACGGACAGTAGCCCACCAGAGTTACCACGTAACACCCCCCGCAGTGGTCTTCCCGCCAACATGGCTGCCGACATGTCTCGCACCGTTGCCACATTTCCACCAGGTGACGGACAGTAGCCCACCAGTGTTACCACGTATCACCCCCGCAGTGGTCTTCCCGCACATGGCTGCCGACATGTCTCGCACCGTTGCGCATTTCCACCAGGTGACGGACAGTAGCCCACCAGTGTTGACGTTACCCCCCCAGTGGTCTTCCCGCACATGGCTGCCGACATGTCTCGCACCGTTGCCCAGTTCCACCAGGTGACGGACATAGCCCACCAGTTTCCACACGTATCACCCCCTGCATGGACTTCGCACATGCCCCGGACATGTCCCACCTGTCCACGATTCCACAGGTCGGTACCCACTGCCCCCTGTTCCACCGTTCCACACTGCCGTCGGTCGTTCCCACTATGCCCGAGTGCCCGCACGCTTCCACATTTCCACCACGTGCCGGACATTCCCACCGTTGCCAGTATCACCACCAGTTGGCACTTCCCCACATGCGCACAGTCTCCCCCTGGTTCCACTGTCTCCCACGCGACCGTTGCCACATTTCCCCCAGGTACCAGTACCCCCCGTGCTTCCACGATGCGCCCCGTGTTTCCCAACATGGCCCGATTTCCCCACTGTGCCAGATCCCACCAGGTGACCAGTATCCCCACCATGGTTACCGAACACGCCCCAGTGTTTCCCGCACCTTGCCGGCTTCCCACCAGGTCGCCGACATTTCCCACCAGTACGAAATCCCCCATAGTTCCACACGTTCCACTCCCACCTGCCATTCCCCAGGTGGCGCATCTGCCCACGTTGCCACCAGTTCACCCCCGCAGTGGTGTCCGTCACATTCCCCGTTCCCGCCACCAGGCTCCCCACATGACGGCCGCATGTCCACCAGTTGCCACATTCCACCAGGTGGGCAGTTCCCACCCGCTGGTTCCCACAGTTCCCCCCGCATCTTCCCCCAGGTGCCGACATGCTACCCCGTTTGACCACGTTACCCACTGAGGTCTCCCACCATCCATGTCTCCCCCGCATGGTCTCCCGCACATGGTTCCCGTCCACGCAATCGCCACAGTGTTCCACGTTCGACCCCCCACATGGTCTTCCGTAACCAGTCCACCCCCCGTGCTTTCCCACACGGCTGCACAGTACGCCACCGTGTCCACGTATCCCCCGCAGGGTCTTCCCGCCAGTGGCTGCCGACATCCCGCCCGTTGACACTTTCCACCAGTGACGGACGTACCACCAGTTACCACGTTCACCCACCAGTGTTCCCGCAAAGTCCCCGCCATGCTCCCGCACTCCACTTGTCCATCCTGCACAGGTGCCGACATGTCCAGTAGTGCGCACCCCAGGTTACACGTTCACCCCCCGCAGTGTCTTCCCGCACATGGCCCGTTCTCGCACAGTGCCATCCCAGTGCGACGTACCCCCAGTGTACCCTCAGACAGCCCGCCAGTGTCTCCCGCCACTCCCACAGTGCACCGTGCCCATCCGGTCGACAGTACCCACCAGTGTTACCCTACCCCCCGCAGTGGTTTCCCACACGCTGCCACATTTCCCCGCGTTGCCCACCTTTACACGTGACACTCCCACCAGTGTTACCCATACCCCCCGCATGGTCTTCCCGCAACGGCTCCGAATGTCTCCACCGTTGCCCTTTCCACCAGTGACGACCAGTACCCACCTGTCCTTCCCGCAACTGCAGCCGCATCCGCATGTTGCCACATTTCGCAGTTCCACATGTCCACCAGGTTACCACTATCCCACCCGAGGTTCACGCACAGTGCCCAGCCCACTTCCCGCACATTCCCCACGTGCACGTTCCCACGGGCGACCGCCCACCGTGACGTTTCCCCACATGGTGAGGAATGTCCCACCTGCACTTCCACCAGCCGGCAGTAGCTCCCCGTACACCCCCCGTTGGTCTTCCCCACGTGCCCCAAATTTCCGCACCGTCCCAAAGCCCACGTTTACGACACCCCCCAGTGGTCCGATCACCCCGCAGTGGTTCCCGCACCATTCCCACATTTCCGCACGTGCCACATCCCACCAGGTTACGACACCCCCAGTTTACGTTCCCCCCAGCGTTCCGCCACCTTCGCCGACATTCTCAACGGGGGCCAGTTTCCACCAGGTTACGAAAACCCCACCAGTGTCTCCCGCACGTATCACCCCCCGCAGTGGTCTTCCCGCAACATGGCTGCCGACATGTCTCGCACCGTTGCCACTTTTTCCACCAGTGACGGACAGTAGCCCCCAGTGTTACCACGTATCACCCCCCGCAGTGGTTTTCTTCCCGCAACATGGCTGCCGACTTTGTCTCGCCCCGTTGCCACATTTCCACCAGGTGACGGACAGTACCCACCAGTGTTACCACGTTCCCACCCCCCGCAGTGGTCTTCCCGCAACATGGCGGGCCGACATGTCTCGCACCGTTGCCACATTTCCACCAGGGACGGACAGTAGCCCACCATTTTACCACCGTAACACCCCCCCGCAGTGGTCTTCCCGCAACATGGCTGCCGACATGTCTCGCACCGTTGCCACATTTCCACCAGGTGACGGACAGTAGCCCAAGAGGCGCACGACCTCGAGCCAACGTCGTAAAACAATTAGCACGGTGTGGTTGTGACATGACACACACATTCAAAACACAAGCTAGGAACTGTCGGGATTTGTTCAGGCGGGTCTCCTGACCATACACAAGAAAATCTACACAAATCCGGTAGAGGGTTTTCCGCCATTTCGGAAATCAAAATTCAATATTTTGAGTTTATCGAAACAATGTAAAATGGGCGATAATGGACGAGTTATTGGGCGTACATAGATCAAAATTGTTTTGAATCTATCACTAAAAAACGCGCTTTTGATAAATAATACTGTAAATGCCTACTTTGAATCAAGAATTAATGTAATTTAAGTTTAATAGGCCTTTACGAAAATTTGTATGTATTTGGAACTGCCACATGCATCTTTTTTATAAAATATCATTTTTATTTGCTACCAAAATTGTTGTTTTAACGCATTGTTGTTGTAATATTACTATTTCAAATATTTACTAAAATGTAGTTCATTGTTGTGTCTGCATCTAAGTAATTAGATTTATTTAGTTGTCCTCCTTTGTCAATCAGTTTTTGTAACTGAATAGGATAGACGTTAAATAAATTATAAAATAAATAAATAAATCTTCATGAAATTTGTGGATTAAAAAATCCAAAACTAGGTAAGTAAGTAACTATGTCGACCACCCGTACTGAAAGCCAAGTATTGCTCGTATAAAGGCCCTAATTTGAGAGTCGCACGACCAGCCGAGCCAGCGTAGTCGACGTGGTTAGTACAATTGCTGGTTATTACTTTAGTGTGTATGGCCAGGGGCGCTGGTTTAATGGCATTCTAACTGGCCGAGTGTCAGGTGATGACGTCAGACGCTTCATTTCATCCGAGGAGCATCTTCAAATATGAGTAACAAACTTTTATAGCAAGCGGGTTTCATTATGGTTGGTACCCTAGAACCTGTTTGGTCTGTCTGCAATTTAGGTGCACATATCAGAGTAAATCAATTACAATGTTTTAAACTCGGACCAGGATGAATATGTAATTTAGTTAGATTGCAAAAAATGTTATCAAGGCATTAAAAATTTGCTTATTTTACCCAAAAACTGTATCATAAGTAAATAAATCTATTCCATAAGTTTGATAGATAAAATACATCATTCTAAAAAAAGTTGTCGTATAAGACACATTCGTAATTAATCTGAAATATGGGTACTTGTTCATTAACGGGACCCCCCTCAATTTTTTGTTAATTGCTCCCCCCCCCCATCGTCGTTTTTTTTACTTATTTCTGTTTACAATAAATAATTACAACTTGCGAGGATTTCAATATGACTCTGACAGTGAACTTGACTCACACGTTCAACGTGACTCAGGCGAGTACAGTCCATTGGAACGCGTAGGCCTACATGAGAGCAGTCATCGCCGTGCAGCTGACATTGACGTTCACAGACACCAAATGAACCTTCAAAACCTTTAACGTCGCTATTTTAAACGAAAGTACTTTTCCATTGACAGTCCTTTATGTTTAAAATAGTGACGTTAAAGGTTTTGTAGGTGGAGTATGTTGGCGTAGACCGTGTCACTCCTGGCGCAAAGTATGTAGCCGGAAAGGATGTTTTCGAGGCTTTGTTCGAAATAATTGTGTTTTCCTGACCTGAAACTCAGATGGAGTAGATGTAGTAGGTATGATTGTCAAATGAAATGTTTTTTTTTACTGAATTTTTACATTTTTTGGAGGGGAACAAGCACCGAAATATGCCCCTTGGTTCTGTGCGACTGTTATGAAGAAAAAGACGAACGCAAACTGTTTTACAAGCTTGTTAATTTAGTCCTAGTAGGCATACGAGAAGAAGAAGGTTTTTGAGCAAAACGCATATGTATTAGTATGAGTATTTTAGTATGATGTGCTAAACTACATCAATTAGATGTAGAGGGCGTCGACTGGGTCTAGAAAAGTGGAAAATAAAATTGTTTACCTACAAAATTGATACATTTACTGAATTATTTTTTAAATCATGTGAGCGATGCTGTACAATGCCGAAATTAAGAAATTCCTTCATCAGCGCAATTTGCGAATTCCCTTTGCCGAAAGAATGCCAGATCGTGAACGTTTAGTCACTATAGAATGCATGAACTTAGTAAAAGGTCACAGCTCTCACTCTAACAAAAAACCTTAGGGCCATCATGTTTTACACATCAAACATTCTCAACACACAGCCCCAAATAAAATTCTTAGACAAAGATGAATATTGAATATTTGTAATTATTAAAAAAATAGTTGTTCGAAGACTTTCTTGCCTCGAAGATGGATTATTTAGTGGGCTGGTCCTGTTGCATGTTGTAACCTTGAGAAAGCTGCCGAAAAGAGTAGCGAACTGGAGCGTCGATAAGGAAGTCTACCGTCTGCACGACAGGAAATGATTTTGTTTTAGGAATGTCGGTAATGGTATCGTATACAAACTCAGCACGCTACTGGTTAGTGGTCTACACGCAAAACAAAACATGGCGACAGATCAATGAGAGAAACTTTGCTAATCAGGGCTGACCCAAGTTTAGGATTGACGTTTATTACGGGTATTGGAGAGGAAAGACGGATGCTTGATAAATAAATCATGTTTTAGGTCTTGGGTACGGACGTTTAGCTTCTCCAATGCATGCCTGACTGACACCACAAGTGTATGACATTTTGAATAGCTGTCACAAAAGTGGAAATACAGGACTCGACGTAACACGTTTCTAAAATTTGTTTTAAAACAATTTTAAAAAATATTGAATTTCACGAATATTTGTTTTCTTAAAAAGTACAAAATTTACCATATTCGTGATTTTTTCGTGGCTGATTGAGAGAAAAAATTAAAATCTACGATTGTATGAGGACGGACTGTCCATGTATGCTTCATTGACAACAACGTTGTATATATACTTCGGATGCTTCTTTCCCGAGCGAATCGCTATTTGCCATCTGTCAAATGTGTCCTATTCTTTATCAACATATTTTCGTCATGTTCTCAACCTACGATGGATAAATATTCTCGTACACATTGTAACCCTATTTTCCATTTGGTCACATTATTTGCTCAAAGTCCAATCAAAGTCTATACAAAATTTTAATAATGGCCCATGTTAACATAAATCTCGTGTAACTAATCAAGACCAAAATTTGAAAATAAAACCATTTGTTCGAAGAGAACCATTACTTTTCCGAATTATGAGGGTGTCCAAAATACTCGATGTAAAATCTAAAATGTAAGCCTAAGCGTAGTTCGAAAACAAAATTACGAACGCACATGCATCTTCTCCTATAAGTAGATTCTTGTTTCTTGGGGTTCTCGAACTTTCTTAAAAAAACTATTTAAAAAACGCAACAATACCAAATGTTTGTAGATGAATTTAAACCTTGTATATTATTTGTTCTATATTGTTACTTTGTTAGGTTTAGGCTATAGGCCTTTATTTATCTTCGTATGCCACATATGTATAGGCCTACTTTAGTTTGTATACTATTTGTTATGGTTTAAAAAATAAATAATAAATAAAAATAACTCTTGTTCGTGCAAGTTCGTCTTGCCTCGTGTGATTCTACAAGTGACACTGAGTGCCTTTGACTGCAATGGCCTAGAATTACACATATAATACGGACAAACCGGCGTGGATGACACATTTTCAAGCTAATGAGCCAAGCCTGTTTGTGTTTTAGTTACGTGCTGTGTCGTGACGACATTCTGTTCTACGATAGGACATACAGACGGATGCCTGCACATACCTCTAATGGGACTGAAGAATCTGGCGGCAATATAAAGTTAAACTACTTCCAAGACAATGTTAATAGGTACTGGATTGATATCATCTAGGAGTAGGGGGCATCATAATCATTTTCTGAGCAATCTTAATTAATCATCTTATACCTCGTCATGTCCATCATCTTGACCATCTTCCTTCCGTTGTCGTAATAAGTCCTATTCGTCCTAGTCATGGTCGTAGTAATTATAAATATACAGTCACCTTCGTCGTATCAAGTCGCTCAAGTAGGATTAAATAAGCCTTGTATAACTTTATGAACGCGGTATTTTTTTCGTCTTCAGAATTCAGAAGCTAGTAATTTGTGTACTTGCGTAGGAAATGGCTTTCATTGCACAAAAGTTTAGAGACCGAAACTATGTGCACATTGTGACATTATAACCCTGTATTAGATGTGAGGTATTTTACAATGTAGCTGTTATAGGGCTATATCCAAAAATTTTACAACTTTTGATGCAATTTTACTATTTTACTTTGTTTATACAATTTTAAATGTATAACAAGCGACTGCCTCCTTGTCCTTCAGAGAGGACACTATTATTTTTAATGAGGATCTTTTCTTAATTATAGATGCTATCAAATACAAATTACATTACGTTTGTACAGTTCACGTATACACGAGTGACACCTGACAACGATCATCGAAACTATGACTGTATGACATAAGAAGCCAAAACACGTCAAAATAAATATCGTCGCCCTAGAACCATACTGTTCGTCTGCTTTTAACAAAAAAAATTACGGCTAGGTCCAAAAATCATTTTAAATAAATGAATTATGGCAGAAATTTTGAATGAATGACTGTGGCAGAATTTGTGAAAGAACAAAGAATGATATAAAAAAATGTCAAAAAATAATAATATGCTCTGTCGAGCCAGTTTTTATTTTTCAATTTTAATTTTTTAAAGAAGGTATGGCTAGTTAGAAAAGTATGGTTCTAGAGAACAACGATATATTTAAAGTTATTCATCAGCAAATACCAACCGTTCATAATGTTGCCACCTCTAAAACAAACGTGCAAAGTCTTGCTATCAAGAATGCCCCCACCCTCCGGGGTAGGACTAGGAGCGCAGTAGGGTAACGAGGTGCAAGGTAGCCCACACCACAGAACACGCGGGTCAATGTCTTATCTGCACGCGGCTGTGAAATAATCAATGTATGGATACACAACGAACTAGGCCTTCATAGTACAAGACTTTGTACTGCTATCACGCGGTGAATATTAAATATCGTGTTAACAGAGGGTCAAAAACCGAGGGCACTAATTGTCCAATGTGTAAATATGAAAATATACATGTAGTAATTACTCTACACAAATCAAAGGTAAGGTTTTTTCACAGTAACGATGAAACAGGATAATGACTATCTGTTATTTTAAAAAAAAAATCGTGGGAAGCCTGCCCAGGGTGCAATTCATGACCCTCTTCAGTTGTCTAACTAGGTATTTTGGACTTTGGATTATTGTGAAGGGATGTCCGAGGGCCTGTTATAGCGGACTCAATCCCTTGCTTCGCACTGACTGAGGAAAATCTCGGGTAAAAACCTTCAGTCAGGATTGAAGGTCGCGACGGGATTTGAACTCGGGACCTCTCGAATCAGAGTCGAGCCAACACTGTCGGTATTCCACCTCCAAATCGTCAGTCAACAGCACATATATTTTAAAATAAATTTAAATCGAAAGAGCTTTGATCACACTCCCCCTATGGAAAACATTTTGGCTTATTTGTCGTAAGGCACAAGCACGGGTGAGGGTGTACTCAAAATAAGGGTCGAAGATATACCAAAAAACAGATTGTCGAAGAACAGCAAGCAAAAATCTTATCGTGCATTGAAATCTTAAAACGCCCCATTTAAAATTCTCGACCCGGCCTTTTGACCTCAATGAACACCAAAAACATTATTTATCATTCTTGTAGAAGGGTAATGTCAACAATAAACGCATGCCATTTGGCGGTCGTGTTCGGTTTCTATCACTCGACGGACAGACTGGAAAGAAAGGCTCCCTAATTTCTAAAAATGAACCAATTTTTGGAAAATGTTTATTATTCGTTTAAATTATTTTCTAAACAAGCATATTATGGTTAAATCTCTGCTACCCCGGCGATTCTCCGAGTGCACGATGCTTGTCTTGTGAGCCAATGTGCCACCGTCACGCACAGAGCGAGGTCGTGCTAGTTCGTGACGTCACCACGCCGGCGCTCCAGGTAAAACATCTTTATTACAACCGTACGAGAACACGGTGAAATACTTTGGAAAATATGTGTTAGATAAATAAGTAGTCGTGAGTCTGACTGACTGGGGCACGACCACACGAGCCGGCTGTTGTCTCGTAGGAAGCGAGATTGCTCTCGTAGGGAGCGAGGCGTGATACTCTCGCCAGGCAACGAAAGCCAGTGCAACAAACATTCACCGTCGATAAAATGTAAGAATTGAACAAAATAAGAACGAATGATACATTCTCTGAGGAAGGATTTGAACAAGGGTGGCGTCGGCGCCGACAGGGTTGGCTTGACCCGATTTAAAAATTGAAGGCCCCCACTGAAAATTTTCTAAAATATACCGTGCATATTATTTGTATTTATTTGCGTCCCGTGTTACAAACAAAATGGATAAGATAGGTAAATTAAATGGCTAAGTAAATTTTATGACGAATTGGGTAGTAGATTTAGGTGAAAAATAAGATAAGGCAAATTATTATTCTTTCGTGGCTAGTAAAAATGTACAAATTACAAGTTATTTTTACGAAATAAAATTTATGAATTAGGCCTATTCATATTGTGCTACTGTAACACGAAAACGACGAGAATAGCAGAGGAACTACATGAAATAATTGACAAATGCCTAATTTCTAATCGTGAGTCCCCCCTCACTCCCCTTTAAAACATCACCTACGATGCACATTGAGCGTCGTAAATACACAGACCACGTGCGACATGGTTTCAGGGAGTGTCATGAATACGAGAACTGCGCATGCGTCAACAATAGGAACATTATGATCTCATTGGAATAGAAAGTCGATTTGTTACAATTGAATACAAGGGGAAATATTTCCACGCATTGCATTGTTCCGTTTGAGACAGTTTTTTGGGAGGAGTCGAGACAAGAAAATATTCTTAGCTTTTGTTTTCGAAAACGAGAACAACAACTTCGACAACAATGAGACGACTTTGTAACGGGACGTTTATGACGAAGAAGGAATCTGGAATGTTCAGCTGGGGAATTTCCCAGACATTTTGTTTATGTTATTTGCAGATATGGGTCCAAATAGTCGTTCATTATTGGATGAGCGTAGCGAGCGTAGCGAGCGAAGCGAAGATTCCATTTCACTACACTGGAGAAAAAAATCCGGAATGTTTTTTTTTCTGTATTTTTGTCTGTCTGTTAACACGATTCCGGCTAAACCGATACTCCGATTGCAATGAAATTTTATGGAGGCCTTCGAAATCTCTGAACTAAGAACTGCCACGTTTTTGAGCGCAATCGAAAAATTATTTCTTATGAAAATCGCAATTTTACGATTTTTTTCGATTTTTAAAAAATTTCTTCGACTTATAACTCCTACATGCTTTATCCGATTGTAATGATTTTTTCACAGAACCTTAATTTTATGAATTAATATATTCGTGTAAAATTTGTGCGCAATCGAATAATTATTTCTTATGAAAATTTCAATATTACGATTTTTTCCTTTTTTTAAATTACGATTAATTAAAAAAAATTAAGTTAATTTTTATTTAATTTGATTTAATTTTTAAAAAAATTCAACAAAGTTCTGATTTTTTCACAGAACAACAGAAAATCCGCATAACACATGGCAGCTCAATTCACCAATTACGCTCATCCAACAACGCGGCGGGACTTAAGCGTTTTCCTAGTTTTTAAACCACATATGATAACTTCATGATTGTAAATTAATCAATGTATATAGGCCCTAATGTACCAACAATTCTGATAATTGTGGTCCTCCTTTGTAAATTAGTTTTTTTTTTAACTTTATAGGATAGACGTTAAATAAATAAATAAAAATAAAAATGCTTATGTTCCGATGCACGTACTTGAATGGTATAGAAATGTAATCCTAACAATACAATACAAACTATCAGAAATGAAATAAACAAAGGAATTGTGTTTGTTAAGCCTCGAAAGAAAACTTCAATAAGCAATTTACAAATAATTAGAATCTATTTCTATTGGAAATTAAATACCGGCAATATTATTACCGTGTGCAAAAACGATCAGAAATGAGTGACCTTTTTATTTTCATTTTCATTTCTCAAAAATGGTTTTCACTCCTTTTGTATTTTACCGAGAATTTAAAGAGCAAAATTCTAGGTCAGCTGGCGGTAAAATAAAAGCAACAGGAACTTTCAGTTGTAAGAATGTAAGCCACGGCTATGACAATATAGTGCAGCGTCAAATGGTCGTATATCGCATTCCCGTGCAACTTTTTGGTAAGAATATAGCACCATATGTCGTTATGCTCAGGAGGCCTCACAGAATATGAATCGCTTTGGTGCCAGAGCGCCGCCCGCGACTGGGGGCGGGAACGCCGCCCCCAAGTTTGACCACGCTCGGGAATATAAAACGCTCAATAACAGCCAAACTGTTGATCGGACAACAAACAATCAGGAGATAAATTATGCTTAAAATAAATAGATTTAGGTTATAAGATGCTAATTTATTTTCGCCCCCCGCAACTGGGGGGTGCAGGGACGCCGCCCCCAAGTTTACCACGCTCGGGAATATAAAACGCCCAACAACACACAAACGGTTGATCGATCAACAAAAAAATCAAGAGGCAAATTATGGTTAAAATGAATGAATCATGTCATAAGATAATGATTTTTTTTCGCCACCCGCAACTGGGCGGTGGGGACGCCGCCCCCAAGTTAACCATGCTTGGAAATAACGTTCAAAAAAGCCAAACGATTGATCGGACGACAAAAAAAAATCAAGAAGCAAATTATGCTTAAAATAAATTAATCGGGTCATAAGATAATGATTTATTTTCGCCGACCGCAACTGAGGAGTGAGGACGCCGCCCCCAAGCATGGCCACGCTTTGAAACATAACGCTTTAACAGCCAAACGTTTGATTGGACAAAAATTATGTTAGATACGGACTAGGCCTATATGTGTCAATTTAATGGAGCATCATTTATTGCTGTCAGTGAGGAAATTAGGAAGCACGTAGGACTCCAGTTATGGCATAAAATTCATTCTGCAATACTTATTTCCACACACTAAGAGTGGAGAAGTATTGATGCAAGTTGGATTGAAGTTGGGGTTGTACGGTCCTTGTACAGTCACAAATACTCGATGGGAAACATGTTAAACGTAGTATTGATGCCCATTTAATTACATAACACTCATTACATTGTCTGTTCATGGAAGCTTTCTTTAAAACATATCCTGAACTTGAAGACCCTTGCAAAAGTCAAGCGCAGAGTTTGAAGAAAGAGTGCCAAACAGGATACAAAGATGACATCCGAAATGAAGTTCACGAATTCCAAAAAGAATGGTCTTCTCGTCCCGTGTTCAAATCGCTAATTCAATACAATATGCAAATGTTAATAGAACTCTGTCATTCACAGTATCAGTTCGCTCTGGTGATTGGGAATTACATCTCAAAGTAATGGATGCAATGACAAAATATTTCTTTGCTCGCGATTAACTTAATTACGCAAGGGTTATTCCATTGTATTTAGCAGAGATGGCCGAGCTACCTACAAAATCACCTGAAATATACAACGATTTTATTGCTGGAACCTGAATTGTAAATAAAAACATTGTTCGGTTTTGTTCTATTGGAAGCATGCACAATGCAAAATGGAGTTGTACTGCTTTTATTGAATCCGAACGCACTGACTCGCTTCTTTCTAATTGCTCCCGAGTTAGATGACATGATTAGTACTAGAATCAAAGAAGATCGCAGGCGTAGTTGATCAATCAAATAATAGATACCACAATGACAATATTAGTGTTTATTTTTGAATAGACACAACAATAACATAGAAACTCTTACTAAAACACTGAGAGACTTGCCATGTAATCAATTTCTTAATGACTTTACTCAACTCATCAATATATCACAAAAAGGGTCATGACTATTAAAGTTCAAAACTATGTTTGCAGCAGAAACGTCATTGGCCAAGAAAAATACGTAGTTTTGTGTTGATGACATCAGGGTAACATCAAGCAACGGCAATCTATGGTGATTGAGTGGTTAACTCTGCAAACGTGGAAAAATGCAGGAAAGACATTGCGGTTAAAACCCAAAATGAAACAGTCTAGTTAAAAGAAGATTGAGCATTGTTCTTGAGGTTACCTGTTTGTTGCCTGCTCTAGACCTGATAGAGACCTTCACTTGACTGTTGGCTCGTATGAGTTATCAGTGGTTCCAAGAGCATTGTCTTCCTCAGATGGAACTATGCATCATTGCTCAAAAAGTGTTCTAATGGGGATTCTTGAGAAAATTCCAAACGATTGCCAACAGCAAGACTTCAATGATAATTATGGAAGTGGTTCAATGCGCGTATCTATTGTTGATGGTATGGCCGAGGTACAAGCGTTCAAGAAGACAGCGGACATAGATGCAGTGAACTGGACGATAAATTTGTGAAACAGCTTGATCAAAGGTACATGAATGATGCAATGCTCGTCGTGTTTGATCGTTCTGATGTACCAATGTCCCTAAAGTCTGACAACAGACAATGTGGAGCTAACCCTGTGGCTTACAGGGTGGAAGATAACATTTACGTTGGCCACATTCAGATGAAAAAATTCCTGTCACACAATTCCACAAAAAATTAATTGACTGCTTACTTATTGAAAACATTCTTGATCACGCAGTCCTTACCCATAAGAAAGTTATAGTGGCATGGTCAAATCAAACAAAATCGAACATAATAGAATTGGAGCACTTAAAAAGCTCGCAAGAAGAGGCCGATACAAAGATGTTTCTTCTCGCTGTTGATGCAACTGTACGAGGAACATCCCAAGTACATATTTTCTCTCCCGGACACCGATGTATTTATTCTTGCCGTCAGAAGATATCCCGATCTATTCAAGAACTCAGCAAAAGTTATTCCACCGGCTCCTATTTACAATGCACTAGGTGTAAAGAAGGCAGCAGCTCTTCCAGGATTGCATGCCTTTTCTGGAGCAAAAAAACACTGGAAGCTTCGTAGGCAAGGGTCTTCATGTCCTACTCCTATGTCATGTTCTATGAGTTGCTAATGTCTTTTGTATTGTTCAATGAGTCATTTATGCAAAACGATGAATCAAGTCCACATCAATAAAGGCTTAACATTGCTTTTTAACATATGAATAAACATCAAATTCCATACTGTTTTAACTTGTATTTTGCTACAATTTAACTCATTATCGATGCTGTTATAATTATTATTTTTATCAATTAAACAATAATTTTTGCGACTTGTAAAATAAATAATTATCTTATAATCTTAATTCATTTATTTTAAACATAAATTTCCTCTTGAACTTTTTTTGTCCGACCAACTGTTTGGCTGTTTTGAGCGTTATATATTCCCAAGCGTGGTAAACTTGGGGGGCGGCGTCCCTCCACCCCCCCTTTGCGGGCGGCGAAAATGTGTTAGTATCATTTCACCTGAATCCATTCATTTCAAGCATAATTTGTCTCTTGATTTTTTGTTGTCCGACCAATCGTTTGGCTGTTATTGGGCGTTTTATATTCCCGAGCGTGGTAAACTAGAGGGCGTGCGTCCACCACCCCCAGATGCGGACGGCCAAATTGAATTAGTATCTTTTTACCTAAATCCAAACATTTTGAGCATAATTTATCTCCTGATTGTTTGTTGTCCGATCAACAGTTTGGCTGTAATTGAGCGTTTTATATTCCCGAGCGTGGTCAAACTTGGGGGCGGCGTTCCCGCCCCCAGTCGCGGGCGGCGCTCTGGCACCAAAGTTATTCATATTCTGTGAGGCTTCCTGAGCATAACGACATATGGTGCTATATTCTTACCAAAAAGTTGCACAGAAAACCATTTGACGCCGTACTAATAGAATGATAATAATACATTTGTATTTGAATGAATGCATACGAGTGTAACATTATTCTGCTATAGTGTGAGTGGTAAATATGCCAAAGAAGAAACTAAAGATGGACGTTTTATATAAATAAGTTCTGTATTAAATTAGACTGGATACTTCCAACCAGGTTGAACGAAAGTGAAGTGAAGCTATAATAGCCGCACCTGAAGTAATAAAACGGCAACACTGTTTTAATCGATGACGACGATTATTTTAATTCTGCTCGCGGGCAAGCGTCAACGTCCCTGGGTTCCTTCATGTAGACAAGATCTACAGGCGTCCCCGCATCAAGCCATCAGCAAAACATGCATAATACGAGAACCATCGGTTTGCAGCGTTTTTAATCGCATTTCCACGAGATAAAGGCATAAATTGCATATAAAATTAGGCATTCGTACGAAATTTTACATGAAAACATAGACGCTTCTGGATGTTGGTCGAAATTTGTTATAAAATGTCGAGATTATTGGGTACAATTGCATTCTGGTTGTTTTCTTGAATAATCTATGATGTGGTGGTGTAAGACTATTTTTTGTGTGGATACGCACCAAATAATTACGTACAACAATTTAAAATCAAATCATTATCCTCCACTCTTATTTACACGTGAAACTTCACACGTAAAAATTGTTGGTTCGACGTATTTCAGTTGTATAATTATACTATTGCACATTTCTGTGTTTGGCAGTAATTTAACTTCGGAACTGGCTAGAACTTGATGAAAGCATCACAATTTTATAAAATAATAAAACAATCTTATACCGGTATATTACCTTTTTTTACCATTTTTTTTTTTTTTTAAAAATATTATTTTAATATAGACAGATTTGCACATACATGCTCAAAAACAAAAAATTCGAAAATGATGTACCCAATGCTACCAAAGCAACTCATAACTACTGCGCCTCATTTTAAAAAGTCATAAATATGTGTTTATCGAGGGGGGCGGTAACATTGTTTGCCACAGGGTCAAAGAACTGTCTATTGTTTGTTTAATAGGCCCACTTTATGTTTGGCAATTCATTTTTATTATTCAGCATCGTTAAAACATTTCTACCATACACTTCACTGTAGATGAATCAAGTACAACTACACACAATGTTTATTATTATTTCTCAATACACTAATCACTGTCTAGCCCTGGGCTGTATGGTAACCATAACCAAGTACTTTGGCATGATATACGCGAACAGTGTCACAAGAAAAACGTGCTAGGGTTCCATGACATAACAGTAAACTAAAGTCGCATCCACAATTATTATTCAGGAGGCTACTACGACTGTGAAGTCAGTGGGGGGCCGTCCCCCATTGTGACATCGTAAGATCGCGAGGAAGTTATTTAGCAAACACTTCCCGCGTCGGCCGGTTAACCAATCACTGTTGTGTGTGATGTGAGTGAGCGCGGGAACGAGGATCCCGAGAAAGTGGGAGTCGGGTGCCAAACAGTGGGCGTGCGGTGTGAATAACGATACGAGTGTACTGAGCAATGTTGTAGAGGAATGAGCTTTCGAAGAACGATACGAGTGTACTGAGCAATGTTGTAGAGGAATGAGCTTTAGAAGAACGAAGATAAGTTTAAAGTTGCGTTGATGGATGAGCGTTTTTGGCCATCTCCCTGCATACAATCGTCATCCCCTGATGTCCCCCATGTCCCCCACTGAAAATCAGTTATACAACTGAGTGGGTAGACTCTAAATAAAATTTATTTAAAAATTTATATAATATGATTTTCATGAGAAATGTCTCATCGGTTGTACAAAAAAAAAAAAAACGAGGCCGGTCAACGTTCACCGATTTTATAATATATTTCAAGAAGACACGGATATCAGATTATAGATATTATTTAGTGAAGCGAAGAGAATTTCTTAGCTCGGGAAGTTGACAAGTAGTTGGCAAAAGGTGTAAAATAAATGTGGCAAACAGACTTGGTAATGCATTAGTTTACTCTAGATCCGCAAGCTAACTAATGCATGAATTATTAATGACGAATGGTAATTACCAATTATAGCAATGCCAAAGCATTAAATTACGGTAAGCAGGAAGTGACCATATTGTAACTGATTACATTTTGGCAAGTGCTTGAATTGATCAGGTGGAGTTGAAGATACATCATCGAGAACATCTACGTATTTTGTTTCATTTCAAGCCCTTTGAGCATATAATTTTTAAAATAAACTTGATAATTTTATTTTATCTTGCTTTCAGATAATTTAAACCATCTAAAGAGAAACACGTCGAGTGGACACAAAATGTGCTTCAAAACTCACATCACGTAAAGTCCTGGCGAAACATATCCATCCTACACGGTATCTCACATATTTTATAATCCCCACAACAAGTGCTAAGTGGAGACTGTATAAATTGGCAAGATCCTGCCAACTACTTGTTACTCGCGCCAACGTACAAACATCGGCCAGCTATAAAACGTCTGCAAGAAGAAAATAAGTCACGTCGTACCACTTCTCCATCTTAGTAAAGCGTATTTTTTTAAATGCAAATATTATGTGCCTAGGTAGGTATATTTATATCTATGTTTATTTATTTTTGTTTTATTTTATTCCATATTGCCAGTGCTTAATTTGTAATGGTGCGCGGGTACACGCAGTGTACCCACCTATTTTTGTGGGTATACGCAGTGTACCCACCTTTTTCATGAATTATTAGGAACGCAACACTCACATTGTGGCTAATATAAAAAACGAAAATAATTTATATTAATTATTTTACACCCACATGCTCATATTTCAAATTTATTTGAATAAGCTTACATTTATAACTGTAAATAAACTTAGTACACTCAGCTCTCACTTTTGAAGAGTAATGACCAACAATTTCGACAATTTCCCATTATTGTTGGACGTGATCACGAACGTAATGATATGCATATTCAATGGTTGTGACATGGTCGATCACGTCACTACTCCAATTCTTTTTTTTTATATAGTTTTATAGTTATTACTGTACAAAAAGCCATTAATTTGGTATTGCATTCAGCCCACTTATTTTTTCTAGAACGCACCAAACACACTCTAAAAACCTGATTTTCAAAATTTTCGCGCCCCCAAACCCCCCGTACTGGTCCCCTTAAAATAATTCTCCCGGTTTTTTAGCGTGTACCCACCTTTTCCCTTACAAATTAACCACTGCATATTGCAGTGCTATAAAACAGGACTACTTGTAGGCCAAGTATTTCAAAAGATTTTGTAAGCATAATGAAAATAGCACATGACTTTGTGAAACATTTTGAATTTGAGTCTTTGACTAGTGTCATCTTTAAAAAATCAAGATAGCAACGTAAACCAATTTAGATTAGATGGGATGGGTATATTTTCATAATTAATTTGCAACGATTTTTTTTTAATTACGACAAAATTTACTAACGTCACCGAACGACGTAAAACCTAGATTAGTGGTATTTTGAAAAATCTTATAATGCGAGCTATTCGTTGTATGACAGCTGCTGTGTGTGATCTACTTAGATATTTGAGTGACCAGGGCAATTTTTACGAATCAATTATCGTGACTTGTAATAAGTAAAAACATAAGGGTAACGAACCTTTAGTAATGCTATGAATCAAAGCAACTTGTGCTCACACAGTACTGAGCAAATTGGCTCAGTGTCTTAGTGGTCGACTCTCGACGCAATACAAAAGTATACTTTAAAGGGGAATTCCCAAAGTAGAATTTATTTGTACATGTCACTTCTAATTTCAGCCTCGTGCAAACGAAATGATCTGACAGATACCACTAATGGTGATATCATGTCTGTTATTTATAATCCTTGCATGAATGGAACGAACTGGAATTTCCGAATCAAGACGCAACTATTTATAGTGAAGGCGTCTGGACTGGAATAATATAAACAAATGCTAAAATTAACATCCGGACGCGTCAGATGTTGGGTTTCCTGAGTTGCGCTTCCAAATCGGGAAATTACACCTAGCGTCAATCTTGCCTTGCGTTGCGTGTTCAAGCAGGAAGATAGAACTTGAAGCTCGATAAAAGTTTTTAGAATAGTAAAATAAGATGGTCTCACTTGATGAAATGTCACTCTAATTTTCTTTCATCTCATCCAAGGTTCCAGTTGATTTTATTTGGATAAAGAAGATTAAATACAGCATTTCTGTCATTTAAATCAATTGTAATTAAAATAAAATGTATGTGATAAACATATACTAATAACAGTACAACATAATTTCTATTCGTCCTACACATAGGACTGTAATAGAAGCTCCTAACAATAACAAAAATCACAAAAAGAAAAAGAAATTGATGTAAATGAATCAGGAAACTGCAAGGATCGGAACGCTACTTTAGAAAAAGGCACACAATCTTTCGATTTTGAGTTGTGATTGTTAATGGTTTTTAGAAAAATATTTCAAAACCAGTAGGCCTAGTCCAAATTTTAATTAAATGAATCTAATTTTTAAAAAAAATACCACATGGCAAAGTTGAAAACGCGTCCATATTCGCATCTTCAACGACCGATCTGGTATTCATCCTTCACTAAATCCCTATAACCACACCCACAATCCCACAGCTGTACTCAAAGCTACAACGACCTACATGTTCTAATCCGTGCTCCATAATAAATCCTCCATTATAGAAATGCAAGCGACTTACGCTAAGCCTGGCTCCGCGGTTGCGGCTAATACAGATACAACTATCGGGAAAAGTTCTGGAGTAACTGGTATTATAATATGAATTACCAATTCCCCGCCGACCAAACCACACACCTCGAGTTTGTCCACCTCGAACGTGGAATTAGACGAGTTTGTAATTAATTAATGATTGCACATATGTTACAGCTTTCTGGGCATAGTGTCGCCAGTGACACAGAATAATTGTAGAAGGGGGCCAGGGGAAGGAACTTCATTTAAAAACAATACAAAAATATGAAAACACTTCTGATATGGCTGAATGAGAGCCAGCGGGGGAATTTAATTTTCCAAAAATACATAGGCTATCTGTGGGGAGACCGCCCTGTTTAGAATTTAGATGCAATAAAAAATTCGAATCTCCATCTACTTTGCAACGGTATGCCGACTCCAGGCTGAATAAATGTTCCACAAAACACGAAAGGATTAAAAATGAATGGATGGAACGTTGAAAGTTTAATATAAGTTTTAGGGAAGATAATAACTAAGGGGACATGGAATATAAGAATCAATTTTTTTTATTTAAAGCTAAAAACGATTGAACAACAACGCCGAACAACATAGGAAAATACGTATAAAAATGTTGGGAATAAAACGTCACATTTCAGCCCAGAAGACAACATGAAGTTCTAAGGAGGGGGAGGGAGGGAGTGAGGTCGTCATGTTATTCAACTTTTTACTCAATTTTAAAACTTTTTGTAGATTTTGAACTACCTACGACAATCGACTAATTTTAAATAAACCTACTATTTTCAGATCGACCTTTATCAGTCATTAGAAAACAGAGGACCATTTTGTTTGTTTACACAAACAACTACCCAAGTTCAAAGACGAGTAGTCTAAAAAAACTAATAAATTGTGCACGGTACGTTGCAGTACGCGATCCTCGGAGTGTGAAGGAAGGCAGGCAGCTCTCTGCTCCACTCCTTTCACCGAGTCAGCACGCCTGACCGTGACCCACATATCCGCTCTGCCTAACCAGCTAATGTTATGTCTGCTCAGCTCAGCTCAGATGACCTCCTGACAGTGGCACGGCTTATCTTGCTGCCAATACGCACTTCATTGTTCAAACAGTGAGAAGCAATTATGCAAGTGACGAAAAGTGCACGTCTAGAACTATACACTTGGTGTCACTTTGCAGATAATTTCAGAGTAGCTGTCGCGCATAAGGCGACAAACCCAGCTTTTGATGCTGAAGTCATACGGATATTCTGGATCACCGATTGTCTTACAGGGTTGAGTTTTTCAAAATTTGGATAATGTCGTTATTGGTGTTGGCCATTGGTGGGTAACAAGTTATTCGCTGTTGAAATGTGTTGTGAGAACATTGTGGGGGACTTGACCTAACAACACCTTGACTATTCATTTTGTGGGCTAAAGAATCCCCACCATTTGGGGCAGTCTGCACCAGCCGTCTTCGCACTAGTATTGCAAGTGCGAAGACTTACGAATTATTAAAAAAAAAAAAAAAAACATAGTTTTTATTTGTTTTGTTGAAGTTGATAATATGAA
Organism: Sweltsa coloradensis; assembly: GCA_024449915.1. NCBI lineage: Eukaryota > Metazoa > Arthropoda > Insecta > Plecoptera > Chloroperlidae > Sweltsa > Sweltsa coloradensis. The sequence continues at coordinate 309,401 of JAMZAV010000285.1, read as the reverse complement.
TCCTTCCTGGCTTGGTTGGATATTCGCATATGCCCATATATTCTCAGATTTACATAGGCCTAGGCCTACAATACATACTACACTATTTTTTTTTCCAAACACCATCATTAAATTTTTAGGAAGGGCTATTGCTACAAATCGGCTCAGCGACTTGAGCAAATATGATTTATCATCCAGAAAAACTAAAAATTTGGATATATGACTTCTGACAACCACACGAAAGAGAATCAACTGTTCAATATGTGATTTGAAATAAAGAATGGAGATCCTATTCTGGAAATATTGATTCGTTTATGTGGGGTAAATGGGATCAAAAAGAAAAGTGTGGGAAAGCAATACCTTGATATTTGTATTGAATAACGTCGAGGACTGATAGTTTCTGTGAGTGGGGAGACCAAGCGAGGCGCAGTGTCGCTTTATTGCCGGTGATCGACCAATCAAAACCCTCTAACGTGTTCCCATGGAGACAGCAATACCTTACGTCTTACATCTAATAACACACGACTCGCGATTTAGAGATGACTTCACAGTTCAATACCAAGCCAAGTCCAATATATACTAAAAGTAGCTTTGGGAAGAAAGAAATTTCCTTTGACATGTTAAAACTCCCAAAACCGTACGTAGTAAAATGAACAAGAAGTGGCAAAGAATGTTAGAAATCCACAAAACAACACACTAACCTACACTAAAATAAAGTGTACCTGGACAAGACCTGGACCACCTCCGAAATCCCAGCTATTATATTCTGCAAATCATCTAGGTTTACGCAAAAATTAAACTCATCTATTATTTATTTATTCGTTCAAAAAAGCCCCTTAACTTCTTCTAAAACACAGAAAAACCACTTTAAAAATACCTATATTGTATTAAATTGCCTGCGGTGCTATAGTGGGGGGCAGCTCTTCCCCCCCCCCCTTATTGGGTCGTTTGTCCAAGACTTCCCCTAGGCATATATTCCTGTGTACGCCACTGGTTTGAGTATAAGCTCCCCCATAGACTTCATTTTCCTTACACACTTTATAAAAAAATAAACAATAAATTTGCGTGAATGTTTCTAGTGCAAAATATAGCACAGTAATTATTTCATTTTCGCAAGAAAAACGCAAAAAAAACGCACGACCATGCAGACTACACCAAAAAAATCCTACACGTTTCCTCCACTCTCCGAGTTCTGAATGGTTATCTGGTTATTCCTAAATAAGAATTATTTTTTAAATATTAAGATGCCTAGCCTACAATTGTTGTAAATTGTAACAACATCCTATGGGTCACCGACCGAGCCGTGATTACTGTAACAAAGGCTACACCAACAAGTCACAGAAGAATCGTCCGGTGTGTTATTCCATGGGAAGAAATGTGGCCAACCAAACTAACCCAAACTTTCCCTACGGGAGTCTTAGTTAACAATACGTTCTCATCAATTACATTAGCATATCGGACAGGTACATTGCGTAACAGCATGTTGCGATTTAACTCGAAACAACTATAATCATTTTAATAATTCACTCACGTAACTGATGTAGTAATTTTTTATGTTGCTTGGCATGTATTTAAATTTTATTCCAAAAGCATTTAATTTTATTAATTTACAACCGAAAATCTATAACAAGTGTAGAAAATGAATAACCACCCAGTGGCGTATCTGAGAGGAGCGGGGGGAACCCCCCCTTTTTTTGCCGAAAAAGGTGTTAAGGAGTATATATAATAACTGTTTTATCGCAATAATAAAGGCAAATTACCAAAAGAGGATTTTAGTAGATTACAAAGTTGGTTATTGTGATGCTTCAAAACACACAGATTTTCACCAAAATGACCTTGAAAAGGAAAACTTTTGGATTAAAAACGGGATTTCAGTACCTAAATAAAAAGTTGGTCATTGTAAAATGACCTTGAAGGAGAATTTGTTTCCGGAGGGCAAGACCCCCGGACCCCACTTAGTCTTCGGTACATCTATGAAATAATTGGCTGAACCCCCCTCCCCTTATGAATTCCTGGATGCGCCACTGATGCAGGCCTAACTCGTATTCTCCATTTCAAATCCATATATTTTAATGACTGAATCGCATAGATTTAATCATCGTACATTTTAAATTGGGATGATTAGATCAGTTACCTATGCATAAAAAGAGAACCGTCACGTGTCACAAACGATGTCATTGGGTGTGCTACAGTTTACAAGTCTAGTCAACAGTACTACACGTGCAAGTACAACTACAAGTAGGCTACGAGTCTCAGGACAAGCTTCGCCTTATTTCGCGCTCCACAGACTAAGAACAAACGAGCGTCAAGAGAATTCACACGATTATTTGTCCAGAGAGGCCTTTGAAGGTTCTTAGGTAAAAAAGTTAAGATTCTTAAACGCCCCATTTAAATATATAATTAAGGAAGAGTTAGTTACATTCATTACTTGCGTCTTGTTCACGAAACGTAACTACGTATAGAATAATCGTTAGGTTTACTGTTTTCACAGCAGTAGCACCCGAATCACAGTATCGTCTTCACTGCAAACACTAGATTGTAATGTGAAAATTTATTTTACACATATTATTGGAAATGACGAATATAAGCCTACTAGTGCAATAAACTCAAACACTAAAAAAATATTTTCTCATTTCTCAATTTTATTCGTCGGGAAACACTTCCGTAGGTGTAATTGATTAGATAGTATGGAAATTAATCCAGAAATTACCAAATTCATTTCAGCGAGTATTGATCCACGAATTTATTCAGAATCTGATCTGATCTACAATGCACTAACAATCCGTGTGTAACCGTCTCGGTAGCTTATATAAGGCGGGGTAAAGGGGTTGGGGTTCGAAACCCTGCTGAGATGGATTGTTTCATTTCAGGATTGATTTTCATGTAATATTTTCTCACTTCTAAACTTTTTTCTGGCTAAAAAAGGGTAAATTCCTTGATTCCTATATTGAAATTCGCGTAGGCTCCTGGCTATGAACTAACACCATACTACAGTAGCTTTACAAAACTTCTTACTGTTATTTTCGTTACTATTTTAAATTTAAACTTAGCCTGTGATCGAAACACAAAATTCGTTTTTTTAGCAGTAAAATGTAATGGTGCTTGCTTGCGCGCATGAAGTGAACACGATCAATTACTTTATCCTTATGCTCGGCAACATATACTCGGGGTGTCTACAAATTTTCATTACAAAATTCCCTGACTTTTCCAGGTTTTCCAGATGGAAAATTATATTTTTCCAGGCTGCAAATTTGGCTTTCCCGCACATTATAATGGAGAAAAAACCCACTGTCAGGTATAGGCGGGAATTTTAACACCAGACAAGGCAAAATAATTCAAGAATTGTTTTTTAGCAACAAAAACGGTATTGAAATTACTAAAATGGGTCATTCTCAAACGTAATGACCATATTGAAAAAAATGCTTGCAAGAAAAAATTATAACATAAAATTGGATGCCTCCTTTAACAATACATTATCCAATAATTTGTTCTTACAGCCCTAAAAGGGTTTATCTAAAAAAACAAAATTTTTTTACATACAAGCATTTTCATCAATCCAAGTGTACGAAAATGTCATGACTGTTACCGGACATAAAAGTGACAATTGATGTAAGAAGTTATTTATTAAATCTATATTCATGTGCACAATAGTTTTAGTTACATTATCACACAAAACTAATACATTCAATAAAATATACATTTTTATTTTAATCACTTTTTATAATACCAAAATGTCAAGAATGTTACTCAAATTTCAAAACCTGGTAATTAACTTACTAATAATGGATAAATGGCAAATCAAATTTTATCAAGATCACTGTTAGCAATGAAGTATTAATATTATAAATAAGATTAAAAATGTGATTCAGTTATTTTAAACTTTAAATAAGACTTAATTTAATAATTAGCTCGGGTAACGGTGTTGACAAAAAGTAACAGTCTTGACAAAAAAGTTACTTTTCTAACAGTAATAATTTTTTTCTAAGATCATGTTGCTTGTTAGTGTACAAATCAGTCAACCTAAAGATAAAATCCATCTAATCCAACAAGTTTGTGTTGAGTTTAAAGTAAAGAGACACTACGGGTAACGGTCTTGACAAAAAGTAACATTCTTGACAAGTGATCACTGAAAATCAATAAAAACAAGTGTTTTGTTACTTTTGAGTATGGCAATGAATTACAACCTCTCCCTTCAAAAACACATCTACAGTTGCAGGAAATTAATGCAGTAATCCACGATGCCCTTGGTAATGTTACTTTTTGAAAGTAACATACCTGACAAGTAACATGCATGACATTTCAACTTCATTAATTCATTAGCTGTTAACAATCCCATTTGAAAAAGTAGGGTTATGTTTGCTATGAGCTGGAACTTGATTGTAACTTAACTCAATTGTTAAATAAAATATTAAATACAAATTAAATTGTTTTATCTTGGTAACATTCATGACATTGAATTAAAATACTCACCGTTAAAATGTTTACTTTTCAATTTTAAAGAGTTCTCATGTCAAAACAAACCAAACTTCCATGATGCCATGTCAGGAGCTGTTCTTTTTCTTCTTCTAGATTGATCCACTGCCTTCTTGAAAAATTATTTAAACTCTTTTACAATGGTAACAGTCATGACATTATTATGATTGCCACATTAGGGACAAACACTTTCCACTAGTTATTGTTTGAAAATGTAAATTGTTAAAAAAAAGTCACTAACACACAGTTATTAACTGTTATTTCTGCATTAATTCCAATCTAGAGACTAAATAAATTTTAGTCTTAAAGTCAAACATTTTACAAAAACATTTCTGGTTTTGAGGGTAGGGACATTGGTTTTTAACACATTTTGCAATACCCGACATTGAATTAAAGGTCAACCTTACAAGATAGAAGTGCAAAAATTCATGGAGCTAATTAAAACTATAAGTATTCTGAAAATGTACAACCAAAATTTATGCAAATCAATATCTTGATCTAAAAAAAAAATAATATTAAGGTGGGACAGCACAAGGGTCATTTTATTTGAGAATGACCCAAATAATGAATTTTACATTTTTTTAGTCTAGTAAAATTCCAGAAAACTTATCCCTAACTTTTCCAGGTTTTCCATTGTACACCCTGATACGCCAATAAATCCTCATACAACCCGAACTACTGTGTAGGCCTACTCGAGACAAAGGGTGGGTGGGTGGCTCATAAAGACAAGAACATACGTGCCAGGATATCGAACCCACGTGTCTCCGTGTAAAAGCTCAGCTCCTAAAATAAGCAACAGTTCAATGTTCAATCCAAACAAACAACACCCATAGCGCATGTAAATAAAACGTGTGTTGGAATAAACAGGAGTGAAGGTGAAGCCAGCAGCCAGCTCAGCTCGCATTCCACTGACGTGAGCTCACACAGGAATCTCGGTGTGTCGCAAAACTCTTGTGTTACGTAACCGATTGGTTCTCAATCACAGTGTTTGCTCGAGCGCTAAGCGCTTGATTCTCCAGCTGAAGGTCCAGGGTTCGAATCCCGTCGTGACCGGCACGGGCAATCCTGACTGAAGGTTTTTCGGGGTTAGATCAATCGCTCATGCGAATACAAGGGCTCAGGTCTTCTTAAACGCTTACAGACTTCCCTTCACACTTTTCCTGCCCCCCAAAAATATGCGTGGTTCACAAAATCGATGGGGTGTTTTTTTTTTTTTTTTTTAATTTTGTCTGTTTTGCTCTCTACCGGACAAACAGCTATTCTGATCTTGTTACAATATTCATGGGACCCTTGAAATATCTGATGTTATATAACTGCCACAATCGAAGAAATGTTTTCTGTGAAAATTTTTGTACTACTATTTTTTCTATTTTTACTGCAATTTCTTGTTTGGTTGCTGTCTCTACCGGGCTGGGCAAATGGCTAGACTCTTGACTACACCAATCACTATGAAATTTTCAGGTTTAAAATGGGAATTATTTTCAATAAAACATTACTAAATTACGATTAGTTCGAATGGACGATCATCCATCAACGTGATTGTTACTCGTCACTCGTCAGTCGTCACTAACTCACGAGAAAATCTTGATGCAATAACCGGCAAGTGTGTTCTAAGAACAAGACATCCAACAACTCATCACCCACAGGAAACAACAGCGAGAACACATGACCTTGAGCTTGAACCTCTTCACAATTAGCCTCGTTGCAAACTTGAAAACAAAACACTAGCCACGTCCGCATCGCCAGAGGCACCAACCTAACCTAAAAACATTGCCAGCTGTGGTATAATAAAACATTGCGCATTCTCACTGCTACAAAACCCCTTACCTAATTAACACGATGCCAATTAGAAAGCCATTTAACTCTGCGCAAGGCCCAATTTCTGCTATAATTAACGGTGTCTTATCCTAGGGCTTGACTTCAAGAATACAGCTCGAGAAATATAGTAGACGCGAATTCTCACACCATTATTCCCAACAGAACAACAATAAAAAGGCAAACTTGCATCCTGACAACAATAAGTCTGCACTTGTACACACTCGTAAAAAACTAATCAAAGATACTCGAGTCTCGTCGAGGGAAAAACTTCTCTGGATAAACGAGAACGATTGTACACGCAAGGCGAAGAAGAGACGTTTTGCACAGTGTGGGTTTAATTAATTGGCAAAGATTTATAGTTGTTCCGTTTCCGCCGGTGGTTAAAATGTCGCCACACGACCGAACTACCCCGTGATGGAGGGAGAGGGTGGATTTTATTTTAGGGGGTTGTAGTTGAGATTTATTCATTGTTAGTGTATTGTTACAAAATGGGGGAAATAAGTTTTTAGAAAATTATAAAATAAAAACTTGAAAATTAATAAAACATTTTTCATCTTTGTACATGAGGTACAAAAGGTAATTATAAAACCAAGTTTAAAAAGGGAAATGTAAAAGTATAAGAGCTCGCGACCTCGGCCTACATTAGTATTACTTTCAATAACAAATCTAGGCCCTATTGATGGATACAGTCAGCACCTTTAAATAGCAGTGTAACTTTATTTAATAATTTTTAAACAGTAAAATTGACAATAAATTAAGGCGAAAAAATGGATATGAAGTAAAATATTGTTTTACTTTTGTTTTGGACAAATAAGTGATGTCTAAAACTCAAAATTATTCCCTTCAAAGCGAGGATATTGGTGCAATTGCGATTTCCTAAGCCCAAAAAGGTAACTTAGCTATTTTTGGTAGGCCTAACAAAAGCGTCAACAAGAAATGCATGTAGTACATTAGCCCAGGGGGGGGGGGGGCTATCAAGATGTTGCACTTCGCAGTACAGAGAGCAGAGAAACGAGGTAAGTAAATCATCTACTCTCCCAGAGATAAGGAGACTCATCACCGCATCAGTCAGTCATGGTAGCAAACACAGACAGCGTACAGACCACATTCCACGAGATCCGATGTCGAGGAAGGAAATACCCGCGTGGTCTCAAGAGTCAGAACGAGAAGAAATTGATTATCCCAGATAAGAGAGAATTGATATTTCTGGAAAGCGACTAACTACGTAATTAAGTCACTATTTGGACATAGTTCTTCGGAATGTCTCTAAACTTCTCGATCAGACAGTTGCTTCAGCTGATGTCCAGAGCTGAACCGGTTACTGAACATGGCTAATAGTACTGAACAGCTTCGAGACGGGACTACTGTATGCGCCTAATGAAACGGTGCCGGATTGGTTTCAGTTAATTATTGAAGGCCTAACAACTATTTGCTACAGCCTCCCTAAAAAAAAATGATTCAACAACCTTCGGTCGCGAAATTAAAAACGATTAACACGTAGGCCTACAGATGCATCATGCATATTATGTCATTCTCATACTTTCTAAGCCTAGGGATAGTCTGCAAGAAAAATTGTGTTGAGAATCCTGTATCACTAATCAAAAACAGATAAATATAAAATGCGCAAGAGTTTGACAATGAGGCAAAAGATTTGTATTTTACAATGAACTTAGACGGTTCAATGTTTCATTCAAGATTCCTTGAATCTAATGTCAAAAATCAATCTCTTTAATGGAAGTATTGTTGTATTTTATTAAATTTTGCACATCTTGATTGTCATGTCCGAAATCAAGGAGTCTTGAACGAAACATTAAACCGTCTAAACGAGGATGCACAAATTTAGAGGTTAGGTCACAAAATAACAAGATTTCCTTGTCGCCTATATGCGAATTTTTCATGTTGATTGCGGCTGACCGCTTCGGAATGCTGCACACCATAAAACTGAAGAAAACAATAGATTTCCAAAAACCACGAGCTTTCCTTAAATTTCATACTTTTCAGAATGGATCCCCAGATTTCATAAGAATGGCGAATAATGAGCCACAGTAAACATAAAATAATCACGTGGTTTGGTAGATCCCGATGACAAACTCAATACCAGCCGTGGCTACCGGGCTTACTTATCTCGTCTTTTTAACAGGCATTTTTTAACGATGACCATACTTGCTGGAAGGCTCGCTCGTTATAGCAGAACACTTGAAACAACAATCACGCCGAAAATAATTGTTATTTTTTGCATGTTCAAATATGAAATCGTTTGTCGCCGGCAAACGGTTATTAGTAACTTTTTCTTTTAAAATGTGGAGCAATTTGACAGTAACAACTGACAAGTGATAAATGGACTTAGAAAACGGTAAATGTCAACGATTTTGAACTAGCATGCGGGCTTCATCCGGTTTAGAGTGTCTAGTATGGTAACGGATTACTGTTCCATCAGTAATAGAGGTAATAGAGAAGCTGGTACCGCTAAAAAGGTTGCAGTAAAAATATAATTTTAAACGGGATATTTGAACAAATACATTTAAAAATGCCCCTATGTCATTATTTACAGCGCTCTCAACAGCTACGCGTGGTTGGGTAGGCTACAGACTACATACTTTTTATAATTGCATGTTGTTTAAATGTCTCCAGATCAATGGGAATACCCTGGAATAGTCTCTCCCGGTAGAATTTGATTTCGGTTGGTTTAGGTACGTATTTTTACAGTATATTGCTATTCGATAAGATGTGTAGGCCCTAATGAAAAATATGATGATGTAGGATTCCAGAAAAAGTTATGCCTTATGTGGGAATCGAATCCTTACAACAGTTGCGCTGATGGATGAGCGTATTTGGTCTGTTCTGTCTTGTCTTGTGTGTGTTGTGTCGAAAAAAGTCGCAATATAACGATATAGCCATGAGATAAAAAATATTCTATTTGATTGTACAAAAAAAAAGTGCGGCATGGCAAATTCAGAGATTTCGATGGTCTACTGAAAAATCTCATCTGGATGGGACGAAAAAGCCGTTTGTCCAGTAGAGAGCAAATCTTCGCTACTTTCGCTACGCTCACTATTCAGTACTCACTACACCAATTCAATAATGAATGATATTTATAATAATAATGAAAGTGTAGCAAAATAGTGCTTTGTAGGCCTACACGAATTAAGAGCTTGAATTGAAGCTACAGTAATGCAAAATACAGAATGTGTTCTAGTTTATCGTAAGTGAGATGTGTGAAATAAAGTCGCGGCGAGGTTAATAGTTGCCAGACTGGATTCAGCAACCGTATAACGAGCCCGCGATGTTTTCAGCTTGTGTGATACTCGTGAAATAGGTACTCGTTTCCCTGGGCCACTGGACGTGGTAATAGCAATGTGAGAACTCCCGAGACTCACCAACAATTTAGTTCTGAGTAACTAGTTTATTTTAGACATGTTTCAACCATCAACTCTCAACTTCGAGCTTCACATCCCCTATTATATCAAAACACCGACGTCAATTGAGACGATGAGGACAACAGTGAGGGAAGAAATTATGTTTTTGGTAGGACTACGCCAAATTGAAAAATACCAACCTGTTTGCGAATTATTCCTAAATATTTTACCCCTTTGAGTGGATGAGATAAAGTGGCGCGGTCTTCTAAGCCCCTGTACCTTTTTTTGGCTTCTAAGCCCCTGTGACCGAAGGTTGTGCTACACGTTGCGAAGCGGGGCTAAGAAGACAAACCGGTCCGGGCTTTAAAAGACTAAAAGTCTTCTAAGCCCCTGTCTCCTAAGCCCCTGGTTGTGCTACGTGTTTTTGTTCGGTCCCACACGTTGCAAAAGCGGTATGTACTTTGCAATGAGGTAACCTAACCTAGCCTAACCTAATCTAACTTAGCCTTACTTAACCTAATTTTCTTAAATTTACCCTGTGTCCACAAGTTTCCATAAAAAAAAAAAAAACGGGTTGCACGTTTTGTCCTTTTTTAGGTTTTTTACGCTGTAAAAAATATTTTTGCTACAAACGACGAATGCACGTGAGATTAAATAAAAATAGTTTTATAATATGTAGGCCTATGTATCTTCCGGTCCCGTGGGTACTCAGTTTTATTTTAAAATAATTCGATAAAAATTAACACTTACAAATTCGTTATCATTTCTTATCTGTAATAGTGGCTCATGGGAACAAACAATGTTATCGTGCGGGCTTTAGGAGATGGGGGCTAAGAAGACTTTTAGCCGGGACTGGTTTGTCTTCTTAGCCCCGCTTCACAACGTGTAGCACAACCGTCGGTCACAGGGCTTAGAAGCCAAAAAAAGGTGCAGGGGCTTAGGAGACAGGGGCTTAGAAGCCGACACCGATAAAGTCCAGTGATATATTTACTGAATGGGTAACATAAGAAAAACACCTAGGTTTAAACACCTAGCCTAAGTTTATCTTGGTATTATTACATACAACTACGTTATGATCACGATGGCAGGAGAAATGTTTCAGGAAATTCACAATTGTGTATAGGCAAAGTGCACGTTTAATTTTTGTCACAAATTATTGGCCTGACCGTTTAAACGTGTCAAGTTGTCAACCCTAGTTTTAAATTGAATTGATAATGTTTGAAGGAAAGGGTAGTGTTCGGAATTTATGTGTAAGACAAGCTTCGACTTTGGAAAGCAAAAACTGGGCATAGGCTAAGGCAAACAAATGTCAAGTAAGTTGTAACTTTTAACCAGCGCAAGCCCAAATCGTTGGTAAAATAAAATGCATTGTTATGGATAGGGATTAGGGAAACTGGGATAGCCATTCCATAGAATAGATAACAACATGGAAGCAGTATGGTTTGTCATCAACGTCCCTTGTCACTGAACAACTAGGCTCGAAATACCAAAGATGGGATTCGAACCATGAACTTCGGAACAGTGGTTCTCCAAAATCTGACCCATGAACATGGGAGCATTGTTATTCCAAACCAACACATTATCAACCAGAATCCTGGTCATCATGTCAGAGGACTGAGTACTTTCAGAAAATGAATGCGTTTTTGAGTTGATAGGCCTACACTTTTTTCGGGATTGCTTCTAATTCCTTCTCCACGCCCAATTTCTTGGTATGACAGACACACTCATAAATCAACCGTTGACACAATCTCCCTAATTACGATGAGGTCAGCTATCTTCATTCCACCGCCTTCTCGACAACTTGACAGCGCGCCGCATCAAAAAACGTAATCACGGTGGCGGTGTGTGCGAGTGTGTGAGAGAGAGAGAGAGAGAGAGAGAGAGAGAGAGAGAGAGAGAGAGAGAGAGAGAGAGGGGGGGGGTCAACTGATTGAATGACATCATCGGGATAGAACAGGGTCAGTGGACGGCCACGCGATATTCAATGTGTAAAACCTCGCCTTGAATTACGAGGGGGGGGGGGGGGGGGGGCAGTCGCCCCCGCAACACGCGTCTTACGACCCCGGAAACAATGGAGGTGACTAGACTAATTGTTGCAGAGCAAGCTTTGTCGGTAAATTGGGCAAGTTTGCTGAAATATGACAAGATTTAGGTGGAAATTTTCAAGAACTTTGAATCTTCGCACATTCACAGCTATGGAAACAACGAAAATGTAATCTGTTCTTCACCCTAAAGACAATGAGACACAATATTGCATCACCTATGAAAAACAAAGTAACTTTTTGATTACGCACCAAACCAATCAATACAAACAAACGATAGGCTATATTTTACGAGAAACTTGTGTAGGCCCTAAGTAAGAACAATAACATGAATATTTCATCCCCATTCCACAATGTTATGGAAACATTTGGTTGAACCGACACCAGGGTCCTAAAGAAGCGATCTCAAAATACATTGATCAATGATCATAGCATCAAAAGGGGACATTTGCTCAGCTACGTATGTAGCTCAAGGTGGAACTAGGTTGTCGTCAGCACATCGCAAATCTCTTTTTAAAAAATAAATAAATAAAAAATAATGAAAGGGATTAAAAAGTCTTTCGATCAGATTTAAAGCACAAAAAGTAGCTAGCATTTGTAAAAATGTAGAAACTGCTTACCTACAGCAATCCCATTTTCTTCTTCCAACGTGAAAATGCACGTGATTGGAACCCCTTTCCCCCCCCCCCCCCCCCCGTCTCTCTAACCCCCTCAAGGCCTAAACCACCTCCTAGAAACTCTTGCGGGTCATCGTTTCCTAATGTAATTTGGCGCGCTTCAAAATAAGCTTTTGTACAGTCAGTCACAGAAAGAAATCGACAGTCAGAAACCGAAAGTGTAGGCCTATTAGATTAGCATGGGAAGCTGTTAGCAACCATTACTCAGAGCACAGCTGTTGTTGATCGTGCTATTTATCGCAAAATACTAGTCGGCCTATAGGTATTAGGGTACCTAGTCTGAAACAGCATAGGCCTACACAGGCCTAATTAGAATTTGAATATTATGTCACGGTTAAAATGGTGAGGCAGCAAGCAAATATGTGACAAAAAACAACAAAATGCGAAATTTTAAAAACGCTAAAACCAAAACGCAGTATCATAGACACAAAACAACAAAAGTAGTCTGCAAACGGTCTTATTTAGAATTAGGCCTACCTATATAAAAATGTCGAATTGTGTTCATCCCCAATTTTAGTCCTCTTTGTTGAACCACAGACAAAAAAAACATTAATTTTTGCAATCCTCCAGCAAAAAAGTGCATTTTGCGTTCACAAAGCTAAGCTTGTCAAATGGGCTACATACTTGCATTTTCTACGTGGGACTTAAATGGTGTCTACGAGGCAATCAACAACACAACACACTCGCACGTCAGCTGTCAGTCTCGTGTTTTATCGCTGACATCGTTCGTATATAAATAATGATGTAACGCAAAATGCTGTACCATGCAAAGTGCCTATAAATACTGTTTTCATTGCAAACCTATTATTAGTTTGCGTTTCAACGATCAAGGTTACTCAATAGGCATTATGAAACATCGTACAACGAAACACACTCCGACAATATACGATTCACAATCAGTTTAAATGACCCGTTCGAGAAATTAATTAGGAATCGTGATTTTTGGCCACGTTCTTGTCTGGACTCGCAATATTTAAGTCACGTGGTTTTTGGGGCCCAGTGGAAGAGTCAAGGGTGGCGGAGGGAGTTGTACATTATTTCCCCCCCCCCCCCCCCCCGTGTAATGAGCTGGGGCATAGACCCATGGGGGGTGGGGGGGTGGTAAATAGGGGGCAAGACGTCAATCGTTAAAATTACATAATTGCTTGCACGAGCAATAGATTGTTGAGGAATTTTACCTAAATTAATAATTACGTTAATACCGTTTGAAGGGGGTATGCCCCTAAACATTTAGGAGGCAACATAAAATTTATTGTTTTTTTTGTAGGGCATATTTAGGCCTACTGTAATATCCTGCACCTCTCCATAGCCTACTTATGGTCATTTACCGACACATTATTTTTGTCGCAATTTTCAGATAATCCCACATGCATAACATCTAAACTAACTAATTTAGCAACGAACACAGGCAATAGGCATTACTATAATGATGACAAATGTGGTTTTAGTTTTAGCCTACTGCTAAGGAGGGCAAAAGACGATAGCCCTTCAGTAGCATTGGCCATTGCCATTGGATACGAAAAATTACAATTGTAAACAAATATTGCAAAATACCGCAAAGGCAAAACAACTTGACACAGATTAACCAGAGTCGACTAAGTAAACAAACGCAAAACATAACACCAAGCCTACATTCCCGTGTTGTGCATACACAGCGTAGTGTAATTCTGCAAATAGGCACGTGGCTTGCGATAAACGTAGTGTATAGGCCTAATCGAATGGTCAGCCGTACTTATGCACTAAAATAATCATACGGACGACCATAGTCGATACCAACTTGTATGTTGATAACCATTATTTATAGTGTGGTGTGTGTGGCAGAAAGGTAGCGGGTTCGACTTCAGTACGGAGGGGACTTGGGTTCGAATCTCTGTGAAGCATAGATTTTTTTACTATTCAAGGCCTAAGCTCTCATTATTTGTATTTTTTTAGTCTACATTCGGTCTCATATTAAAGTGTGGAAAGTGCATACAGTAGGGCCTACACTATACAGAGCGGGACAGGAGAGATAAGCCACAACCCCCAATTGTAACACCGGCAGAAGTAGCTTGTGCGCAACGTGAGAGAATCTAGATGAGGAGGTCTCGGGTTCGAATCCCGCAAGGTGAAAGATTTTTCCCAATGGTTTCCTCCGAGAATAATCTCAAACCATTGATCACACCAATCATGAGGCCTCTAATAAGTCAACTGAAGTACCGTAGCTTATTCACTTTTTTTCTTTTAGTAGTAGTTTTAGTTTTTCTTATTTTAGTAGCTTTCTCTCTGAAAGTCATATTGAGAACTGAAGTGAGTAGCCTACTTAGTGCAAACAAGGGTCCCTGGTTCGAACCCCAAAGTGGATTTTTAAATTAGGTAATGTCCTACCAGATCACTTCGGAATTGGTGCTAAGTACCGGTAAACGCAGAAACGCAGTGTATACGGTCAGCACTGCAGTACAAATAATAATGCAAATCATATGGTCATCGTCAACACCACCTTCGATATTTATAATCGGCAGACGACAATATCAGTGAGGAGTGGCAGAGTGGTAGGGGCCTAGCTGGTTTGATTTCAATACGCAAGAACGTTGGTTCAAATCTCACTTGTCTTTTTTTTACCCTTCTCTGTCTAGCCTATTATCTGTATTATCTGCAACGGATTTCAATACATTCGGTCTTATAATAAAAGTGTGAAAAGTGCCATGATGAGGTGACATATATCAACTACAAACAGTAATACAGTAGGGCCTAGGAACTACACTGTACCCTACAGTGTGGTGGGTGAGATGTGCCACAACCCCTGCGTCTAGCACCGGCAGAAGCAGCTTGAGCGCAACGAGCGAGATTCATGTTCGGAAGGTCTCGGGTTCGATATCAGTGAGGAAAATGTTTTTTCTCGATAGTTTTCTCCGAGGACAATCTCAAACCCTTGATCATTTCAATCTCATCGCCTAGCTTCTCTTGAAAGTTAGTAGGCCTACTTAGTGCAAACAAGAGTCACTGGTTCGAATCCCGACGCAGATGTTTAAAGTAAGTTATCCTACCAAATCACCTCGTAGGCCTAACTGGTGGTACAATTAAAAAACAGAACAAATTAACAACAATGTATCCAAACAATATAATATCAAGCAATCGTTTGTGTTTGGGAAACTGAAATATGGTATTTCCTTGCTCAAAAAATTAATGTTTCAAGAGGAAATGAATTATTAAGCCTAGGCCTCCTACTTTTTTTCTTGATTTGTTTTTTGTAGGTAGGTTACCGTAGGTACTAGGACTTAACCTAATCAAGTCAAGATCAAAGTTACTTTATTCAGCTAGGCCTGTCATAACAAAATAATCAACCTTAATATTATACCTACTAGTCAATAAATTTACATCAATAATTAATTCGACATTCATTAGAATTCCAAGCTCACGGAATCAGTTAGCCTTTCAGGCGTAGTTTAAATCTACAGGTTATCACGTGGTAAAATACCTGTTTTCAAACGGCCGCCATTTTCGTTTGCGCACACCACTTTATATTACAGACAAAAGTTTTGATTGTTTACAAACTCTTCCTAACCTCAAAAACACATATCGACTGCGAATAAAGGTCTTAAAATAATAATCACATCCTCCTCTACATTTTCACGTCTCTAACTGGGTAGTTTTACGTTCAGAAATGCGAGAATTTGGAGAAAATCAGTGCTGCTAGAGCCAGTTTCTACCTGTATGCATACCTTGAGTCCAGACAGAAGATTACAGGTTAGACCGCCGCCGCAGGTAATATCCAATGACTGCGACGCATTCACAAACACAGAGAACTTTTAGAAACTTTTTAAAACTACATAACAAACACTTCACTTTGATTTTCACACACTTTGGTCACTTATCATCGTATCATGTTCACGTATACACACTTAATCCTGAGTTTGGTGACGTAAACGTCGAGTTTTACGTGAAATTCCTTAGGCACACCGTGAAACGCGTCCGCTCGCCACAAAGCCAAACAACCACTGACTGAAACTAGCGCGCCTCGGTCCGTGGCGCTTGCGCGAACTACAAGAGGTATAGTCTGTTCACCGCATAAACATTCTTCGTTAAGAGTTTTAACACTTTTTCTCCACATTCCATGGGTATTGTGCACTTTTTGTTGGTGATACGTTGTTATCAGTTTCTTTCCAGGGAAGAGGGAATTTTAAACAAAATTTTTTATATTTTATTATATTATATTTTTTTCTTTTTAGACACCTACTCAGGAGTCAGGACTCAGGAGTCAGGAGATGTGAAGGGAAAAGATGGTGATTTTTCTGGATTTGCACTACACAACGACAGTTTTTCGGTATTGCATTCAGTACCGTATTTTTTCTGAAACGCTCAGAAATCACTCTAAAAATCCTGATTTAAAAATTTTACCTACGGCGCTGTGATTGGGGGGCGAGCCCCCCAAACCCCCCTGCTGTTTTTGCATGGAATCGCTTGTCCAGCAAACTTCTCTTTGAAATATGGTAGCCCTCCACCCCCCTCCCCCGAGGAAGGAGATCGTCAAGCGTCCACCCACTTATTATTTTAGAAATTAACCACTGACTAAGGCTATTCGAGACGATGAGTGGCGATAGATGACGATGAAGGACGATTGTAAAAAAAACTATGCCTTATGCGGGATTCGAACCCACGTCTTCTTAGAGCCTTACGCTTTGGACCAGCGTATGTGCCACCGCGGACGGCGGGGATAACCAAAAAATACATTAGAGAACAGATCTTATCATTCATGAATGTGAATTACTGAAGCTGAAGATATCCTTAGAAAAACTTGAAGTCAGAATTTCCAATGGCAACTACCCGGGAACATTTAAGATCCAGCCTGAGATAGAGGGAGGAAAGGGAATGTTCCAGGTTCCAGGGTACTCAACACATGGCTCGACTTTGGCGACTTTGGCGTTTTCCTAGTAAGAAATATTATCAAAGGTTTTCAATGGTGTAGATTTGTTTGTAAATAGGCCAATCAGTATCTTTCAAATTTGAATTATAATTGTAATTTTTATTCAGAGTAAATAATACTATAAAAACAAAATTATTTTTAGTGCACTTGCGTTTTTGTGATCATTTTTACAAAGATTATTAAATAATCATAAATTTTATGACATTGTTATTGTCTTGCAAAGTTCAAAATAATGTCCTATTATAAAATATAATCCTAGTGAATGTTTTTTTACTTCCAAGTTTATAAGATTAGTCCACCGACAGTGTTGGAAATCCCGTCGAGACCGTCAATCATGATAGAAGTTTTTTCTAAGGTTTTCCTCAGTCGTTAATGCGATTGCAAGGGATTGAGTACTCTTAAAGGGGCTAAAAACCCAAAAAAATATTTTTTACCACGTGATCTATAGCACAATACTACACTTGAATGACCGTTTAAAAAATTGTATCTTGTAACTGTGATTTAAAACGAATTTTTCAATTTTTTGGATCCAGAAATTTACGAAAATTAGTGTTTTGGGAAATTTCTTAAATCGTCTTTAACCTGCTTCTTTTTTGGTTCACATAGATACTAGAGCATAGTACCAATCTAAAATGCCCCTTTAAAACATCGTGTCTTGAAACTGTGCCCAAATATACTCTCAAACACGCAAAAATATGCATTCCAAAATCACACCCCATCTTGGTAATCAACATATTTTGACCGAACTACTTGCCCAAATTACAAAACAAAATATAGGGAATTTACAGAAAAGGCTGTAGAGTACGTCAATAATGGCCAATATCTTTTTGGATCAAAATCCTCCAAGGTCACGGGGCATAAAGATCGTCCCCATGTTATTTCTTATGGAAGATTTTTGCCGATGGGACCTAGCTCGAAAAATGTCTTGTTTGACAATTTTTTGGGAGGTCATGGTGGCCCCAATAATTTTTCTGTTAATTGCTAAATCCATTACTAGTTAGCCTGAATGAAATATATTTTTTGAGTTTAGCGGTTAAATACCCCTTTAAACAGCCCTCGGACATCCCTTCACAAATGTCCTATCCGCAACATTCCTAAATTGCACCCTGCTATGGGCAGGCTTCCCACAAAAATTATGTAATTATTTAGTCCCTTTGCCCGAAGCCATTTATTAAAGAAGCCTTCATTAATCAATGCCGTAACCTAATGGTTTTATAAAAAGTAAGAAATAAAAATACATCATAACTCGGTTTATCTTCTAATTAAGACACTCGAAACAGATTTATATATGAGTTTGTTTACTTTTAGTTAGCCGCTTTATTTTATACATTAGATGTGGTCATTATAGGGACAACTATCAACTTAACTATGAAGTTAAAGTGGACCGTGAGATCTCAAGAAGCCAAATAATGGACTTTACACGACCGACTTGACCTAGGCTCGTCATAAAAACGTTACTATTACTTTTAGAAAAAGTGTAAACCGTAGAAATGGATGAATTTTGCTTTTTATAGCCCTATCAGCAAGTTCGTGATCTTTTAAAAACGCTTCATGTTGTAATTTTGACAAACTAAAATTCATCAATACTGTTGTTGGACAGGAATTTGAATTGTTTTTCATCATTTTACGTAACCATTGGGGGGGGGGGGTCAAATCAATTAGCAGATTCTGTGGGTGGTAGCTGGGATCTGGGGGAAGCCCCAACCGTCGTAGGCACTTTCACCAAAGGCGAAAAAATCACCATACTTCTTATGCCTTATGCTTATGCTTATGCTTATGACGAGTGCATTAAACTATGTTTTTGTTTATGCTTTTATGCCCTTACTACTGTTATTTCGCCCTGCACTTGGACACTCTAAATGTTTTACATCAACTATCTGCGATCTAAAAACTCAAAAAATTGCACGAAAACAAATTATTCATTAAAAAAAGTGTGTCCATTAGAAATTAAATTACGTTACTGGCACAACTCTACTGCTTTTCCCAAACGTTAAATATTTACTACGTAAATTCTGGGATTAATATTTAACTCACGTTGATACCCCCACACTGGCTTCAAGAAGCAATATTTGACAATTTAAACAGGTTGATAGTTATCAAATTCTCTAGTCTCTCATAAAAATAACGCCCTGTTAGAGGTAGGCCAAGTCCCCAGAAACTAATAATAAGAAAATATATTATCTCTTCTTTGCAATAACGTGTGTTGTTTTGTTTGTAGCAAATTAGGTATGTTTTACTGGAAGCTTCAGTAAAGGATGGGTTTACCCTCCACCCCACCCCACCCCGAAATGCTGATCAGTGATCACCTGTTGATAAACGCTGAGACAGGTTTCTGATTTGCTCGTCATAACTACAAGCAATAATAAAACACGAGCAAAGTATATTAACTTGTTGTTTTTTCCTTTCATTTTTATTTTTTGATGTTTTTTCTTCTTCTTCTTCTTCTTCTTCTTCTTCTTCTTCTTCTTCTTCTTCTTCTTCTTCTTCTTCTTCTTCTTCTTCTTCTTCTTTCTTTCATCTTTCTTTCTTTTTCTTTTTTTCTTTTCATTTGCATCCTTTTTATTTAGTTCATTAATTAATTGAATTTAATATCCTTTTTTTAATTTATTACCAAAATCATTGTGTTTTAATACATTGTTGTATGTTGTTGTACTATTAGTATTTCAAATATTTACTTATCTGTTAGTTCATTACTGTATCTGCATCTATGTAAGTAGATTTATTTAGTTGTCCTCCTTTGTAAATCAGTTTTTTAACTGAATAGGATAGACGTTAAATAAATAAATACATAAATATAAATAAAAACTTACCAATTGGTATTATATATTACGCTTACACAATATTGCACGCCTTTTTACATTTTATGTTTTGCATACAATTAATATGTACCAAATCCAAATGATTAAACACAAACAAGTTTAATTTTTTCCGAATTGATAATAATCATCATATTTCTGTTATTATTATAAAAATGGAAATCTATTTTTATGATTGCCCTGTTGACTTTATTAATGAACTGATAATGTATATGCATATTCCAAGCAAGTTCATTCACTGTTAAACTGTACGGTAAAATGAACTGAATTAATTAGAATGTGTTTATATTCATGTGAAAACAATAAGGTACTAATTAGACAATTAGCTTATAAACTAACCTATATTTATCAAGTTCAAGTTTCCTGAGAAACGGTTTGATGCATTGAATCACATAATTGTTATGTAAAGCAATGTGTCATCATCCCACCACAATATTATGTAAAGCAACGTGTGATCATCCCATCACAATATTTGAATGTTTTGCCAGGCCCAGGGAGGTTACTCAAAAAAGAGACGTGTTAAAAAATTTGTATCTCTAGAAAACATAGACGTAACGATTATGAAAAATATGTTCAAGTAAAGATAACTAGACTATAATTCAGTATAGAACTATAATGATAATATATGTCTAGCTTGGAAAACAAATAAGGATCATCTATCATGTCATATTCTATCATTGTTAAAAACTTAAATGTTTTTATCAATTAAGAATTAAGAACCACTGTTTGGGTTGGCCCACTTTTGAAGACAATGTATCACGATGTTCGATTTGATTGATAATACACAATCATAATTATGTCACATTTGTTTGTGTAGGCCAATATGTAAGTTAGGCCCACGTACAAATTACTCGTCCTGCCTCCCACAGAACAATGTAAAAAACCACTCACACGAATCCTTCAGGATTTTGTGGGCATCTTACTGTTTCTTCCAAGCCACAGGTTGACATTTTTAGGAGAAACAAACTCGCAATCGTAAAAAATTACAAATAATTAAAATTTGATCTGTTTTGCCATAAACAACCTGTTTTTTTTTGCAGCGTTGCAAATAAAGGGGTGCAAATAAAGGGTAGGGCCTATTCGCTATTTGAATTGTGTTCGAGAAGGGTCTAGGCCAGTCTGACTCAAGGTTTTCAAAGTTATTATTTCTGGCTAGTGGCTCAGGTCGAGGAATGGCGTCTCGCGTTTGGGGAAATACTGCGATCAAAGGTAACGACGCGACTTCTGGGGAGTACCCTGTATTCACTAATACCTTAATTTACTTCGTAACGTAAATACTTAAATAAAATAATCTTCGCCGGATAAACATTTGACTGTATTTTGGTAAAATAAATAAATATATTATATAGGCCTAATATATGAATGTTTGTTCACTGCAATTGCTTAATAATTGCAGTGATGACTAGTTTGCACAAAAAAAAAACTAGTCCCACAGCTATACACTTGCAGTTCCGTAAAGAACAAGGATTTACCCACGACACGACTTGCCAGCAAGGCTAGGTCCTAATAGGTGCATGTAGGGAGGACTTGTTTAGTTTGAGGTATTAAATATTATGCTGCCAGTGAGCTGGTGGTTCAACATTTAAATAATTGCGCGCTAATTTCCACAAAGGGGTGGACATCTGACTTTCTAGTTTCTACCTTAAAGGAAAGGATGAACATAGGACAAAATATTTAATTTACTAAATTCCCAAGGGTGGTGGTCTGTCCTCTTCAAAGGTGAACCGTTTGGGTTTGGAAACCTTAGGCATCCGCATCGACGTTGGTTGGGATAATTTGATTGCAAATAATACGATTTGATTTACACTCTCTCTCACCAACCCAACCCTTCTTCAGACACTTCATTCAACATCAAATTAATTATGTTGTTTTACACTTATCAATGTTTCCTGGAGAAGTTCTAAATTTGAAATGTGATTTAATTATCACCTGCGACCTCTATGAACGATATTGAATACTAACGAGTTTGAATATTTGAGCGCTAGCGCTACCTACCAGTAACTATGACAACTACAACTTCGCCAAGCGGCGAACTTCTTTACCGATTCAAATCCTAACGAGACTGCTAGCGCTACCTGTTGACGATATAAGAAAGTTTCTGCAACTTGTAGGCAACGGCGCCAAACTGATGTTTGAATTAATGCTTACGGAGGCTAATCGAAACGATTCGCATTGTTGTTTAAAAAATACATTTAAAAAAGGGGAATACCTACATTACTAATCATAAATCAAAAGCGTAGTACCAGTACGTGCGAGCTTACACGTAATTGTAATTGCCTAGGGCCTAATTGTTCTTTGGAATTAGAATAAAAAATAAAAACATAAAAATATAAAAAAGAAAGGTCGAAGGAACACAATTAATAAACAACATATTGTAAATTTTCGTAATTATGTCTATAAACTGAAAGCATTTTAATAATAAAAATATATTAAGTCAATTCATAAAACACTATAATAATCAGCAATTATTATTGAATTGAAATTGACCGAAATTTAATCTTAGGCTTCAAAAAAAAAAGGTTCTATTTTATCTTGCCCATTCCAATAATAATTCTTAATTTATTAGGAATGCATAGCAAAAAAATATTAATAATTTCTCAATATCAATATCTCATGTCAATGCGTGGTAAAATAATACAATGTACTCTATCAGTCAATCATAAGTGCAGTTCGGGCATGATTACTCAACGAAATACAATACTTATACGAACGGCTAATCAATAAACAAAGAACATCGCATTCTACAATGAAACCACAGTGAAAAAAAAGTTTCGACCTTGCCAGGATTCGAACCTGGAATCTTCTGATCCGTAGTCAGACGCGTTATCCGTTGCGCCACAAGGCCAGATGTGATGAGGTGAGTTATGTAAACAAAAAGGGGGCCAGCGCCGAAAGACGGCGTGGCGTGTAGCTGCTACTTTCCCGCGCGTTTGTCGAGTGCAGGCGGGACCTACTTTACCGATCTATGGGTACGTGGTTTGTTGGTTCTCCGACAGAGCACACTACTGTACACTAGCTTATCTTTAACACGAGTGAAGTTCAAGTGGGAATACAAGCATGCATGAGTGTTTTTATTATCCTATTTAATTAAAATATTATTATCAATTAATATTAATGAAATTTGGAAAATATAATAACTTTGTCTTTTGTACTGATTTGTATGCTGGACGTTTTTGTGAACATCAATCACCCAAGATAGAATTTACTATGGGCAATCGGCAATCCTATACTCAAGGACAACTTTCGGATGCTGTGCTGAGAAGCGGCGCAGGGAGATTTCGTGAACTTTGGTACCAACTAACACACATAGGCAGTATAGAATTTTTTTCAATATTTCCATTATGCTAGAAACACTAGGCTACTGAATAGGTGTAAATGATTATAGTAGTAGTAGTAGTAGTTTATTTATTTAGCAAAATTGCTATTTACATACAAATACATACATATTATGATATGGACTACAGTTGTACAAGATAAAATCACAATAACCAATTCTTATAATTCCATAATATAAAAAAACAAACAGTAATAAAAACTATTCTAAATTATGTTATTTTGATTGTTGCAATATCTTGTCTATAATTATTATAAAACCCAACTTTCGACAGTCAGCAAAATACCAACTTACAAGAACAATTTCCACTGTTCAAGATTAACTGTATCCACACTGTACACGACAAATCTGATGCTACATACATCATGCAACCACAGTCGTCAATAAAGAACTGATCTTATACAAAATTATACAATATATACAATTACAATTATCACAATATAAAAAGACCACAGCAAAAACACTTCAATAAAATCAACATTTATCAAGTATCATAGTACATGTTGCCATAGTGGACTAATAAAAATTCCTCAATAGTCAACATACATAAATTACCCAACATAATTACAATTTCCACCACTTGAAATCAAGTAATAATGGAAAACCTTCAAAATAGTGATACATTGCCACATCTTTATATATTTTAATTATGAAGATATTTATTTGTCCCAAAAAGAGCTTTTTTCATAAGGTTTAGCCATTAATTTACCATTTTTTATAAGTTTATTACACTCTATTCTAAAACGTTTATGATTGTTCTCATTGCGTATACCTATAGGGATTCGATTGAATATTTAACACCCTTCACAAATATTGAATTCTCCTCTTGTCTTCTGTTTATTCTGTTAACATTTAAATTCATTGCTCCCCTTGTATGATATTTGTGTACAGTCTCAACCTGGTTAATTTGTCCCCCAAGTATTTTGGTGTAAGACCTTTGTATGTTTTGTGAATGAAGGAGAGGGTTTTTAGTAGTATTCTTTCTTTTTTTTGCATCCAGCCTAAGGCCTTACACATTTTGTTTACAGATGTAGTTCTGTTTACTCTTAATATACCTCTCATTACTTTATTTGCAATTTTTGCAAAGTCATGATCTCATTTTGTCCTAATAAAAACAACAACGAGCTACAATAGTCAATGTGAGGGGCAATAATTGCTTTATATAACATTATTTTTGCTTCCGTCGGTATATGTAGAGGTACCGTACTTGAAAATAGCATTTTGTGAATAGATACTACAAAGCGCTATTTTTCCTGTGTCCAGACCTATTTTAATTTCCAATTTCCATCGTATCTTTAATTTGTTTATACACATTTTTGTTCAGTTGATATTAATTCAATCTTGATGACCAAATTTCATGAAAAAAGGTTCATACACAAGGTGTTGAAGGTAGCCAAGAAATAGATGAAACAAACCGCTATAAAAATATGACACTTGAAAATGCTACACACGTTCCTCTATAATTATTTGGAATACAATCAGAAAATACAAAGTATAGGCCGGGTAGCTTTGGGGTAATGTATCCAAAAGGAAATCGGGGGACCCGGATTCGGTACCCGGCTCAGATGTACTTGATAATTTCTGGATTGATTTCCATGTCGTATAAAAATAACTGGAAATTATTAATAAAATGGCAGGTACAAGTTTAGAGATATCCAAGGTTATCTCAAAATGCGATGTCTTCGTCTTTTTCGGAGTAATAAAGCCGTTTGATCGACAGAGTTGAACAAACACCCAGTCCAGATTGAAAGGAGATTGTTTTCTCCAGAAGTTAAATTTAGCCTTCGCTTCGCTCATTCAACTTTTTTCGTCGAAAATAATATAAAACCCCAATCACTGAACATCGGCGCAACAAAATATAATGAATCCCAATCACATGAGAGTGTCAATAAAATGTTTCTTTACTTTTCCAGACAGCTGTACTGCCGCATCGGGTCACTTACACACTACATCAATCAATAATCATCAATCATCATCAATCACAGTAATAACATCACCCTAACCTACTCTAAGATCAAGAGCCTGAGGGAACACTTCACCCTCCAGGACTGACTAAAGATCTGCCTATAAGTGATAATAAAAATGTTCGGTTGCTTGGTCTTTTCGACCGCTGCGCGACTACTAAGGGAGGCAAAAATATGCATACTCAATCACTATTATGAGACATGTATTTTGTTATTGTAGGTTGATTATTCTTCAACATACAGTGTTGGCATAATATTACTGTCTTGGTTTACTAATAACTCGAACTACAGGGTGTTTCAAAACATATTTTTGTACCTTTTTGTAGGTTTGCAACATTCTGTGTTTGATTGATTATTAATTGATTATTTATTGATTATTGATTGATAATTGATTAATATAACCATGTATGCTGTCACATATATGATAAATTACCTTATATTAATAATCAAAACGTCGTCCTTACGTTATTAGCCCATAATAAATAATGCGGTCTAAAGGACCGCGCGCGACTACTAACGTTACAAACCGGGGCGCGACTACTCTCGGGTTAAATTTTAAATTTATCGCGCCCGGGGTGCAATGCGTACATTGGAATGAGAACAATTATTTGTGAAGGGATGTCCAAGGGATGCCACTTGCATTCGCATTAACGAGACAGGATTGCCGTTGACGACGGGAACGGGATTCGAACCCGGGACATCCCGAGTCAAAGTCTCACGCTTAAGACAATACGAAACACTCTAGGGAGTTAACCTTCTCGTTTCTGTCCGTCCGTTTGTCTGTGTGTCACGTCACTCGATCATAACCGAACATGACCTCCAAAATTGACACGTGTATTTTTGTTTTGTTGACATTCCCTCAAAGATGATACATAGTGTTTTAGGTGGTTCTGGGGATCAAGGGGACTGGCATAGTTTTACTCAAAAGGGTTAACATTTCCGAAATAACATAAAATGATATCAACGCTGGCATCCAACGCCCATGGTTCACCTGTAACCGTGCTTATTAAAATTAATAGGATGGGATTGGGATAATAGGATGGGAAGGACATGGTTGAGATGGTATGGACATAGAAACGAATGGGGAAGATAGGATGCCCAAGAAGAGAATGTAAGAAGACGGGGGAGACCAATGAAGAGATTGGAGGGTAGCAGGAGACTTGGAGGCAAGAGGAGAGGAGACAGCTGGGTGGATGGGGAAGAGATAGGCCTACACCTACAATAAACCCAATCTGACCCTGCCATAAGCGGGAAACGGCGATGGATAATGACGATGAATAGGTGACTGTAAAATAATGCCCGAGTTATATTTATTATAGAACCTGATATTCTTATTTACGTGAGTGTAATGGTGATGTATAGTTAATATATTTTATTTACGCATGGAGTTAGACAAAGTAGGACGCTCTGGGGTGTTCACTAGTGCCAATAAGTCTGGGGCATTTGCCTCAATTTGTGTGGCACTGTGTGATCTCTCACCGAGTCCCCGACCCCGACGTGCTATCAGGGGACAAGAATGGGAAGGCCTCATAGCTTCGACGCTTTGTAGCCTATTCCTAGATAGGTGGTATGCAATTGACAGTGTGATATCGCCAACGTGAGGTACCACGTCAAACGCAAATGTCAAGCCCTACCAGTGATACTAGGCCTACTTTGTTCCTTAAGCGATCTTAGACCCTTTTGCCATATTGTGATTCTCAATATTATCTACACTCTACAGTTTTTACTCACCTAAACATTCATGCAATTTTAGTATCATGACGACAGTTACCATTACCCATTAGTAAATTTAATAAAAAGCATTGCAGCTTGGCAATATCTCTTTAGAAAGTATGCTGCTTCATACAGCTAACAAAGCATGTGTGAAGTAGGCCCTAACCTCCAACAAATTAAAGATGGTAGATTTTGTTTCTAGAGAATCTGTTTTGAGTGGACTCCATCCTCCGCTTGCATCATGGATCAAGAGAAAATACTAAATAGTTATGTTGATATTATTTTATTATAGCATGATATAATGTAGTGAAGAATAAAATGTGGAAATTCGACATCGAAGAATTATGGTATTATACTTTTATACCACTTTTAAATTGAGTCGAAACAGAGAAGCAGTCGAAAGATACTGGTAAGTGACAGTAGCTCATTCTGGTGGTGAATTCGTGTACTAAAAAGTGAGTTATGCGCCCTCTGGATTCACGGGTTTCGAATGGAATTTCGAACGATTTCATATCTCATCCATCTCAGTGTTAATCACAATCTTTCGGAAGAGGACGTAAGTAAGTAAAACACAATTTTAAAGAAATACTTTTACAATTTACGTGTATAAACATCACATTATGACAATAAAGTAAACGCAGAGTATGCCAATTAGGTGAAGAAACGGCTAAACATTTGAATAATGATAGTCGACACTGGTTTAGCTGGAATAACAGTTTCAAGTCTGGGGGCCTACACTACGCTTACCTTTCTAGGCCTAGCCTAGGGTTGGCTCAAATTGTGTGAAGGCCTATCATCAACGTCACTTCTGAGTGGTTTGTGTATTCAAGCCCTGCTTTCGGAGTTTCTAAACTCAAAGCTAATAGCTAGCTGCCTAGCTAGGCTGCAGGACTACGGTAGTTAGAGGACGGGTTTTCCATTCCTCAGCCGCTTTATCGCGCCTTGTACATTGCACATTGTACAAAATAATCTCATAGCCTAATTACCCTTGCTTCATCAGGTATAAGAGGATTTGATCTTATTTTTAATACTTTCTGGTCAAATACACATTGTGTAAGTATGGGCCTAGAGCCCTAGAACCGAATGGATATTCATACGAAGGCCTACGAAGGCAAAATGAAACGAAATTAATTAAAGTGCCTTATGATCAACTCATTACTAAAATATGTAACTCAATAGAAATGAAAACGATCATATTATATCAACTGTAGGCCTATATAGCGTTTTGTGTTGAATCGGAATAAAATGAAAACTGTTTATAGGCCTACTCTTTCTCTTTCGATTGGCGGCATAGGCCTATATTTAAAATTTCGAACAATCTCAGACCTCGTTCATGTCAGTGTAGATTGCAATCTTCACGGAACAAGACGTACGTAGGCCTACGTAAGTAAATCACATTTTGATATTAACAATGTTAGCAATATTCGTGGAAATACCTGCCCACCTTGAAACAGGATAGGTTACACGTGATAGGCCTTTTAGTTTACGAAACTGAAGTTAGGCCAAACACTCGAATTGAGTCAAAATAGTTTAGGCCCCTACTTGAAGAAGTTAGATGGCTAGGCTAGGGCTGGGCTAGGCTAGGAACTTTATTGTCAACTAGCCTAGGCCCTAGGGAAGGCTGATATTGTGTGTATTGTTACCAGGAATTAGAAATCATAATCACTGATGTGATATAAATACGAACCGCAATTCAATGCCTCCTATTGGAGGCTTGGAGCCAAGAAAGTAGGCATAGGCCTATAGCCCATAGCCTAAGCCCTAGCCTTCAGTCCTAGCCGGTCATAGCCTACTATAGAGAATCTACGGGAGCTGGACGCACGATTCCCTTTTCCTCGGCGCTTTGATGAAACCACTAAACAATGGACGTAACTCGATATCTCATTTTGTCTTTGGTTCTTTATCCGTGCATATTCTACGCAGCACTCTCAGAATCCAATTCACCTTTTTGAGATTGTTAAAACTTCTGAAACTAAACTCCATCAAAATGATATTGGGGTATTGTAAGTCCGACTTGGGGCGCTCTCCGAAGCCCCACTCTCCGATACCCCACCAACCTTTTTGGTCTCCGATGCCCCACTCTCCGATGCCCCATCTACCTGCTTAAGAAACCCATGTTACACCACGTAATTTAAGCGCACGGTCTCTTACGCGGTAAATTCAAATGTTAAAAATATAATTCTCTATTGAACAGTCTTATGTCTCGTTTTCAAACTTGCCTGTATTATTAATTAAAGGGGGGATGGGATATTGCCACCAAATATTTTTTGGACCAAAATATTAAAAGGTAAAGGGGTTAGGTTAGGTTGGGTTAGGTTAGGTTAGGTTAGGTTAGCTTATGTTAGGTTAGCTTATGTTATGTTAGGTTAGGTGAGGTTATGGTATGTTACATTAGGTTATGTCAGGTTATGTTAGGTTAGGTTAGGTTAGGTTAGGTTAGGTTAGCTGGTGATATAGCTAAACGAACTATAATACCACTAATATTTATTATAAAACAGACACAACTCAACCATTGAACTCAACTAAGATTGAATAATATTCTTAAATTTGGAGAGACTGTAAAAAGTTAGTAATAATTATACAAAATATTCAACTACATACATATATTATAAATACATGTAAATAATTAGTTTGAGAAGACTATTCAATATACCATGCATTTTGAACTATTTGCATTTACCGCGCTGTGGTAGTGCACTTACATTACGTGGAGTAACATGGGCTTCATTAGCAGGTAGGAAGGTGGGCCATCGGAGAGTGGGGTATCGGAGACTAAAAAGGTTGGTGGGGCATCGGAGAGTGGGGCTTCGGAGATGCGTCCTATGACTTCAGAGCCGTCCTTAGCAACAACGCACATGATATTGTCCATCAATGAAAATCAATCAGTTCTTGTAACTATAAGTGGGCAGACTCTAGAAACACTTTGATGTATAAACTAGTAGGGTAGGGCCTACTATCACCATTCAAGTAGGTACTAGAACACTGCAACTATCCCGCTTGGTTTCACAGTAGGCATACTTTTCGGAGAATTACCTAAACGAAACGTGATACTCGAAGAGAGAAAACATATTTGCTTTTTGATGCGCATACAGGCACAATTATTGACCGACCTGTCTATTAGTAGTCGGGTGGTTAGGGTCATTAGGTCCTATGTAGTATAAATAAATAAAATAAATCGTATTTCTACCCACTCAGTCATTTAACTGATTTTCATTGGAGGACATTAAACCAAAGCGACCAAGCCAACCCTGTAGGATCCGACGCAACAGATGAGTGAGCGATAACCAATTAAAGATCGATATATTTTTAATAGGAAATATAGCAAACAGTGGTATGGACAGTGCGAGCACCCGCGAATCAATGATGTACTGCTGTAGATCGGGACCGATGTTTCCTTTTTTTTTAAAAGGTCTTAAAGCTATTTTCTATTGTTGTGTTAGTCGAAGCAGTGACATTGTTGAGGGGTAGGCGCGGGGAGATGCAACTGTAGACTCAAAGTCAGCCAGGTTTGATCATGGAGTTATAAATAGTACTGGCGTACTGGAGGCGCAGGTGTGTGGTCGGCGGTGTACAAGTTTGCACTTCAATTGGCAGACATTTTGATTGTTTACTTTTGTAACCAAGGTAACCTAGGGCCTACCACAGTTCATGGTAGCAAAGTTTAACCTGCTAGTAGTGTTTATACCAATCAAAATGGTGAATAGGCTCAAACAAACAAACACGATCGTGGACGTGCTGTTCCATTTGAGCTAGACCTCCTATGGTTTGATCGACCTTCAAAATAGTCACGTGATCAACTCAGCACAACCAATGCAGAAAAACTAAAAATGCTATCATGCAATGCCCGCCTGATTTTGGAGCACTGGAAGTTTTTTGACAGATGAATTATTAGGTCTTATTATAGATGTTGTTGTTCAAATTAAAGTGGTTTTTTAGATGCCTACACCTTAACTACTTCATAAGGATCAAGTTATGTCGAAAGAGAAGTTGAAAAGATTTCTAGGATGAAGGGCCTACCTGAAGCATCCAGTGAGAGCTGAATGAAATTTTTTTGTAGATGGCAGTCTGTGTATTTTTTTTTTGCAAGAATGGCATTGAAGCAAGTTCTCATTAATTGGTCCTTTATATTTTTATAATGTTGCCAACTGTTAAAGCAATTGTTGATGTTACAAAATATGTTTTTATTTATGTGTATTAATTCAAATGAATGAGTATAGCCTAATATAATAATTTCAAAAATAATAATTTTTCCTTGGAGATTATTAAGCATAATTTATGTCGTTTATTAGATAAGAAGAAGGCTTTCATTTAAGCCATCATTTTTTTTGTGTGTTGCCCACATGCTAAATGGCCGCCGAGAAGGGTCAAAAGGTCATTCAAAGTTGTGTGAATTCAACTCTAGCACCTCTTCACACTTGGGGCGTCTACGGTGTCACTTTCGAAGCGCTTCCTAGCTACGCCACCATGAAGCACGAATGTAAAGGGGCGCATGACGACCTATACCCATATTATATTGAACACTGATTAGTTTTTCCTCATATTCAAAATTTCACGATAATAACATAATAATTCCCTCTCTTATTTTTGCCTGAAGATACGTTGCAATTCAGAATCCGATATGAAGCAGTTGAAGAGCGGGAAGCTGCTACGAGATGAAGATGAGACAACACTCCCGTCACCGCCTATGAAGATGACGAAGTTTGACAATCGGCTACTACAAATTAGACATCGGAGAAATCAGCAGAGAAATGAGTCAACCGTCCCGTCCACGGTGATCCAGTCCCTGCCGAACGAGATGTTGCTGCACATCTTCAGCTATCTCCCTCAAAAAACACTCGCAGTAGTTGCCAGGGTAAGATTCCTTCATTGTTTATAGATGAGGTGTTGGATGAGCTCGAAAAATACAGGTTTTAATCCAAAATGCGGAGGTTTAATACGGATCACGTCTTATCTAAGTTGATGGGAATGTATCTCAAATTACCTTCCAGGGATTCATGCTCCTGTCTTCCTTGATATTTACGAATAGGGTTTAGGCAGAGTCGATAAAGAAGGGGAAACTTCTTTATCGACTCTGGTTTAGGGTGTAGTTTTAAAGAGAATGCCCAATGCAAGAGCTGTTTAAGTACACTCTATCTACAGTCTTCACATTAACGACTACATAAGACCTTGGAGAAAGTTTCAATCAGGGTTGCTGTTGCGGGATACAAATCCGTCATCTCTAGAATCAGAGTCTGACGCATGATCCACCGCAGTCGGATATTCAATGAACAAACACTATACGTACTATACGTACGTACTATACGTACGTACTATACGTACGTACTATACGGATACGGAGAACATATTTTGTTCTTTGGCATACATTTGTCACCAACATATTTTGTTGGATGAGCGTAGCGAGCGAAGCGAAGATTCCATTTCACTACACTGGAGAAAAAACTCCGGAATGTTTTTTTTTCTTCTTTTTCTTTTTTTGTATTTTTGTGTGTCTGTTAACACGATTCCGGCTAAACCGATACTCCGATCGCGATGAAATTTTATGGAGGCCTTCGAAATCTCTGAACTTAGAACTGCCACGTTTTTGAGCGCAATCGGGAAATTTTTTCTCATAAAAAACGCAATTTTACGATTTTTTTTCGATTTTTTCTTCGACTTAGGCTATAACACCTACATGCTTTATCCGATTGTAATGATTTTTTCACAGAACCTTAATTTGTATGAATTAAGATATTCGTGTTAAATTTGAGCGCAAGTGAATAATTATTTCTTTTGAAAATTGCAATTTTACGATTTTTTCTTTTTTTTTACGATTTTTTACGATAAAAAATTAAGTTAATTATTTATTTAATTTAACTAGGAAAACGCTTAAGTCACGCCGCGTTGTTGGATGAGCGTAATTGGTGCATTGAGCTGCCAGTGTGTTATGCGGATTTTCTGTTGTTCTGTGGAAAAATCATTACTAAGTTCAATTTTTAAAAAATTAAATTAAATTAAATAAAAAATTAACTTTAATTTTAATTTATTTAAAATTAATTGTAATTGTTAAAAAAATTTAAAAAAATCGTAAAATTGCGATTTTTATAAGAATAATTTCTTGATAGCGCTCAAATTTAACACTTATCTATTAATTCATACAATAAGGGTTCTGTGAAAAAATCATTACAATAGGATAAAGCATGTAGGTGTTAAAAGTCAAAGAATTGTTTTAAAAAAGAAAAAACTCATAAAATTTCGATTTTCATGAGAAATATTTTTTCGATTACGCTCAAATTTTACACGAATATCTTAATTCATAAAATTAAGGTTCTGTGAAAAAATCATTACAATCGGATAAAGCATGTAGGAGTTATAAGTCGAAGAAATTTGTTAAAATTCGAAAAAATCGTAAAATTGCGTTTTTTACGAGAAAAAATTTCCGATTGCGCTCAAAAACGTGGCAGTTCTAAGTTCAGAGATTTCGAAGGCCTCCATAAAATTTCATCACCATCGGAGTGTCGGTTTAGCCGGAATCGTGTTAACAGACACACAAAAATACAAAGAAAAGAAAGAAAGAAAAAAAAACATTCCGGATTTTTTTCTCCAGTGTAGTGAAATGGAATCTTCGCTTCGCTCGCTACGCTCATCCAATTAAATTTAAAAAAATAACTTAGTAATGATTTTTTCACAGAACAACAGAAAATCCGCGTAACAGATGGCAGCTCAATGCACCAATTACGCTCATCCAACAACGCGGCGGGACTTAAGCGTTTTCCTAGTTTGATAATAAATGTTTCCTCATGTATTATAATAGACGCAAATAAATAAATGAACGTGATAGTTTGCTGTAAAATGTCTGTCCATGGTTGCAGGTGTGCAGGCGATGGAACGTGCTACGCAACGATGCCAGCCTCTATCTGGTCCTAACCTTCGATCAGCCAGGCTGGTTCCAACGACTGGACGAGATAGTTCGAGCCCTGCGGAAAGCACCCAGACTTAGGACTCTCATACTGGTCAGTTGGCATTGTTATTATATAATCTTAAAACATTTTTTTTTGTAGTTATCAGTTATCGCCATTTGCATCCTGATATTTTCTTCTAGAGAGGTCAAACGAGTAACTATATTAGTATTACAGATCGAAATTATTTACTGACTGATCGATTTAAAAAATAAAATTAAGTTTAAAAGGTGTTATTATATAACGATCGATACATTAATATTGTAATTTATTTTCGCCACACTTAATAATAAAACGTTGAACGTAGTTATCAAGTAAACACAAAAAAATACAATTTTTGTCACCAGTTTAGGCTTACCATACATATTTTACTGTTATCAATCTGTTTATCAGTAGTTTAATCCACTTTATTATTCAAATAAAATAATAATTATTAAATTATTTCTTAGGTTATGATTATCCTTATACATTTACAATACTATACACTAGTTAAAAGATTATTGAGAAATCGTTAAGGTATCGAACCTTTGAGACATCAAATTGTTTGCTGGTTTATCGACAATCGATAATCGTATGACTTTTTTAATTACTTTATATTATGTGTTTGACTATGTTTAGTAAAAGGCTTATCTTAGGATAATTTTGATAGAATGTAGGCCTACATCGGCTATTGTGTGGTATTTTTGTAAATTACTATCTACTTTTAATATTTTTTTGAGATTATGAAATAGAATTAGGTTTCTATCAACACTCTCCTACAACAATCAAACAAATTAATTGAAATGAAGGACAAGCCACAGGAGTTGTCATAAGACATTAGCACACTCGGCGTTTTACATTGGCTTTTAGGAACTCGGCTCGGCGAATACAGGCATTGTTGTCGACCTCCCGAGTTTCGTTACAAAACTGAACAGTCAAAAGACAAGTTCAGATGTGCTCAGTGCGCACTGACGTCCATGAGTGGCCGACGATGTGATTCATATTTTAAGAACTTTCTATGAGGAGTTAACATTTTGCTGGGATGTGAGTTGATCTGGTGTACTGTACTTGGTCCAGCTCAGCAACAATCGTGTATGCTGTCGCACATGTCATATTCTGCTATCAAATCATCCATAACTTTGAAATTGATTGGATTGGAACAGGGTGTTTTTGATTTGAATCAAATGCTTTTTTTTCTTAATTTTAAGCAACAAACACAGGAGTTCCAACTGATTTAGGCAAAGTGTTCCTTTAAAAAAAAATTGAATTATATTTTCTGAAACGCTTGTGAAAGAATTTGATCCGCTCGCCAACTTGACATGTTTTGAAACACTGATTTTGTCTGATTGAAATCGAGAAGTGTATCAAATCAAAGAAATCCGATTTAAATAAAATAAATCACGATTTTTGTTTGTTTTTTAAATAAAAAAATCACACCCTGGATTAGAAATATATAATAAAATAAACATAAAACTGAACTGA
Source organism: Sweltsa coloradensis (assembly GCA_024449915.1). Classification (NCBI taxonomy): domain Eukaryota; kingdom Metazoa; phylum Arthropoda; class Insecta; order Plecoptera; family Chloroperlidae; genus Sweltsa; species Sweltsa coloradensis. The sequence goes on along the minus strand of JAMZAV010000285.1, from coordinate 273,933 downwards.
AAAAATAGTACTCTGGCCTATAAACGCTTTCTACAATAACTTTTTAATGACCCGTGCACTTCCGTTGCTTCCAGAACAAACAACCTCAGACAGATTCGATCTTGGAAGAGGTTGCCTCCAGCAACAACATGCTGACCACACTGGTGCTTGATCATTGTCGTGGCTCCCTGGACAGGCAGCACCTAGCGGCTTCGAGGCTCAAGAGAATACTGGTCAAGTGTCCGTTGCTGCAGGTCTTCAAGATCAAGCATTGCGGAGGAATCACAGAGTCGTTCATCGAGCAGGTAATTATATTATTGGATGAGTGAAGCGCAGAATTCAATTTCACCGACCCCCCAAAAAAATTAGCTCGGGTGTTTTTTTTTTTCCCCCCGTTTGTTCGCTCTCTACCGGGCAAACGGCATAAGCGATCTTGATGAAAATTGGAGAGGGACCTTCGGAATCTCTGAAATTAGACTTGCCACGTGTTTGGGTACAATCGAAGAAATATTTCTCATGAATATCGTACTTTTACGATTTTTTTCGATTTTTAGTGCGATATTTTCGTGACATTTGGGCCGATTCTGACCAAACGGGTGTAGCTACAACGTTCATATTTTACATGGACATTAAGGTTATGGTGATGCATTGCATTTTGAAAGAAAAAGTTGGAAAAATTAGCCGGAATCCATAGAAATAAAGGTTTTAATATAAGTTTTTTGAGGAGAAGTAACAATAGAAACTTGGCAACAATCACCAACAATGCGTTCAAAAAGCACTTGCAAAATAGATATCCCACGCAAACTAAAAACTTACAAAAAGCTCATCCATCAACGCGACTAAAAAAGCGTTTGCGAAGCTTCCTAGTATTATTTATTAGACGAACAGTGAAGAGATGTTATGATGATGAAGAAGATGAGGTGTCGAACTTGGCAAGCCGGTGCTGATTCTGGATGCCCAAGATAAATGGTGACTAAATGATGTTGAAACAAAGTGTAGCGATATAATAAAATAATTTATGTACAATGGCAGTTTCTTGGCTTGAACCGCTTCGAAATGATGAATCAGTGCATAAACTGAAAGGCCACCGACGTTTCGTTCGATCTACGTCAGACATCTTCAGGGGGACTGTGACTTCACAAAGGTTGAAGTCACAGAGGCTGGCACGCGAGCAACTGCCTCCTTATAATACATAATAAGGTGCGGGGCGGCGAGGTCATATTGAATAGGTGCGGGGGGGGGGTCTTATCGAAAAGCTATGGCCTTACCCCAACTTTATTCAAGTGAAATCTTTTTACTTCGTCTTTATGTCTTTTTACAAGAAGTGTGAGTCTGTCGATCTGTTCGTTGTGCAGAGGTCAAGACGCTTGACTGGTCTCGCTAAAATTTTAATTAAACCCATACTTAGGACAAGTTTTGTCCGTGATGCTAACATTTACAACAAAAACCATCACGATCAAACCTACAAGAGATCACAAACAAAAATTATAGAAGTAGACTCATTTTTATCGGATGACAAATGGAAATTCATCGTTTGTATTTCTAATGTCAGACTACTGTATACAGTCAGTGTTCGTTTTCAACGATCTACTCCATGGGCGGATTCTCGATACGGATCTAGTGGTAAATCTAATCAAGTTATCATAATTTGTTTTTCTGTGTTGTGAATGCAAATTGTAATATAAAGGGCAACACTTTGTTTCATAAAGTAGGCCTAGGCCTGTAATATAATATTATATTTTTACTTCAGAGTTGAAACTAGGGATACTGTTTCATAATCGATATATCGATCGATACTATTACTTCCCAGAACAATCGATAATCAATTGTCTTACGTAATCGGTTATCGATATTATCGATATCAACAACAATTTTGTCATTACTCGTTTCGCGACTCTTGTGCTCCACACAGCTAAGCTTATACAAATTTTGCTCACTCCTGTAATTATAGTTGTGCTCACACTCACAGCTTTACAATTAATTCTAAGCCCTAAGTACTTGGCCCTAACCATCTTCAATAAGTTTCCTAACAACATCAAAACTTCCCCCACCTTAGCTTCCTTTAAAACTAATTTGAAATCCTTCATCACATCCAAGAGCTTCTACTCCCTCCAAGAGTACTTCTCTCCCTAAACTATATAATTCTATAATACTCTTATATTTTTTATATGTTTTTTTTTTTAAATTTCACTAGGATGCTCATAATACCACAGGCTGCAATTTATTGTTCAGCCATTATACACCTTGCAAGCCTTCTTATGTTTGTGTATGTTCACTTTACATATAATATTTTATCTTGTGTATTTTATTTTTTATCTACTCTCATTTATAATCATGTTGGTATTATACGCCTCTCACTCTATAATCATACTTGAATTATTCTGTTTCTGTCTTGTACTGTCCAGTTGTCCAGTTGTCAAGTACTATTGTACTTGTACCCATACTTAGGCCTAGCCCTATATAATAATATAGGCCAACTGTACTTTTTGTTACATATTATTCTTAACTAGGCTATTATACCTATATCTTTAGTATTAATTTTGACAATATCCATATTTGTACTCTGTATGAATCTAAGGATTAATAAAAACTTGAACTGAACTTGAACATGTAGTTATTAGGGTTTAAGGGCACAAACCACTAAGGTGACCTAGCGCCATACAACGCTTCATTGGCCAATGACGAATGGATGAATCAACAGTGCGCATATGGACGTGCAGGCAGGGCAGTGGTGGATATGACATAATCATGGGGGGGGGGCGATCGCCCCACCACCCCCCTTGTATCCGCCACTGAGGCAGGGACAGGGAGGGACAGAAGACTTTTAATATGTAGGAGTAGGAGGCCGAGTGTTGGGCATGTGTATTGTGTATGTCTACACAAACTTAAGTAGCCAGTGGAGTGGAGACACGGTCCTAGCCAAGAACAATAATAATATTATACAATAAATTACAAAATAAATCGATTGTTTCAGTATCTGTGCGATCGCCTAGCTGGCACGCTCAAGTGTTTTCGAGTAAACTGTGCGTTCTGGTCGCCTGAGATCTACCATCAGCTGAACAAGTGTACACAGATGAAACACCTAGCTCTACGATACGCCTTGCAGTTACATGAGGAACACCTGCTCAAGGTAAGACTGTGCTTCATACACACGTGTGTTGTAATAGTAAAAAACAGCTTTTAAAAATCTTCCCGCCCCCCCTGAAATCCATAGCCACCACAAATATTCTAAAATCTAAACAATCCATTTAAAAGGGTTTGGATAATTTGGTTTAAGGGCGCATCAACAGTTAGGTATATAGCTTAAGGGGATGTGGGGAAGAACATCCCTGGCTGGTCTTGAGCCAGTCATGGGTAGGGGGAGTAAAGGGGGGGGGGGGTTCTCAAGTCTTGGTTGTCATCGTCTTTGTCATCGCTCATGTTGTCATTGTCGTCGTCGTCGTCGTCGGGGATGTCGTCAAATGGAGGACGAAGGGTCTCTGATGACGACTGCTAGAGCTCGCCTCCAGTTTCGGGGATTAAAATACTCACCTACTGTTCTATACCATAGCTGAAGTTTGTGAGATGGACTTTTTCAGTTTTTATCGTGATACGCGTCAGTGTCACTGCACAGGAGGACGGGACGGACGGACGGACGGACGACAGACAGACAGACAGACAGACAGACAGACAGACAGACAGACAGACAAAACAATAATAATCATCAATGAATAGCCGTTTCGTAACAGAATCAATAAAGGTTTTTTGATATAATGAATTCCAGTTACCATGGTTGTCGAGCCTGCTCTCCCTGGACGTCTCCTTCAACCAGAACATCTCGGGCAGCGAATGGGGCAACCTGTTGATGTCGCCAGCTGTTAGGAACCTCGAGTTCCTCAGTCTTGTCTACTGCAACTTGTCCAACGAGATGGGCTTGGCGATTGCCAACAACCTGCACCAGCTCACCCGACTGCGTCTGGTGGGGGAAAGTAAGTTTGTGACAATAATTAACATTTTAATTAGTTGGATGAGCGTAGCGAGCGAAGAGAAGATCCCATTTCACTACACTGGAGAAAAAAATCCGGAATGTTTTTTTTTTTTTTTTTTTGTATTTTTGTGTGTCTGTGAACACGATTCCGGCTAAACCAATACTCCAATTGCGATGAAATTTTATGGAGGTCTATGAAATCTCTGAACGAAGAACTGCACGGGGGAAAAATCGATCGAAAAATTATTTCTCATGAAAATCGCAATTTTACGATTTTTTTTTAAATTTTTAAAAAAATTCTTCGACTTATAACATCTACATGCTTTATTCGATTGTAATGATTTTTTCACAGAACCTTAATTTTATGAATTAATATATTCGTGTGAAATTTGAGCGTAATCGAAAAATTATCTATTAAAAAATCGCAATTTTACGCTTTTTTCGTTTAAAAAAAATTACGCTCATCCATCAACGCGGCGGGACTTAAGCGTTTTCCTAGTATTTGTTAACTCTAAAAGCGGTGAATTAACAGTGAAAATAATTTGCGGAGAGCTGTATTTTTTCCTCCTGATATTTTTGGATTGAGATCTTGTAAAGGAACGCATTTATAAACCTTCATTCTGTAATCAGGTAGATTTTGTAATTTCTGGATCGTATTAAATATTACTGTTAACTTTATTTCGATATTATCGGTACCTACATCAGTAGGTAAGTATTGCGCGTAAGTATTTGTAGTTTTAGGGGGCTTTAACAGCAAAGATTATTCGCACATTGCGCTTAAGGTCCAGAATTTCAATGTCTAGTTAAAATATCTGTCAGTTATCCTTACTAATAAAATAATTTCAAAGCTTCTGATTGAGTTATAGTAATATGCCATAGTGAGCCATAGTGATAACAAGTTACCTGTTACTTGGCACTTTCACTCAAGGAGTTTCACTGGAAATTGATATACCGAAACTAAATTAATAATACACCCTCTATAGATTCTAAAATGTGCTCGAATAATTTTTCAGGCAATATGTTTGAGACTTCTACGTACGAGTTGATCATCAGAAACTGCACCAAGCTGACGTCACTGGAGCTCATGTTTGAATACGAGGAGATAGCAAGCAGTTGTCTGCTGGAGATTCCTGACCATCTACCAAACCTCAAGCTTCTAGTCGTATATCCCACCACAGAGTGAGTATAGATTCAACTGTTATTTTATTATTAAAAGAAGTTAAAATTATTCACTTCACTATATCCCTCTATCTTAAATAAATTCCAACTCGCAACCTTCTCGTGGTTTGGCCCGGGATTAGTTTTACTCCCTGAAACTAATGACGAGCTCTGGGTCGTCGTCGGGGAACTCTCCCCTTCCCTTTGACTACCTACCCGACGGCGACAACACTGACAACACGGACGGATGATGACACAGACGAAGACGACCACGACGTGGGGGAACCCCTGCCCTCCCCATACGCTTGTGGCTGGTTCTAACCAGCACAGGCCTGTCCACCCCTTGTCCCCCCGCGTCACTCCTTACGTCCGTCTCTTCGTCTCGATTGGCCAAAGTGCATAAATATGAGACGTTAAGCAATATCCAATCAAGCTATCGATATGAGTCTCAAACTAATACTATGTTTATATAAATGTCAAAAAAATACAAAAATACAAAAATACAAAATATAAACCCTCGCTCATCTGCGTAAGGTAATGACATTATAAATACTGTTTGTTTCGTCAGTTCAAAGGCAAAATATATTCGTTGCAGTAATGTTCCATCCATTTAGATCTATAATGCAAGTTCAATTACCGTCTCGGTGGTCTAGATGGCTAAAGCGCCTACCTGGAATGTGGGATACTCGGGTTCGAACCTCGATCGGGATGGATTTTTTAACTTCTGAATTGAATTAAAAATTAAATAAAATCTACTTCTACTTGTATATCAGAGTGTTCGAACTAAGCTTGCGCTGCATGGGCAAAATTAATAGGAAAAAAATGTAAAATTCTTTAATATCCATGTGATTGGCAGATACGAAACATTGCAATCACTCGGTTTTCTCGCCAAAGCGACGAGGCGAAATATTTGCACCTTCCTTTAATGGATGAAAATCTACCAAAACATGGATAGCATAATTTCTCACGTCTAAACATGGGCACTAATTAACATATAAAACATAAGCATGGACAGTTCCCTATTTCGAATGTAGGATGTAACAGAAGTTAGCTATTGTCAAGAAAGGAGAGTTCCCTTCTCCATTTGATTTGATTCACCCGCTAAACTAAAAAAAAACATTTAGGCTAGCTAGTTATGAATTTAGAAAGTAACAGAAAAATTATTGAAAAAAATCTCCCATAAGATATAACATGGGACGATCTTTATGCCCCATGACCTTGGATGATTTTTTATATAAAAAAAATACTGGCCATTATTGACGTACTCGACAGCATTTTCTGCAAATCCTCTATATTTTGTTTTGTAATTTGGACAAGTGGTTCGGTCAAAATATGCTGATTACCAAGAAGGGGTGTGATTTTGGAATGTATATTTTTGCGTATTTGAGTGTATATTTATGTACAGTTTCAAGGCATGATGTTATAAAGGGCTATTTTAGATTGGTATGATGCTCTAGTATCTACGTGGAACAAAAAAGAAGCAAGTTAAAGCCGATTTAAGAAATTTCCCAAAACGCCAATTTTCGCAAATTTCATGATCAAACAATTGAAAATTCGTGTAAAATCACAGTTACAAGATATAATTTTTTTAACTGTCAAATTGAGGGTAGTTTTATGCTATAAATAATGTGGTAAAAAATATTTTTTAGGGTAATAGCCCCTTTAAAGAGGTATTCAACCGCTAAACTCTAAAAATATATTTCATTTAAGCAAGCTATGAATTTAGAAATTAACAGAAAAATTATTGGGTCCACCATTGACCCCCAAAAAATTGTCAAACTTGTTTTTTTTTTCGAGTTAGGTCCCATCGGCAAAAATCTCCCATAAGATGTCCCGTGACTTTGTAGGATTTTGATCCAAAAAAATACTGGCCATTATTGACGTACTCTACAGCCTTTTCTGTAAATCTTCTATATTTTGTTTTGTAATTTGGTCAAGTGGTTCAGTCAAAATATGCAGATTACCAAGATGGGATGTGATTTTGGAATGCATATTTTTGTGTGTTTGAGAGTATATTTGTGCCCAGGTTCAAGACACGATGTTACAAAGAGCCATTTTAGATTGGTATGATGCTCTAGTATCTATGTGGAACAAAAAAGATGCAGGTTAAAGCCGATTTAAGAAATTTCCCAAAACGCCAATTTTCGCTATTTTCTGGATTTAAAAAATTCAAAAATTGACATAAAATCACAGTCACAAGATATAATTTTTTAAACGGTCATTTTAGTGTGGTCATATGCTATAGATTATGTGGTAAAAAATATTTTTTTGGGGTAATAGCCCCTTTAAGTAGCTATAGTGGAGACATAATATACATTATTGTTATTTTTATGTCTTCCCCCACAGAGAAACGCTACAACGCATACAATACCGCATGAGGGAACTCGTTATCTACGAAGACCTCGAGTACATCTGGATGAGCGTAGTTGACGTCTTTGAAATGCAAATGCAGCATATCATGTTTCTAATGGGTGAAGAAATTTAATGGATGTCGTATCACGGAACTTTCCAATCCCATGCGCTGAATACAGACATCTGAAAATAAGTACTTGTCACAACTGCGTTAGCTGTGTTATGGTTGATAGTGCTATCAAAATCAAATCAAATATTAGTAAAGTGATCTTTTTGTGATAAAAAAAGACTGATTTTAATCGTTAACTACAAATAACTTGTGGATGTATTAGGTTATATTCAAAGTTTTACTGTCAGAAGTTTAACGCCATTTCATACCATGGTCATAAACGAAATGACGCGACACAGAATTTGTGAGAATATAGACTGTTTAAATAAATTATATAGTTTAAAGTTACAATGTGCTGTTCAACATTCAATAGGTTGTGCAAGCAGTATGTTATATTGTATTTAATATTGAATGAAGTTCGTTATAACTATATAAATAGAGTACAAACTGTTAGTGGCATTAATTGTTTAAACGTGATAATCTTATCATTGCACATAATAGGCTCCAGTATACTGACAACCCAGACTGAATAATAATACTGTTTAACTGAATAGGGTTGTTTTAATAACTCTAGTCACAACTACTCTGGTTTTAATCAAGTGACAATAATTGTGATGATGTGAAATTGTGATAATCGTAGATAAGAATAATTGAACAATGTAGAATGATATGATAATCTTATACTATCATTGCACTCAATATAGGCTCCAGTACAATGACAACCCAGACTTAATAATAATATACTATTTAACTGAATAGGGTTGTTTTAATAACTCTAGTCACAACTACTCTGGTTTTAATCAAGTGACAATAATTGTGATGATGTGAAATTGTGATAATCGTAGATAAGAATAATTGAACAATGTAGAATGATATGATAATCTTATACCATCATTGCACTCAATATAGGCTCCAGTATACTGACAACCCAGACTGAATAATAATACTGTTTAACTGAATAGGGTTGTTTTAAAATCTCTAGTCATAACTACTCTGGTTTTAATCAAGTGACAATAATTGTTATGATGTGAAATTGTGATAATCGTAGATAAGAATAATTGAACAATGTAGAATGATATGATAATCTTATACCATCATTGCACTCAATATAGGCTCCAGTACACTGACAACCCAGACTGAATAATAATACTGTTTAACTGAATAGGGTGGTTTTAATCACTCCAGTCATAACTACTCTGGTTTTAATCAAGTGACAATAATTGTGATAATGTGAAATTGTGATAATCGTAGATAAGAATAATTGAACAATGTAGAATGATATGATAATCTTATACCATCATTGCATTCAATATAGGCTCCAGTATAATGACAGCCCAGACTGAATAATAATACTGTATAATTGAAGAGGGTGGTTTTAATAACTCCAGTCATAACTACTATGGTTTTAATTAAGTGAAAATAATTGCGATAATCGTAGATAAGAATAATTGAACAATGTAGAATGATATGATAATCTTATACCATCATTGCACTCAATATAGTCTCCAGTATAATGACAGCCCAGCAGACTGAATAATAATACTGTAACTGAAGAGGGTGGTTTTAATAACTCCAGTCATAACTACTATGGTTTTAATCAAGTGAAAATAATTGTGATAATCGTAGATAAGAATAATTGAACAATGTAGAATGATATGATAATCTTATAACATCATTGCACTCAATATAGGCTCCAGTATAATGACAGCCCAGACTGAATAATAATACTGTATAACTGAAGAGGGTGGTTTTAATAACCCCAGTCATAACTACTATGGTTTTAATCAAGTGAAAATAATTGTGATAATCGTAGATAAGAATAATTGAACAATGTAGAATGATAATGAGAACAGACTGTAAAAATGTTAATTATTTTTATGTATATAGCCATAATTACAAAGTCCATGGTGACACAAATTAGAATAGACTGATTAGTTCAATAAGTTTAATTAAAAAAACCTCTTGTAGTTGCTAATCAATTTGTGATAAATATTGTTCAGTTTAACTCTCTATAGTTCTGTGATAGTACACAACTTTGTAATACTAATGTGATAACTGATAATTTAGGGTAAGAATTGTAATAAATACTGGTGGCACACAGATATAGACTCTTTCTTTCTTTAATAATATTTAAGTGAATTCACTGTTTACCTACTCCAATTATGTCGTAATATAATGCGGTGTGTAAGTTTTGTGATAATTTTGGACTAAACTTCTAAAGTTACAGCATTTGAGTCATTAGCCACAACTTATCGTTGGTGACGTAAAGTAATTACATTATCACAATATATGCATAATATATGTTATAATTAGAGGTACGTGTATATAGCATTTTCAAGTGTCATTTTACAGCGTTTGTAGCATCCATTTTTAGGCCACCTTCAAAACCTTGGGTATGAACTTTTTTCCTTATTTCTAATATGAAATTTGGTCATCAAGGTTGAATTAATATCAACTGAATAAAAATGTGTATTTACAAATTATAGATACTATGAAAAATTAAATAAAATAAGACCGGAAAACTAAAGTTTTAAGTAAAAAAAAAAAAAAAAAACGCTTTGTAGCATCTATTCATAAAACGCTATTTTCACGTATCTCTAGTTATAATCAATGCGTTTAGTCAAAAATTAGTTTTCATAGTATGTGCTTGTGAGTGTGCGTGTGCGTGTGCGTGTGCGTGTGCGTGTGCGTGTGAGTACTAATTCCTGTATTTGCTTGCATGTATGTGTGAATCCATGATTGTTTCCAATAATGGCCTTGATATGATTATTAAATTGAATTTAAAGTTTGATACACTATACTTTTTAAATGTAATCCCCACATAATTAATTACGCTCCCTAATGTTAATACTTCCAGATTATGGACTCAACTTTACTGTGCTATTTTTCAGCATACATTATAATATAAGACCATCGCCGAAACTACGACAAATGACCCCTCCCTACCCCCCGCACTCGTCCCAAATACCCTTCCATTATTACACAGGTAAGTCACCGTAAGTCCCATTTAGAAATCACCATCATAAAGTCACCCGACTAAGTCTCGATCTGTTATCTGCACCCCTATTAGCACACGCGTGTCTGTAGGGGTGAGTTTCTCACGCGTTAAGGGATGATACCCTACCCTCATAACACTCATGGGGGTGCATCTCGCACCGGAAGCTTAGGGGGTGCGCATTCAACGCCGGGAGACCATATGCAAACCAACCATAAGGGTATAACACTATTAACATTAGGGAGATTTTATTTCGTAATCCTTTGGACAAGTTTTCTTCTTTAGTTTATTGACTAAGTTTTTTGAAGTAGCTCCAATAATCATTAGGGCCTAGTCAAATAGTTTTTTTGTTCGAGATTTCATACATCATCTAAAACTGTTAATAACTGATGATAAATAATTTAAATCATATTTTGGGTGTGAGTTCAAAGATAGAATTAAGGGTGTATCACTATTGGTATATAATGTAATGAGTTATTTGGACTGTACACTGTACTTGTAAGTAAAGAAAAATATATAGAATGAAATTAAAGAAATAAATATAGAAAAAAGTGCAGTGCACAGTCTAAATAATTCATTACATTATTAGCCACACTTGCTCTATAGAAGTTTCATCATTATCATTTCTTTGGTATATTATTACGACCTGTCATCAGACATACAATCATTTTTAATTGCGAATTCTGGGAGGAGAGGGGTAAGGGGGTGATAATTAAACCGCCAAAATTGTTATCGAAACCAAGGTTTGCCAAAATTATTTCGTCCGCCAGTTCGAAACTTGTAAAAAAAACTTGTATTTGTACCGCCTGACAAAAATTCGTGCAACAAAATTAAGTCTACTACAGGAAACGATTTCAGGTAGCCTCTCGGTAGTTTACGGGTTAAAGTACCCGACAGGCAATCGGGAGACATAGGTTCAATACCCGGCCGAGATGGATTTTCAATTCCTGAATTGATGTATATGTATTTTATATAATATACATTATATATATATATATATATACCTACGGGAGTGTTTTGCATGAAATCGAGTTATCACTATTTTTTGTGTAACTATATTAGGATCATTAGCCTACACTTATTTTTTGTGTAACTATTATTAGTAGCATTATTAAGTGAATGATAAAACACATTGCAATGATAGATACCGTTTGACCTCAAACGAGTACGTTTAATGGTGCATGTGCACCGCGGGCCCGGATGGGTCGCGTGGCGAACAGCTGACGTGAGTGTAGGGGGGGGGGAGGAGAGGGGAGGTCTCTAATTGATACACTTATGTTGCACGGAGCAGGGGGGGGGGGGCTAGCTACAGTACCTACGGGTCACGTGGCGAGCGGTCACCCACAGGAGGGCACATTGAAATAAAAACTCTGATAAATCTACGGGCTACATTTATACGCGTCATCCAGTATCAACTGGTATTTAATTCAACACGTTTCTTCAGTTAAGGAAATTAATTGGTTATGTTTAAATGTTTTGTGCCAACGTGGCTTACCGGAACAAGATCATTTAGTTCTCTTTGATAGGTAAAGGCTACGTGTCATAGGCTTTTTCTCCATGCATTTTATGTGCGTATTTATCGAAATCTATCAATTTAATTTAGTTCAATCAACTCATTAAAAAGGAGAATAATGAATACAACTTCAAAAGTATTTAATATTTATATAAAATAAACATTTTAAAATATAAAAACACAGCTGAGATATTAATGTAACTTATACTTCAAGCCGTCCGCGGTGGCTCATACAATTAGAGGGCGCTGGTCCGAAGCATATGCCACTAGGAGGAGACAGGTTCGAATCCCGCATAAGACACGGTTTTTGTAATTGTCCTTCACCCTTATTGGATGAGCGTAGCGAGCGAAGCGAGTGAAGCGAAGATTCCATTTCACTACACTGGAGAAAAAAATCCGGAATGTTTTTTTTTCTTTTTTTCTGTATTATTGTGTGTTTGTCAGCACGATTCCGGCTAAACCGATACTCCAATTACGATGAAATTTTATGGAGGCCTTTGAAATCTCTGAACTTAGAACTGCCACGTTTTTGAGCGCAATCGAAAAATTATTTCTTATGAAAATCGCAATTTTACGATTTTTTTTAAAATTTCTTTGACTTTTAACACCTACATGCTTTAACCGATTGTAATAATTTTTTCACACAACCTTAAATTTATGAATTAATATATTCGTGTGAAATTTGAGCGCAATCGAATAATTATTTCTTATGAAAATCGCAATTTTACGATTTTTTTCTTTTTTAAAATTACGATTAATTAAAAAAATTAAAAATTAAAGTTTATTTATTATTTAATTTAAATAAATTTTAAAAAATCTTCAACTTTGTTATGATTTTTTCACAGAACAACAGAAAATCCGCATAACACATGGCAGCTCAATACACCAATTACGCTCATCCAACAACGCGGCGGGACTTTAGCGTTTTCCTAGTCTATCACAATTCATCGTCTCGAACATCAATATTGCAAATCCGAAGTTATTAAATTGTGATTATTAGTACATTTTTATAAAAACTTATAGGCCTATTTAAAATAAATATGTTTGTGTGTTACTGTATGTAAATTAATGATAATGACAATTTTTGTTGCTTTGCGTCTCTATTATTGCAATATTGATGATCGAGACGATGAATTGTGATAGACTAGGAAAACGCTTAAGTCCCGCCGCGTTGTTGGATGAGCGTAATTGGTGTATTGAGCTGCCATGTGTTATGCGGATTTTCTGTTGTTCTGTGAAAAAATCATTACAAAGTTGAAGATTTTTTAAAAAATTATTTAAATTAAATAAAAAATAAACTTTAATTTTTAATTTTTTTAATTAATCGTAATTTTAAAAAAGAAAAAAATCGTAAAATTGCGATTTTCATGAGAAATAATTTTTCGATTGCGCTCAAATTTCACACGAATATCTTAATTTATAAAATTATGGTTCTGTGAAAAAATCATTACAATCGGATAAAGCATGTAGGTGTTATAAGTCGAAAGAAATTTTTAAAAATTAAAAAAAATCGTAAAATTGCGATTTTCATGAGAAATAATTTTTCGATTGCGCTCAAAAACGTGGCAGTTCTAAGTTCAGAGATTTCAAAGGCCTCCATAAAATTTCATCGTAATTGGAGTATCGGTTTAGCCGGAATCGTGCTGACAAACACACAATAATACAGAAAAAAAAAAGAAAAAAAAAAAAACATTCCGGATTTTTTTCTCCAGTGTAGTGAAATGGAATCTTCGCTTCGCTCGCTACGCTCGCTACGCTCATCCAATTAATTTACATAACACACAAACATATTTATTTTAAGTTAAAATTTTTAACTAGGCATATAAGTTTTATAAAAATTTTCTAATCACAATTTAATAACTTCTGAATTTGTTACGTATTATCGCAATGTACAACATATAAAATAGATGACAATAATTATAGAAACCCAGGCACAAAGACAGATTCGAACACGCATCCGTTACTTTCAAACCATTCTGACTTGACCCCAACCATCTGGTCAACCAAGGGGCTAAAATAATACCGTACGAAATATGTTGAGCACACTCCAAATGCTGAAATCGCAATTTCCCCGATTTCCCCAGAAAGTCTCGCGATGCTCATTAATTGCACGATAGCCATCTCGCGTCCTCTCCCTCGATACATGCGGGCCGTGCGCCGGCTAGGTGCTTCAACTAGGCCTGTACACAGGGGTGGGACGTGAGAGCTTCACTAACCGCAGGACGCTCATATAAATTATGTTTACCGTGAGAAAAACTACGATTAAAATCAAAATCAGTCAAGTTAGGATGTACCTTTACGAATAAACGATGCAGCTGTTCTACATTGACTGAAGTTCATTCGTTTCCGGGTTTGTGATGTTTTCTAGGCTTCCCACAGAAATATTAAAATACATTTGTCTGATTGAATTAAGAAAATTCAATCGGTCGGTGCATTTTAAACGTGTTAGGTTATAGTAATTTGTATTATTGTCTCCCAGAATGTTAATCATAAAGTGTTCCAGGGTCAGACGAATTATATAAAATATGTATAGTCTTATTATAATTTGATGTTGTTCATCCAATCTCCTACAACAGTACAGTAAGTTATACTCTCAAGAAAAACATATTTTGTGTAATGTATATAATTCAGTTAAAAGGAGATTGCAACACTTGTTTTAATTCATTAATTCCTCCTCATGAAGTCATGATACTTCCAAAATATTGTAAAATTTAATTCTATGCTGAACCAAGCTAAGGGATATTAATTCGTGGTTGCATACTTCTCAGTTTAAATCTTTTCACTTACACGTCTTTACATTAATTCTCATTCGATTGGTTTACTTTGATAGTTTCAAATATGTTTACTTTAATTTCGTGTTGTTGTTTTGAATTTTGATATAATTAATGTATTTAGGTTAAAGCTGCTATATTTGCACTTGTGGAGTAAAGAGTAAAAATCTATTATCCAATCCAACGCCAGTTAGATTGAGTAATCTTACTGTCGGATTGTCTTTTGTTTTATCCCCTCCAACAACGTGTTACTAACGAGATCGCTCACACCACACGCGTTTCGTAATTAATCCCAATTGAGAAGTCGGGCTATAAAAAGGGGAATTCTTTAAATAACTTAGCGACTGTTTAGCAGCCGACAGTCTAGACCCAAACACCACACTGACAAAAACAACGGGTAATTTATTATAATTTCGCAAATAGTACAAAACATCCTTCCTACACCCACAGAGATATGGCACAGTGCTAGCATACGATGTCGCTGCTTCAAGCCCAGCCAACAGCAATCCAGACTGAAGATTTAAGAGGGGTCGCTGAGGCTGGCGCGGAGACGAGTTTAAATGCTCAACTTTCAGTTTGTTTGTTTTTTTCGGGTAAACGGTTAACAGCATCGGTATCATATTTCACAACAACGTTCATAAAGGATCAATCTATGAGATCCAGAACGCGTATTTTTAGTTTAATTCATCGTCTTTGAATGTAAAAAATCGTGAAATCTCCATAATCTACTCAATTTTGGTGAACTTCGGGAATTTATTCCAAGTGTACAGATTTTTTTAACGCAAATTTTAATACTGGATATTAATGTTTAACTCAATGTGAACGCAAACGCGAATTTGTTTTTATCGTAAGATAAACGGTTTGGTGTGAATTTCCAGAATTGAAATTCATGTTTTCGATTTTCGATTTTTTTACATTTTGGAGACTTACCTATTGCATTGATTTTTTAGGGTTAATTCTTGGCAACCAAGTGTGGATATCAATATAAATGTACTCTACATTTTACCATAATGCAAAGTTTGGTAGTGATATATCCAACCGTTCTGCCAGGGATTGGATACACAAAGGTTCTGCTGCAATCGTCAACACCTGAGCGAGCGCATTTGAGTTGGGTCAAGCTCAGCGAACCCTCTTAACCCAGAGTTTATCCCACTGAAAAGGCTTAGGATGTGAGTTGAGTCCTACCCTTCATACATTTAGGTTAGTTAATAGCCTCACCGATTGTATTCCTAGCAAACGCAGACAGCTAATTGCCCACAAAATAAATACAATACATGAAGCTCAGTCAGGATTTCCAGTGGTGAGATTCAATCCGTAACCTCCCGATTAGCTCACGTTATACATATTATGAACTATTATCCCTTTTCTAAGAAAAAATGTATTTATTATACATCACGTTTCCGTCCGTCCGTCTATGCGTGTGTCACGTCTAGCAATGAAAACCGAACATGACATCCGATAGACATGTGTTTTTTTTTATACTCTCATTAAACAAGGATGATGAAGAATGTTTTTGGTGACCTTGGGGGTCAGGGGGTGGGGCTAGCGTCATCCAAATTGTAAATAAAAATACCCGGCACCTCCACCAACAACTATATTTTTACTGTAGAATTCTTCGACGACTGTTTATTAAGTAGCTTCGCTCCCTCTTTTGACCCTTGTTTATTTCTGAATCGTTTGACATTCCTAACACGATTGTCTCGCCTCCCGATTCTTACAAGACTCCTCCTGTACTGTACAGCAATGTAGCGCGGTCCGAGTATACACACACACATGGGCACTCTGCCAGCCCACATATAACGTGGATGCTATGCGAGACATGGGGATATACGGGTTATTACGTGATTAACTCCAATTGAAGCCAATTCACTTCAATTGGCGACAATTGGATGAAACATCCTGTCTTCGGAGCTTTGCTGGACGCGGCGAGAGGGGCTGAATGCAACAAGGACTCAAGTCGACTTGTCGTGAAGTTTACTCACTAACGTGATTCAAGTGTGCGCTTAGCCTACCACGAACTATACGTATACATACATACGCCGAATATGTATGCTTACAATTTGAGTTATTCTATTAATGAATTGTTATGGATCTACAGATACGTGTATATAGCATTTTCAAGTGTCTTTTTATAGCGTTTTGTAGCATCTATTTTTTGTCCACTTTCAAAAGTTTCTGTATGAAGCTTTTCCATCTTTTTATTTTGAAATTTTGTCATCAAGGTTGAATTAATATCAACTGAATAAAAAATGTGTATATACAAAAATACTATGGAAAATAAAATAAATTACATGAAAAAATAATTTTTTTAAAACAACGCTTAGGTTAATGGTACTAAAAAGTAAAAAATAAATTTTCCTCAACAAATTTCTGCCTTACTCGGAAATTAAAAGCGTTGGGCGCTTTCATTCCATGAACAACAAAATTCTGTAATCTATGTCAATACCGTAAGCGCCCAACGCTTTTAATTTCCGAGTAAGGCAGAAATTTGTTGAGCGAAAATTTATTTTTTACTTTTTAGTACACTTAACCCTAAGCGGTTTTTTAAAAAAAAAAAATTCATGAAATATTATTTTATACTTTTTGAGTCTTAACGTATGTTGTAATCAAATATGTGCTCATGGACGTGTCCGAATTTCTGCATTTGGTTGGCCCATCCTTACTAGCTGTGACTAATTTCCCATATGAACTTTGTTGGTTAATTAATTACGATGAATTAATTGATTAATTAGTAAATTTGTTAATTAATATATCTATTGCCATCAAGAATACGTATGTGTGAAAATTTTCAGTTCGATCGGACATTGGGAACTGGGTGAAATATCGATTGTAAGATTCCGTCCAGACCGACAGACAGACAGATAAGACAGACAGACAAACACATGAAGCTAATATAAGCGTTGAAAAAAAATAGGACTTGAAAACCTTAGTCTTAAAATATGAGAAAATAGCGCTTTAGCATCTTTTCACAAAACGCTATTTTCACGTATGGTTATATTATATAATTCTTTTACGCAGTCGAGCCAAAAGTTTTATTAAATTGCTATCAAGTATTATTGTTGACAACAATTTTTAAGTATTGAAGTCATTGTAGTAATAGTTTGCTCGAACTGGGGATCGAACCAAGAGACACATACTATGTTTGATCCCCAGTCGCACACAAAATAGTAAAATTTCATTCAATGTTTAACAAATTATTATATTGACGTACATTAAGTATTGTTACTTCATATTTACCATACTCCTGCGAAGGGTGGGGCACTTTTGAACTATTATTGACCGAAAGGAGCCGCATTGGGATGGTGTTTGCCGTTGTCATATTTTTTTTATAACTAACCCTTTATAGGGCAAAAGAGAAGAATCCAAAAATTTGCCTTCTAGCTTCACAATTTGAAATTCGTGATTTTTTAAAAGAATTTTAGAATTTTTCATTTTTTGCCATTTTTTTAACAAATCCAAATTGAATTTACTACAGGCAAAGAAAATATCCAGGACATCCCGGAAATTTGTGTTGAGTGTTTTTATATACAATTGTATTTTTGAATCATTCCAAAATTCCTTCGTTTCATTAGAATTTAATATGGAAAGATTCTAGCAATTCTTAACAAAACAATGCAGCTTTTTACCCGGGTTAAAAGTATGAAAAACTGGCAGATTTAATTGTGTAGATTTTGAAAAGTGGCGGTAAGTATACTTACCGGTAACCTATAAAGTTTCCAAAATAGAGATTTCAGTTGTTTACAAAGTTCGTAATAAATATTAACTTTCTACGTTAATAGTTACTGTTACTGATGTGCTAAAAGAAACGCGTTACCGAAAAGGTTTCTTACCCAGCCAACACTGGTTGTACTAGTTATTTTCTTGGGGACTACGGATACAACGCAAGCATTACGAGGAAACAGACAACGAGCTACCACGGTGAGATGTGTCGTTGTTGCACGGAGGGGAAGAGCATACAGATGGGGCGATGATCGGCTAGAGAATTATATTTACCAGCCACCTGCATTAGCTCAAGATAACACAGAGGAGAAAGAAAAACTCCTTTGTCAAGATCTGAAGGAGAATCACATTCAATCAAATAATATCAATGTGTTTTACAATAAAGTTCATAGTTTAAGCTTGATTTCCAATACAAGAAACGATAAAATAGTTTACAAAATATATGTATTTGTAAGAGTATGGAAGATGTATGAAGTTGTGTCAGGTCTGGCTATGGCAACTACGAAAGCGAAAATAGCCAAAGTTACTGGAGCTATCCTGAATGTTGATTTGTTTTGAAATGAGATAAGATACCTTAATAAAAGTAGTGTTCGTAAAGTAGGAGAAAACGAAATAGGGTAGTAGTAACATCAAATTAAATATGATATTAAGTTAAGGAAAAAAGTATTTGGAAGCATAGTTTAAAAAAAAAATACACATACGCTTAGATAATAAATGGATAATTTGTAGTTTTATTTTGTTATAGAAATCGCGGATGTGATATTAGAATATAGTAAATCAAGTTACGTAATTATTATACAGTTTTAAGTCCTATAGCTCTTGAAGTTGATTTTGCTGCCTAGAAATTTATATTATGCTAACGAGGCAGCAGGGAAAACATTGTTAAGTATGTGTATACACCTTTGGAAAGCATCGTTTCTAATTCTCGTTCACGTGTTTTAAAACACACAATTATCGCAAATTGAAGTATGGATACTACTATACTTATTTCGCCGAATATTTTTTCTAGAATACCCATGTACACAACATAATAATATATTGAGACATCAAACAATAGTTTTTAGTAACTGGTCAGAAAAAATACTTTTCAGAAATTACTAACGCCGAATTTCTGATTTTATATTGATTTCGCTCTACTTTTCATGTATTTAATTACCACAAAAATGTTGTTTAATGAGAATCACTAGACCGAAATATAATTTCTAAAAAATGCAGTAAAGACGTCTGAAAAGTAAGTAGAATGGTAAAGGGACATCATGAAAGAGCAGATTTTTTTATTTTGTTTTGACTGTAGGTACCTCAGCAACGACAATTATATAATTAAATAAATAAATAAATAAATTTTATTTAGGTCTACCCACTCAGTTTATAGAACTGATTGTCAGTGGGGGTTTTTAAATCAAAGCGACCAAGACAACCCTGCAAAGCCCCGACGCAATCGACGAGTGAGCGATAACCAACCAAAGATCGATATTTTAATTAGAAATATAGCAATCAGTGGTATGGACAGTGCGAGCACCCGCGAATCACGCCAGAATCAACAAGGCCGATCAGAACAACTCTGAAATTTATTATGTGTTCGTTGCTAGGACGGCTCCAAAATCACCGTTTACAAACTCCTAAGACAAGAACTGATGGACTTAAGTCCAATCAGAAGTTAAAAAACTTCTGACTGGACCTTCTGCATTGGAAGCAGATACGCTAACCACAGACAACGTGCCCGAATCAATCCAGCTAGTTCAAAATTAAATTTTGAGCAGCAGCTTTTTGAATATTGTTCCTACACTCCATAATTTACAACCATAATAAAAGGATTAATGGTTTTCTATAGTTTCTTGCCTTGCACGATGTTTTTCGCCCGCCGGTACAATTTCAAATTTTGTACCGTTTAACGGAAAAAACATGCAACGCCAGAAACTACAGACAACCAGTTTCATTTTTATTTAGATTGTAGATGAACGAGTGTAGGAACAATATACAAAAATCACTGCTGAAAATTAAATTTTGAACTATCTGGATTGATTCGGGCAATTTGAATATAATTGTTGATTCTGAGAATATGTCCAATCAAAAAATTTGCAAAATAATAATCTTCTCGTTTATTAAGTCTCTCTTTTATTCTACTTACTTTTCATACGTCTTTACTGCATTCTTTAGAAATTGTATTTAGGTCTAGGGATTCCCCTTAATTGTGTTATTTTAGATTACCGGTATCTCAAGCTCACACATCATTCGAAAGAATAAAATATACGTTACAAAAGAACTGTATCATATGATCATTCTTGAAAACGTAGTACGTAAAAGAAACTCATCATTGAAATATAATGTTTGGTGGAGGTGCCGGGTATGTCTTGAGTGTGTTATATTATTGCCTGAGCTATTGAAAAGAAATCCTGCAACTTCATACAATCATATTTTGATTATCTTGAAGTGGGTGGTGGAAAAAATATTTAAAAAGTGTGAACAAAACATCTGTATCATATGAATATCATAGTTAGCGAAATAATTGAATAAGTTAAACTTGGGCCGGAAACGTAACTAAAATAAATGCACAATTGAAAATATCGTTTGGTGGAGGCGCCGGGTCTCGAGCGTTGTTTAACAGTGCAAAGAAATCGTACTACTTCATAAGAGACGTGTAACGTTATATCAAATTATTAGATCTGAAGTTAGTACTATTTAAATATTATTATTGATTATATTAAAGGAATTATTCATATAATAAAATGCAGAAAGTTTTGCTTCATTCTTCCTTGTTAAAAACTTTTCTAACGTTTTCAATCAATCTTTGCAAATTGCAATCAAAAATTTTATAAAATTGAAGCAATTCTAACTTATGCGAAAAGCATGCTTATTGTTAAACACTGTAAAAAAAAGTATTGTTGCAGGACAAATCTATAAGTTTTTAACTGTACTTTGAAAGATTATGCCATTAAAATATTAATTTAGATTATCAAACTTAAATCCTGACTTCTTATCTACACAAGACGAACATTCCATCTTCAACAATACGACTTGAGTCTTCTCTTGAGCTACTCGACCACTAACCCCTCTCTCTTCCCATTGGCGGACTCTCTCCCCCAAGCCACGCCCCCTCGTCCCCCCATTGGCCGTCACCATGGCAACCAGACCAGCACTGACGCAATCCTTAATATAAAGTGAGTAGGACATTGCTAAACTAACTTCATTTAGTAAAATTTCATTTTGGTTTCGAAAAGGCTTGTCGTCAGAATTGAGCCTGATTGTCTTGATCATGGTTGATTCGGTAGAATCAAGTTAGGCTTAATCAACTCCTATAGGGATCAATGAAAAGTTAACAGAGGCAATTCGTTCAGTTAGCTTAATACAACGCTAAGTGACAATATACTCTGAGGCTTAATTTCAGTTAAAATTAACTTAATCGGCGGAATTAGTTTTGTTTAGCGTAGTTTTGTGGTACGCAACGTGATAAAGATTGTAAAAGAGGAGTGTCGTGGTGATCTAATACAACGATTAACTTGTTTACACATTTAACTCGAGTGATCTGCGTGTGTAATAATTTGTAAAGACCGTTTTCACAATTTGTGAATAAACTAAATTTTAGTAAACTGTGTGTGTTTAAAAATTAAAATACATTAAGAATCTATTCTGAACTGTGATGAAAACGATAAAACATTTTGAAACAATTTGAATCATTTGCTTTGAAATAAACTTTTTTTGAAAATGGTGCAAAACTTTTCATCATTTGAATAAATATTTCAAATACAAATATTGTAATAGTTTTTTAAAACCATACACGAACGAAGTGAAAAATAAATTACCGAACGCTGTAGTTATTTTACGCGATACGACAACCGTTCTATGAAAACGCTACATTATTGAAAAACTTGAAAACGAAAAGAAAACATTTTATTTCAAATCGGAAAAGACAAACTCGAAAATGGATGGCGGTGGTGGTTTCGACGACAACCTGTTCTCAGAGTTCTCCGGCTGTGGGTCTGTCCTCAGCGCCAAGGCCCACAGTGACTCCAGGGGCAATGTGCACTCCATACAAGTCATGCTGGGTGAGTAATTATTCTATTTGATTATTATTTCAATTTATTAAGATATGACTAAAAAAATTCAAATCCAAAAAATTTTCGAGTTAAAACCATAGCTTTGGCTAAACCCAAATTCAAGAGTAAATAAAAAATAATGTAGAATATATTGTAGCTAAAGTTCGATGAGGGAAAGTTTTTTCATGTTGTGTATGTAGCCTACAAGATAGCTATTTCAAAAACTTGTAAACCCTGAATATTTTAAATTTAAGGCCTATCTACAGAAGAATGCCGAGAGTAATTTTTTTATAATAAAGCAAATGTTATAAAATCAAGTTATATTTAATAAGTTTAAGTAGTAATAATTGCGAAAGTACCTATACACGGTAATTATTTCAAAACCTGTTCAGTGGCACCCTGAAGTATTTTGGGTGAAAGCCCCACTCATACAAGTATGCGGGGCATAAAGTTATAGACCTAGGTAATATGAGTCACATTTTTAGTGGTATCTCTAGGTATTTCGAACTGTAAATTTCAACTTTAAAGTTCGAGAGGGGGGGGGGGAGGGAGGGGGGATGGAAGCTTTTAAACAAGTCAAAGAGCATCTCATAAAATTAATGCTGGGTAAGTTACACATAAGATTGAGTTGTAAATTACAATAAAAGACTTTGTGGTATTTTGGATTAAAGCTCTCTTCAGAAAATTTGGGGAAATTTTAGTCACATTTTTAGGGCAAAGTGAGTTTTATTATTTTATATATCGTTTAGGTTTATCAATAATTATTTCAACCCCCTTCAGCACTACTTGATGTATGTTGAGTTAATGCCCTATACCTAGAAGTTCGGGGATTAAGATTTGAAATTTGAGTCAAGTCATAAAATGGCCACGAGCATTTCGCATAAGTTATATGTTGGGAGAGCTCTTTATTATTTGAAAATCTTTCAGTGGCACCAGAAGTATTTTAGGCTTAAGTTGAAATTAAAAGTTATGAGGAGTAAGTAAGTTTTAGTGATAGGAAGTGGGAATGAGATGTTTTGTGTGTTAAACAAATCAGTGACATGTAGTAATTTGATTTTCAAAAACAAATATTATTATAACGTTGAATGAGTTGACTTTTCTTTGCACAGGTCTGCACAACAGTGACATGTTACTGGGCAACATGTCAAACAAGATGGACAACCAATGTCACCACAACATGACGCAGGCTCAACATGAGCTGCCCAACATGTTCCAGAACAACGTGGAGCCAACCAACATGAACAACAACAATAACAACAACACCACCAAGAGGAAGACAGAGGAGGGCGTGGTCACTGGGAACACCTTGCATCAGGGTGAGTTGACGACCAAAGAAGTTGTAGAGTATGTGTACGTTCTTTGTACTGAAGAAGATAAACTGTGGAACTGAACTTACAGAACCAAACACTTATTTTAAAAAAAATTATAAGTTAATTGGTTTAAAATTCAATCTCCACAAGTAAAAAAAAAAAATTAAACGAAAAATGGTTTGTAACATGCATGTTTGTGCGTGTGTCTATGCGGGACATGCGTTTTAGGCAAATTGATGTTCGCTCGGCTGACTGACACCACAGGTGTCTGAAATTTTGAACAGATGTCACGAAAATGGAAATGGAGGGCTCTACAGCAACACATTTCTAACATTAGTTTTTAAATAATTTATAAAAATAAATTAGTTTTCACGAATATCGACTTTGTTAAAAAGTCCAAGTGATTATATTCGTAATTTTTTTTCTGGCTGATTAAGGACAAATTTGTAAAATCTATGACTAGGGCTGTCCATGTACGCTCTATTACCAACTTTGCAAAGTTTCATGTACGTCGGATGCTATTTGGCCGAGCGAATAGCTTTTTGCTTCCTGCCAAATTTGTCCTATTCCCTCGTTAAATGTATTGTATGGATGATGTAGCAATCTTACAGCTTAAAATGCGATGTACTACCTTGATGATAATCGAAACCAATTGACTAATTTTCAAAACATTTATAACTAATTACCGATTCACCACAATATTTGAACATCAGTCTTGATGCAGATCGTTGAAATAGAAAACAATTAATGCAAGACTGCGACGAGAGTTGACTGCATACGAGCCCCTTTTCTGTATGCTAAAACATACAGGTTTTACATGTACGAAGATAACATTGAAACTGATACTGTGTAGATTGAATAGTAAAATATAGTATTTCTGAACGATTTTATGATCAAGTGATGCATATAATACAAATTTCAAGGATTACTAAGTATATCAAGGGGTTAAAAATAAGGTTTTCATTACGTATACGTGATAAGCTTAAAAAATTATATCAAATACAGTACGTACGGACATAAATAAATAACTCCGTATTTAGAGTCTACTCACTCAGTCACACAACTGATTTTCAGTGGGGGACAGTAAACTAAAGTGACCAGGCCAACCCTGCAGGCCCCGACGCAATCGACGAGTGGGCGATAACCAACCAAAGATCGATATTTTTAATAGGAAATATAGCAATCAGTGGTATGGACAGACATCTGAACGAAAGCTTGGCCCCCTTCCCCTACAATCAAACTCCCTTCTGGGGCCCTTATAATCTAGATTTAAGGGTGAACCCATCCAGTTAGGGCTTAAGTGAAAGTACACTTATTACAAACATTCCTGAGCCAGTTTATCGTCTTCTGATTGGCCCGTTGATTGATGGGGGCGGGTCAGCTCTCACCAAGCCTGATTACAATTAAATAAGCAGTCATTACACTTTATTATATCATCGCGTGGAATTGAGAAGAATTGAGTGTTGTTAGAGCTAGTTTGGTTCAGTTGTGTGGATTGCAGTGTGGTGTGGTGGGTCATGCAGTTAGAGATGGTGGGACTACTTCACGATGAGGTATTTATATTTATTCGAAACCTTATACATATTGAAAAGTGAACAAAGACAACACAAATAACAAGGAACAATGCCAAATATAGTATGAACAATAAGGGTGGAAGAAGTTTGAGAACAAGAATTTAAATTATAAACATAATCACCAAGGAATTATTTCCAAGAGATTTACTGATAAGTATAGTTTTCAATTATACAAATACAGTACCTATATAAAAAAGAAAGTAAAAATATCAAATCTAGTATGAACAATAAGGGTAGAAGGAAGGAAACTGGGAAGAAGTTTGAGAACCAAGAATTTAAATCACCAAATAATTATTTCCAAGAGCTTTACTGATAAGAATAGTTTTCAAATTATACAAATACAGTAGATACAAACAAATAATACGTAGTAGACTACAAAAATTACAATTAGTAGAACATATAACACCATACTGTCGGAAATGAATACAATACAAATGATAAGACGAAGATGTAGGTTTTTAAGTTTGTAGGTGCCTTCTATGTAAATAGCGTTTACTTACTTTTTTCTTTGGAAACCTGGGTAGGGGCTAAATATAGTGTATGTGAGGTTAGGTGTTTAATTTTCAAAATGTTAACCTTCTGTATCATCCTTGATGAAGGGCAATGCCAACAGAAAGCAGCAAGTCGATCGGAGGTCATGTTTAGTTTTTATCGTGGGTCAAGACTCGGCGTGACACACGCACAGACGGACGGACAGAAAAGTGATACTATAGTTTGTTGATTTACACTTTTTCTGTTTGATTGTCGTAGTCGGAGTGGAGCCGACCACGGGCAAGAAGGCGGATTCGAAGAGCAAGAAGAACGACAATAATGGCGTCAAGAAGAAGAAAACAAGGTGAGTTGATTCTTCAGACTTTATTAAAGATGTTGACCTAAAAGATTTAAGATTGTGTAAACCTTTTTCTGTAACTACATCAACTAGCACGGCTTTATAAAATCTGACGTGCAGATTGAAAGCAAAGTTATAAATAAACTAATTTTATTTATTATTTAATTTCTGTAATATTCAGTTATATAAATTAAAAATTGATTTACAAAAGACGATGTCCGGGTTATAAACACTAGATTTTCCTAAAAACGTGTTATAATTAGGCACATGGCAGTGTGAAAATGGTAGTACAATAGACGCTATTGCCAAGACGCAGCAAAATAATTCAACAACGGTCTCAAATTTGACGCCATTAGTAGCCTTCAGTCGTATTGAAACGATAAGACTTAAAGGGGCTATTACCCCAAAAAAATCATTTTCATAATACTACACTAAAAGGACCGGTAAAATTATATCTTGTAACTGTGATTTTACACGATTTTTCAATGTTGATCCAGAAATTTTCGAAAATTGGCGTTTTGGGAAATTTCTTAAATCCTAGAGCATCGTACCAATCTAAAATGACCCTTTATAACACCGTGTCTTAAAACTGAGCACACATATACACTCAAAAACGCAAAAATATGACTTCCAAAATCACACCCTTTCTTAGTAATCGGCATATTTTGACCGAACCCAAATTACAAAACAAAATATATTAGATTCACAGACAAGGCTGTCGAGTACGTCAATAATGGCCAACACTTTTTTGGATCAGATCGTCTCAATGTTATTTCTTATGGGAGATTTTTGCCGATGGGACCTAGCTCGAAAATTACTAAGTTTGACCATTTTTGTTCGGGTCATGGTGGACCTATTAATTATTCTGTTACTTTCTAAATTCATAACTAGTAGCCTGAATCTGAAATATATTTTTTTAGTTAATCGGGTGAATACCCCTTGAAGCAATATAAGTATTAGCGATAAAACAATATATTGTTCATTCATTGAAAAAAAAAAAAATCGTAGCGTCTACAGTACAATCTTAGGTAGTGTATGCAGTATGATTTTCCTTATTTAAAAAGTGCATTAATACGTCAAGCAATATCCAATCCAATCATTATTTAAAACCTCGTTTTAAAACACAGCAATGACGATTAGTCACCGCTTTAAAGTTAAACCCCGCTTAACGAGCAACTTGTTGACCACTTGCAATAACCGAACATAAGCTACATCACTACACGCATCTCTCGGCCCACACATGCGTAACACGGGCCCGTATGTCGACGCATTGTATTACACGCACTGACGCCCAGGGGCAATTGCAAGCGATGAATAAACGCGGCGCAATTAATTGACCGGCGACATGTGTTGGAGCGAGAGATCACCCCCTGCATGGGGGAGATAAAGTGGGGAGATACCAGAATTAGTATTGCATTCCATTAGTTTTACAAGTTTTAAGTTGGGAGTTTAGAATAGGAAAATAAAAATATCATTTACAATATTTTTTGTTGGATGTCCGCTGTAGGGTATACACATCAGAATTGCTCGGTTTGACCCTCTTCAGGTGACTTAACTAGGTTATTTAGGGTTAAGGGTAGTTTGAAGGCTCAATCCCGTATATTCGCATTAACGACTGAGGGAAAAACCTTCGTTTAGGAATAGGATTGCCGTCCTCGACGGGATTCGAACCCGGGACCTTCCTTATCAGAGCCTGAGATAACACTGTCGGTTATGATAATACTAACTTTAAAAATAAAATATGCAAAATATTTATAGTATGAAACAAGAATGGGTACAGGTGAACACAAAATAGGAAGCGAAGCTACTTAATCAACAGATTGTCGAAAAAGAATAAACAAAATCTTAGGGAATAGACATTTTTGGTGGAGGTGCGAGATACGAAAAAAAAACCCAGTTAAAAAATGCTACACCCATTCTTTTGACCCCAAAGATCAGTAAATTAAGGAACGACGGTCAGGAGAAATGTTTTTTAACGTTCTCTAGGGACTGTCTGGTTTATGGGACGTCGCGACATCAAAAGGGCGATAAATCAAAAAATCCGAAACAATGATCACACGGTAGCGATCTTCATTCCTATCTTCGTCTCGACTCCCGTTTTCAAAATTGTCCTCGCTTTTCGAGTTGGGTATAAACTTCACGACTAAAAAGTAATCGAACACAGCAAAATAACGCGCAAAAAATGTATCAATGCATATCAACATGGCAGTCTTCTGTTTGTTTATATCATGGCTCTTAACAATCACAACACACAACAATTTAGTAAAACTTTGTCTTAGATCCCGATAGCTCAGATGGTAAAGGTCATTACATGAAGCCGGAGGTTCTGGGTTCGATTTCGGACAAACTTTTACGACAATAGGGAATATTCCACTTCCGCCAAATACTGTACGAATAGATTTTTTAGAAGAAGTATTTCGTCCCGATTACAAATATGTACTTTGTTTTTCCGTGAAATAATAATCCAGTGATTTATAGCCGTTTTAAAAGCAGCAGTTTTTTAAAGCGGCAAAACGACTGTGACGTCAGAACTGTGTTGATCCAACGCCGTCTGGATAAACATACATCCAGACCAAAGATGTTGGAATAGTATTATAGTAGGATCGAGATATACATCAAGACGGCGGTGTTTTAAACAAAGCAGCGCCTAGCGTAGCCTACAGTAATGTAAACAGATGGCGGACATTTTACATTTAACGCCTAGCCAGAAAACGAAAAAAAGTTGACATTGCAATCAAAAACAAACTGAAACAGTCCTAGGTCTAGGCTTAGACGTAGAAAATTATTTATAATACAACAGTCTAGGCCAATCGTTCCTGTAGGATATAGGCATTGGGTATGTGAATACTAAAATTTCTCACTTGACAAGCCCTAGGCTTAACTTGCCGACCCTAACCTGCACTTTCGTGTTCTGACACACACCCCGCTCAAAAACCTTACTTTGATGACTAATTAAAGCCTATTGTAGATAAAAATACCATGATAGTCCTAGGCTATGCAAAAATTCAATACCAAATGCTCGTTATTCTTTATCACAATGATCTCGCGAAATCTCCTGTCACATACGAAAAAAGAAAAACAAAAGACGGTGAAAATGTACATCCTTGTGGAGTTGTTTGTGTTGAGCGGATGGGCGAGCACCGCCGTCTGTATGTAAATATGTACAAATATACGTACATTTAGTTTCCAATTGGCCTTGACTCAGCACAGTTATGACGTAGTACCGTCCAAAGATGGCGCACGCTCGTTTTTGGCGCGCAAACTGGGAGTCCAATTACTTCTCGTTTAAATTACACAAAAAACCTTTTTTTTAAATTAAAAAAAATGCAGTGACTATTAAGACATGAATAAGAATTAAAATAAAATATAAAATATTAACTGGAATATTCCTATTGCTATAATTCAATAACTATATGTCCTCTAAGCGGGCTTACGTTTAAAAATCTTGTATTATTTTAACTGTTGCAATAATTTATGGTAGTCTCTACACAGTACAGCCTCCACATCATGACTCTGACTTGACTCTTGCGTGCAGTGTTGACTTATCTCACCCCATCATCAGACGGATGAATGAATAGAATTACAAACAATCACCCCCCCCCCCCCCCCCAGACGCGTGCGTCGCGATGTCTACAGAGCAACAGTTGGGCGATGACGCGCCATCTGACGCGGCCATATTGCACGAGATAGCATCAACCGACGATCAGCTTACATTTACCGGCACGAAGCGATTTGACACGGTACTCGTCACGTGTCCACCACGGTGATGGATGAGCGTTTTAGAGCCGGAAATACAGTTTACTTCTGCGGTCATAGAGCACATTCGCTCTGCTTCACCTTACAAGCTCATTACCATTTTTGTGATATTAAACGGCCATTTTAAATATTTGTATTGGTACAAATCTCTTTAAAGAATTTCACTTTTTTACTGAATATCTAAACAAAGATGACAACCATATATATTTATCGGCAGACACGTTAACTCTAAGTACATGTGTCCCGTGCCCGTAGTAATTTTAGAAATATGAAATAAAACACATGGAATAAGTAAATAATCACGAAAAGTAGCCTATAGCCTTATTTCGCCCAGATTAATTGTAGCAGGACCACCATAAAATGTTTGTGTAAAGTATCAGTTACGTTGCAAGAGAAGCTTGTCATCAAAATTGTACCAACGATTGTACTGTACTGTATTGAATTCGAAAGTAAAGGTCCCTACATCCATGCGCTTCCGAGTTTAGAGCTCTTCACATTACGCCACCACAGAAGCGCTTCCTATGAGAAGTGCAAGCGTGAAGGGTGAAGGGGCACTAAAAGTTAGAAATACAAGCCATGAAACGGGAATCGAACCGTAATGAAGCAGGAATAAGCCCGAAACAAAACCATCTAGCACCTCCAAACGAAGTAACATACCTCCATGAGTCGTTCAGCCCGAGTGGACAACAAAGCCAGACAATGCTGCCCCTATCTGTCGGGGATGCAGCCCGCCACACAGCACACGCCACGTGGTTCCGGACTAGTGGGTGCTACAGGGTGCAGTGGGGGGGTGGGGCGTGCAAGCAATTACCAACAGACGGCGCTTGCCGAGGTCGGCCACACTCGGGCGCGTCCGGTTCGAGACCCGACGAAGCTGCTTCTGAAGATGAATGTTTTGTAGGGAACTAAACTAGGAATCAGGGTACTTACTTCGATAGTAAGGATGGAATGTTCAAAGACTAAGTGAAGCAAACAAAACTCTCAGTCAGGATTGCCAGTAGGCCTACATGGGATCGAACCATCGACCCCCATATAATCGCGGCTGTAGGTAATGTGCTACCTTGGTTGATCACGTAATTAAACGAGGGAGCGGAGCGACTGAGTGTCTCCATTCAACTCAAACGGCCCTCATCGTGATTCTGTCTGTTCTGTACGTCGAAATCAGCCGAACCGGAACAGATTTCGCTGAAATTTTAAACAGACATCCGGTACGGTTTACTGAGACTGGAAACAAAATCAGCTAAGATCCATTGCGATTTAAGCCTACAAATAAAAAGTGATTTTTAAAGTGTAGATAGCATTGTGTTGGTAGCAGGTAGCGGGGGGGGTACGATCTACCTGTGGTAGCAGGCGCTGGCGAGGTGCCGTGCCGCGACAGATGGATGAGTTCGATACCCGTCAGTCAACTGCTTTTATATTTTTACACACAAATATTTTGAGGGTGTTAAATGGGAAATAAAATTAGGTGATTTTGTTTATCTTAGGAAATTTTAATGTTTCACGCTAAACGTTTGAATACGATCGCATTTTGAATGTTCAATTAATAATATGTGGCAAGCAGAGTGAGTTCCTGTAGTGACGAGGGTCCGGTTTAGAAGTCAAACACTGGCTAAGCTCATCGTTAACAATACACGACTTTAGTGCTGTTTCCCTAGTTTAAAGCAATACAGGAAGCGATAAAACATAAAATAATTCCCATCATTTTCCCACTGCCTACAACTAAAATACTTTACAAAAATATTCCGACGTAGCGGCATTTTAACTCCAGTTTTGCACGACTATCTGACATGAGACATCACATACGTCAGGTGTAATTAAAAAAATGATTTACACAAGCACAATTCTCGTCAGAACGGAAACAAAAAACTTTTTCGTGGGGTTCACAGTTACAGCATTGAGTTTAGAATAATGGTCACAGTGCTCTTCATGGTTATAGTAGGGTAGGTAGGTAGGTAGGTAGGTAGGTAGTTGTAAGGGTTATTGTGAAGGGAAAAGTCTCGAGCCATTCAGCATTAGCCTCGGAAAGAACTTTCAGTCAGGATTGCCTGTGGTGGGATTCGAACCCGTCACCTCCCGAGTCAGAGTCTCACACGTTACGCATGAGCCACCACTATCGGTGATCCAAGCAGTACTGGATCGTCTCTATTATCCCCGTTGTACGAGAACCCGCTTCTAGTCAACTAGGTTCCTTCCCACCCCATCCAAGAGACAGCCTGGGAATCAGATAAGGCGAGGGTGCAGCCTGCATTGCGGCACACGACTACCCGCATACAGTAGAGACTACCTCTACACAGTGAATAATAATAATTGACTGGAGAGTGATGTGACGCAAGTAGAGGCACCCTTCACTCGGTGGCCGCTCGTTACTAGGGGGCTAGGGGAGGGGGGGGGGAGAGCCTTCAACAACAAGTGATGCAGGGAGAGTTGACTTAGCGGCAATGTTTATCAGAGATTACTCATAATGTGAATCTATCGGCCCAATTAAAATGTTCCTAAATTTTAATACTTTTATCAATTATGATCATCTGACATTACCGAAACTATTTTTTATTTATTTTCGGGTTGAGCAGTAAGTCTTACGTTCAATATAAACGATAACAATGAAAATAATTGCCTTTACCCCAGACATATTCCTGCTCATAACTTTTTGGTTAGAAGACTCATTTTTGATTCTGTTTGTAGCACATTGTCTTGTCTACAAACCGACATGCTTGGAAAAGTTTTCTCGTTAATATCATTACGGTGCGATTTTTTCTTCCACCGAAACAAATTTAGTATTTTATTATGATTTAGTATACTATAATTTAGTGTACGGGAAGAAAAAAGCACGGGTCCAGCAATACCAAAATAGAGAACGAAGCTACTTTAGAGGGAGTAGAACTGAATTTAAGTTCAGGGCGTTCCTTATCCTGCATTCATAAATCATTATATCCGAACAAAACTTTGTATACCGGTAATTATTGTTAATAATGGACATGTACGCCCCTATCACATCAGCTTTACAAAATTATCATAAATCAGAAAAAAAAATGCATAACTTTTGGGTGTTTTTGACTATTATGACAGATTCTAATTACTTGAAAATTAAATTCATTTTATTATTTTTATTATTTATCCTTGTCATATTTACATTTAACAACAGATAGACATTAAAATCAACAAAGAAGAAAAAATATATAATCCGTTTATGGAAAAATGCTATGATAGGTGATGGAAAATTTCAAACGTATGTGACTGGAATTGGCTGATAATTTTGTAACCTTGTAAAATAAGCATTTCCTGGCTCCTCTTAATCAATAGATAGCCCAACATACACATATCGTGCATTTAAATCCTTGGTGGAGGTGCCGAGTACAGAAAAGCGCAGTTTGAAAAGTGTCTTGCACCACCAGTTGACCAACAGGGTCACCAAAAACATTCTATATCATCTTTGTTGAAGAGCAAGGTGTTATCTTGCCATATATGTACACTAAAACTGTCTTTTGGCTTAAAAATAAATCAATATTCCTAGTAAATAGAAAGGGAAATCAGTAACAACCCATATAACTTGATGTCTTCTTACAGGACGACGTTCACAGCGTACCAGCTAGAGGAGCTGGAACGAGCCTTCGAGCGAGCCCCGTACCCAGACGTGTTCGCCCGTGAGGAGCTGGCCCTGAAACTGAATCTGTCGGAGTCCCGGGTCCAGGTCTGGTTCCAGAACAGGAGAGCCAAGTGGAGGAAGAGGGAACCACCAAGGAAGACGGGGTACATGGCCACAGGTGGGTGGGGAATACAACACAAGCGGTTCATGCAAAATCTGGTGTGCACGACCAACGGATTTTTTGAAGGAATACAAAAATAAAGTCCAAAATTTTGCACAGTTGTGTGGACACTGGACAGTGACTTAAGTTTTTACAATAATCATAGTTTAAATTAGTAAAAAATAAAACATAAATATAAATTTAAAAACTTAGAATTTGAATAAAGTTAAATAAGTATGTTATATAGTATGTTTGATTTTGTTTTTTCCCTTTGAATTATCAACAATAACAGGAATTAAATGTTATTTTATGTGCATATAGACATTACATAACATAACATAAATTTTCAAGTGGCAATTTTGCCATTTTATAGCATTTTGTAGCATCTATTTTTGTCCATTTTCCAAGACTTGTGTAGGAAGTTTTCTCATTTCTTAATTTTGAAATTATGTCATCAAGTTTGAATTAAAATCAACTGAATTAAAATTTTATAAACAAAACATAAATACTACTACATATACCTATATGACTGAACAAAAACAAACAAGGTATCAATCAACTTCTGTACATCATGTACAAATTCATAGAAATAATTTAAATTTTGAATGTTAGGTAAAAAATAAAATTGAGTAAGGGTCCAGCGTACTGAATAATGTTTTTTACTGCATATAGAATAAATAACATAATTTCCCAATGGCATTTTGCCATGTTAAGCACTTGTAGCATCTATTTGTCCATTTCCAACCTTGTGAGGAATTTTCCAATCCTTATTTTGAATTTTGCCCACACTATCCATTTGTTGATGATGTGATCACCGTGATCTCGTTCCAGTTCTCCCGCCCGCCTGATCCTCCTTTACCCCCTGCCACCGCTCCATCCTCGCCCCCCGCCCACCCGCCCCCGGACGGGCGACTCCAGCGTACGACTCCACCTGAACCTCAGACCCCTCTCCGCCCATACCCGGGACCGCCTCGGGGGCCAGCCACTACACATGCAGGCTCCAGCCTGCGCACGGGCTACGGGGGCAACAGCCCCACCAGTCTTCGCACAGACTACGGGGTGCAGGCCAGTCCACCCATGCACCGCGACTTTATCACCGTAAGTGCATAAAGATTTGAAAACACTTCTTAATACTACACAGAGCTACACAAATACCATACCCGACATGCCCCGTGGAATGTGAGAAAGGGACATATGGAAGAGGAAAAAAGAGTTATAGGCCTACACCCTGAAACACTGTTTTACATTATAACTGTTATATTAATTATCATGTAAGTTTTCTGTCTGGGCATGTTAAATTTTTGCATCAACCTGTGACATTAATGTATTTTTTTTTGAGGTCGTCAGGAATAAATCAAGGTCAAGGTTCACACACCAATTTTTATATTTATATAGAGGCACAGTGGCCCAGTAACAGCAGGAAGGGCAGTTTTTCTCTAGTTGCCCCAAAGAACCTGGTTCAAATCCAGGGTGAGTCAAGGATGTTTTGTCTCCCAAGCACTAGAGGGAAGGGAAGCCTCCTTACTGGTTGTGCTGACGGTGTGGCTCAGTATGAACCTTGCTGATGACAACATACATGCAGAATTTATTTCTTGCGTGGCCCTACCACAGGTTTAGTCATGTTTGAATGTACGTAGTTAGTTGATTTTTAGTGGCCACCATCTGCCTGACGAGTCCCAGAAGGAAAAAACGCGTTATGGATTAAGGTACCAAACAACTTTAAATTAGCTGCAGTCATCATCAGCAGGTGAAAACTGAAAAGTTTTGTTGCCCCCAGCCCTTCAGGCTGGGCTTTATGTTCTCTATTCTTTCCCAACCTGTCAACCCTTCTCCAATCAAAACTTTTTATATAGGTAGTATATTGTATAAAGGCTATCCCAGTAAACTATTCCATTGCTGAGGAATCGCAACACCATTGTAAACGTACTCTGACCATGGAGTACTATTTAAAATCCAAGCTCTGACAATAGAATTTGAATAAAATATCACACAATCATTTTCTAAAACTATGTTAAAAATGGATACTACTGGTATTAAGTCAAAATTAAGAATTTCAAACTGATAGGCCTACATGTTATTCAATTCGGTACTGCTTCAGTTGGACCTCTAAACTAGAGTAGAATAGAGGCAACTAGCAACACTATAATTAATGACTGGAAATAAAGGACATGCTATAGGTTGTTTAGAACGGTAACAAACTGAAACAATGCAAATGTAGAGTTAAAAATTGTGAACATGGAATTTACCCAACCAGAGACTTAAATTTGAAACGAAAGTTTCTCATGGGAGATATAAGAACATACTAGGAAAACGCCAAAGTCATTGCTAGACAAGTGAGTGAGTCATGTGTTGAGTACCCGGTATATCATTCCCTTTTCTCCCCCTATACCTAAGGCTGGATCTAGACAGCATTGGTCTTTCCTCACTAGCCTATCATAGGCTAGAGCAGCGCATTACGGCCTTAATTGACGTGCCCTTGTAACAAATAAACTCAAAACTTATCATTTATACCAATATCAATCAACTTAAATATTTGCGTGTACTCAACACATGACTCGCTCACTCGTCTTGAACGATTTTGGCATTTTCCTAGTCTAGTAAGCCCGGAATGTTGGAGACCCGGGTTCAAACAACGGTCGGGATAGATTTTGTTAATTTCTGGATTGTATTAAAAAATTATAGAACATGTTTTGAAATGCATATACGTACAGTACTATAGAAAACATAGCCAGTATGAAATAAGTGTAAAGATTGCAAGGTTTAATCAATCCTTCAACAGAATGATGGGGAACCTTGAGCGTTTAAGATTCGATACACCTTGGTCACTGCATGCACTCACAACCTGACAAACATGATTCGATAAAAATGATCTCTTGAAGAACAAAACCATTGTTGTTAAATTAAACCCTACACATTTTCAGCATATTTTTCAAATTATTATTTCTTGCGAGTTTAAATCGTAACGGATTTTGCTAAAAATGTTAACAGCACGCTTAAGACTTGTACTGGATGTCTGCTTAAAATTTCAGCGCAATCTGTTTAGCCGTTCTGGAGCGAATTCACTCGATCACAGACAAAAAACAGATCTTGTGCCTTTTGACTTGAATTAAGACTTCGTTTGCTGCGCTCACTCGTATAATTACTTAAATAGTTATAAGTGTGTCGTTACAGCACACTCTTTGGGGCTGAAATACAATATAACTTTGTTGAATTGTTATGATGATCAGGACACAGGAGTTATCATTATCAGCAGCATGATAAATCTATAGAATAAATTTGTTATATTGATTTATTATTATATCACCTTTCTTCATATATTCTCGAATTCAGTCAAGTCTCCATCAGGCTGATTGTCTAGATGTAGTAGGTATTAGGTAATATTCTACCTCAAAGATCCAAAGGAGAATTTTGTGCTGACTGTCATCATCATAAATCAGAAGTATTTCATCTGTAAAAACAAGCACACCAAACACCAATCGTGTGAGAACAGTGAGTGAGTTTGCTAGTGGTAGGTTGGTTTATTTCTTTGATTTGGTTGGTCGGGAAAACACTCACAGGTGTAATAAATTACTACAATTCAGAAATTTAAAAAGTCCGCCCCGACAGGGATTCAAAAACTCTTTACAACAATATTTTCACAATCTTTTATATCATTATTATTGAGGAAATAATACATTTTATGGCTAGAAAAACTCTATAGTATAAGTTGTCAAATCAAAATTACAAGTTTTTATTTAAATTACATTGAAAATTTTGAGTTAAAAAATAATTATGAAATTAATTCTTCTCTTCCTCGTTAACAGACTTCGGGTAGCAGTCCGCAGCGAACGCACGACTATGTGACCGGTAGCCCCCCGCTGCACCGCGACTACGAAGACAGTCCGACGTTGCGGGGGCACGAGTACGTCAACCCCAGCCCCCCACTACGCGACTACCAGCTGACGGGGTCGCCGGTAACCATGGCGATAGTGGGGGACCAGAGCAAGGGAATGGACTATATCGACGTGGGGGAGATGGGCCCAAGAGATCAAGAGGGAGGGGGGGAAGGAGGGGTTCGTTACCCTCCCTCCCTTCCTTGGTTGACGCCAGAGCCTTCTGAGCCAGAAGATGGCGTACAGTCAACCGTTTTCAGGCTCAGATCTCGAGATACCAAAATAGGACATTAATTAACCAAAGAACAATGTAAAACATTTCTACAAACTCTAGGGGCCATTAGGTCGGATTTACAATGAACAGCGGTAAAAACACCATACCACAGATAGCAACGATATTGGAAAGCTTTAATGTTCAAGTCTACAAGTGACTGAATGTGATTACTTTAGGGGCGACGGTGGTCTCGCATTCTATTCCCCACCATCGTTCAACATTTGTATCTTGCAACAGGGATATGTTAATAAATATATCTAAACAATGACAAACAAAAAAATTCCTAAAAATTCCAGAATAGCAGAAAAAAGAAGTAAAATAGAGATAAAGGATGTTAAACTTAATCATTCCTAGAATGACTTCCAATCGAGAAATTAGAAATTAAACTTAAGGCCTAATGGACATAAATCACATAATTGCGTAAAGTGAATACAGTGATGTGTTACGATATCAATATCATACATTATAGTTTATAATTTATCTCTCATTAATGTTTTTATAATTTTGTATAGTTTCTATGATTTTGTATCATCTTCATCATGTTACCACAAAGTGTATTCAACATTGATATTGTATATTTTTAGCTTCATGTAAAAGTAAAACTAACAAGCATTGCCGTATCCAATAAATATTCTGTGAAATGATGCCAAAAAATGTCCAAGAGTTATTTTGGCAAAATATGTACAGTAATTAATTATAAAGTGCTTATGTTTTAATACTACTACTACTTGTAAAGGCCTAAGAAAAAAAAATATAAGACTAGCGTTATGTACTGTAGATCATAAAAAGGTACTTTGTCACAATTCTTTATTTTCTGAGGGCACGTTATGTTTTTGTTTTTTATTTTCATATCATTTTAACAGTTAGGTTTACCAAAAATAGATTGTGTGGCTTATAGTCATTATTCATTAATTATTATTAACAACGTAAGTTGGTGAAATATTTCATTAAATGAGTATTTTCCCCGTTGCATTCAATTGTGCCTTATTAGTTATAAGACTGTATATTACACCTTAATTATTTTTGTATGCACTAGTGTTTGTATGTCGGAAATTCTACTGACGTTAAGTACAGTAACACAAGTAAATAAGTGCACTTAAAACATTATTTCATGAGTGATATTAAAAGACAAAGTTAGTATTTATGAAATACTAAAGGAAATATATATTATAATATATATTATATTGTATATGCCTATAAACTGTTTGAGGAAGGAGACACAATTGTTCACTGTAGGTACCGTACCATGTCAGAAAGATCGTGTGGAAATAATATGTACCAACGATTAACCCATATTTATTACTGTAACAAACCAATACATCGATCAAGTCTGAAGCTTTCCACAATCACGACTGATGGATAGATATTCAGCTATTTCACGATCATGATGCTATTTAGGATGTGGCCACACAAACTTTGCAAATCAAAATTTGAGGTCATACAATGGAATATGGATTCTATTTTCAATATTAAATGTAATATTTACAAAACTTTTAACTTGATGTAGTAGTCTGTAGGCCGGTGAACTTATGTACAGCACCAGGCATACGTATATTACTTTCTGAAACCAAATTAATCCCTGCATCAGAGTAAACAATATTTAAAGGAAAATGAGAACAGAAATATATTTAAATAATGTAGTATGTATCACTATTTTGTTGATGTTATCGTAAACAATCACTAATCAGAAATACTCCATGCAGAAGAATAGGATAAATACAGCAATCAAAATATGTTATTAACGGAATAAAATAAAATATAGATCAACAAATGTTTTACTGACAAAAATATACTTTGAAGAGGCTTATTGTTGTAAATATGTAAATGTGTATTTGGTACGCAACTACTGTACTTTGATTTCTTCATGTCTGATAGAATAGATTAGAACATTGATTACGTTTATCACCTGAGCTGAGCTTGTACTCCTCCCTGATCAAACTTGTTTGATAAAAACGCAAGTCTTGTTATGGTTCACAACTGTTTCGACTCACTAACAAACACGAGCCAGCTTGCTTTATAATATGAACTGAAATTTGCCTTGGATAAAGATTATTAATCTCATGTGGGAGGTCACCACTATCTTTCTTTATTAATCATCTAATCACACTCACTATCTTCAACAACAATGGCAACAACTATCACAAACAGCTGTGCATTGGTATATTTAGCAAGCGGTGATGTTTCTAAAATCACAAGAGTTCGTGATAAACGTAATCATTTGATCTTACAACATCAATTATTTTAGGTTGTTGAATACTATAACAATACTTATGAATAGATTTATAGCACGGCTTTGTAAAATATATGCGTTAGAAAATTTTCTATTATTGTTCATTCACATCTTTAGAGATTATGTATATCACGAATAATCATTCACATTATCACTTTTCATTGTTAGTTAGCAATTACGAAAACATAGTTTTTTAATAGAGAATATTCAAAGTGTATATAAAATGGATGCGTTGTTTTCATCTAGGATAAGATTTTACAGAAATGTGACTATAAATAAAGTTTTACATAAAACAACTGATTGGATACCCGTTCTCTTTATTATATACCCGGTTTTAAATGAAAAAGTAGTTTTAGCCTGTATATGTGAGGCATAAATGGCTTGGATAATTCAATTGGAACATAAATAAACATGTTCCAGTATGGGGAAAAGGTACAGAAAGGCGACAGAAAGGACAAAAATAAGAAAGAACCGTACGAGTACAATTTTCATGAGCAATATCTCTTCTATTGTACAAAACCAAGGATCCGATTCTGAAGGTCTCATACAAATTTTATCAAGATCGGAGAAAACAAAAATTGTACAGTCCAGAGCATAAAAACATACAAACAAAAAGCAAAAACAAAACACCCAAGCTATGTTATTTCAGGGAGTTCAAATTGAAGTGGATTCCAGCACTCGGAAAACAACATTAAACCACAAAAGTAGAAATTATAGAAAAGGGGTCCTGGAATGGAAAGTAAACACGTATGCTATAGTAGTTCCAGTAAAAGAGTCAGATAGCTCAAAATTGTTTTCCCAACAACATAATATCTTTGTTAACTTGATTCACGCCGGCTCAGCAAAGGATCTAGCACATGGAGGAACTCTACGATCTTGCACAGATAATTTTTGCTTGTGTTGATAAAATATATTTTTCTTTCATAAACAAAGGCGACATTTCTTTTACCGCTCATTCATTCTATCCCCACCTCTACAAAGCATCTGCATTCTTTCGTTGGAGCTAGTATACGCTGTTGAATGGCATGTTCTTTAGCGCTGTGCTTGGTTAGACAAGATCCCACCCCCAAATTCTTAAAAATATCAAGGGAAACAAAATTGAGTATTATTACTGACAATTTGTTGCTTTTGGGGATAATCAGTGTAAATTTTGTTAAATTTTTAGTTTTCACCACAAAAACCTGTCTGATGCTGCACAAAAGCAGGCATAGGCTATTCCAAAACAAGGTAGGCTGTGGATGTAAGAGTAAAGAAAGAATTCTATACTCTTTAATTTACATATGTAACCGAGTGTACGTACTATTGTATTTACCAGGTAACAATTTACGCAAGCCTCTCTTTGTAAGCGGTCACTTGCGTAAGAGGTGAATGAGACACAACCTCCGAATGGAATCCCTCGGCTGACTGTGAGTTTGTCCAGATTCCGTTCCCGGTGAAGTGATGCTCTTTTTCGATATAGTAGATGCACAATTCTAGTAGAGCGTCTTTCATGGTTTGCTTCTCTGTCGGTTCTGTATTAAACGATTGACGTTTACCGTATTTAGCGGATTTCCGTTTCGAGCGATGAGAAGGGATTGGGACTTCGAGTATCGTATTCGAACCAGATTTTGAGAGCACTGTTGAAGGGTCAAGGTTTCGAATGGATGCTTTCGAAAGGGAAATTCTTCCGGTGGGGGTTGCGATGTCGTCTTCATCAGAGCTGGAGTCGTCGGAACTTGAGGAATACGGGCTAGAAACGGAAGGCAAGGGTCGGGAGGAGAGGGGTTCGGGCACCGGCTTTTCGGGATTATACACCCAATGTTCACTTAACGGAAT
Source organism: Sweltsa coloradensis (assembly GCA_024449915.1). Lineage (NCBI taxonomy): Eukaryota > Metazoa > Arthropoda > Insecta > Plecoptera > Chloroperlidae > Sweltsa > Sweltsa coloradensis. The sequence goes on along the minus strand of JAMZAV010000285.1, from coordinate 231,932 downwards.
CAGGTTCTGCTCGGAGAGCTCCGGGTGTGAGGACATTTGCTCCAGTTCTCTAGCCACACGGTCTCTGGAAGAAAAGCAAATACGTACATACTAGTTAAAAAAGATGAACTTGTTAAATATAAATTCAAACAAATGCAACAGATCGCCCCTGCTGCTAACATTTTTGGTTGAACCACTGTAAATTTAGTGATTAAATAATACTGATTGAAATGATGATGCTCTTAAATTAAAACATATGACCCTATTTATAGAAGTATAATAAAAATCTGATGGTTAATTGAAGGCTTGAAATCAATCCTAGTCTATAGTAGTCGTCTAAGATGTCTTTATTTATAGTCCAGGGTTGCCGTTCGATATGAATTTTAATATCGATAATCGTTAATCGCACATGTGAAATCGATTATCGATCAATAAATATTGATATTTTTTACGTTGAACCATAATCGATTAAAAATTGGGCCTATAATTGCTCGCATACTGACGCAGACCTTGGACCTTTTGCAAGTGCAACCTTTTGTACCTACTATTTGCTCAAAACAGGGTTTTTCCACGCTGACGACGCCTTTCACGAGTGCACGCCCGATGAGAGCACTCTACGTAGCCTAGACAGATGAATTTTTTTAAAGAACAAAAGCATTGTTGTTAAATTAAATCCTACACATTTGCAGCCTATTTTTCAATTTATTATTTCTTGTAGGTTTAAATCGCAACGGATATTGCTCATTTTGTTAGTAGTTCTAACTTCTAAGTACACTGGTCATGGATGTCTGTTTAAAATTTCAGCTCAATCTGTTTGCCATTAGGCCGTATGGCATATCGAACAAAAGACATACATTCTCACAGTGAGTGCCGTTCCGCTAGACCTGCATTGTTCGACTTTGTTTGCTTAGCTCACTCGTCTAATGATACTCTTATCAGTTATCGGGACAACTGGCTGATCTGATCTTAAAAACAAAAATTAATAATTGTATAATTAATAATCAACAAAAACATTGATTTCTTCCCCAAATTATTGATTAAAATAACTCCTGACATTGATTTACGATAATCGATCAATTAATGTCCTATAGGCAGGTAGAGAGGCTATTACAAATTTCAATAAACTTGTTTCAGTAGATATTCCAGAAGTTCCTTACTTTGAGTATAGCACGATCTGAATGGACTTTGTGATTTGTTTCTTTGTGAACCCGGCGTCGAGAAGAAAGTCCAGAGTTTCCCTTACGGAGACCAGCGGGATGTGACACCAGTACGGGTGACGTTTCAGCAAGCTGCAGATCTTCTACGGACGAGAAGAAATGAGGATTAAGATATGCTGGCAAGATTGCCAGGTTGGATATTGATATTGCAGAGGAAAAACCAATACTACCAATCAATATTGACAATTATTTTTTATTTATTCAATTAGTATCTATCTGTGAAAAAACAATTTTTAGATTTTATTTTAGGACTGATGGATATAAAACCATGAAGTTTTGGCCTACACGTTGCTTCAATGAATTTTCAGAAAAAACTGGGCTTAAATCCATGCAAAATTACAAGAAATTTATACTACTATAAATTTATAAACAATGTTTTTGATTTTACATTAAGCCTACTTAAGTCATTTAAATCTATGTAGGGCCTATTTGCTTCAATTTATTTTATGAAATAAATAATGTGCCTAGCTTAGTTCAAATAAGCAGACACATCAATTAATTGAAAATTATCAATCCTAACTAACAATCATCTGTATTTTAGGGCTGTGCGAGCCTAGAATTTTTAAGTCAAGCCGAGCGAAGTATTAAAAAAAAGCTTGATTTTCGAGCCGAGCCGAGCCGAGCTTTTTCAAAAAAAAAATTTAAAAAAATACATAAATAAAATAAAATTAAAAATGGTTAGGCTACATATTTTCAAGGGACGTCATCGGGTACCCGGTTCTAGAAATTACCCGGAGCCGATTATAAGATCTGGGTATTTTTCGCGACCGTTTTTTGGCTAATTCACGGGTTTATTATTTTACGCGCTAGTCGATGCGATCTTTCCCGCGGAGCCTGCCCACTGCCTGCAGAGTCAATAAAGAAGATCCGGGGAAACTTCTTTGTCGACTCTGCTAAAGAGTAACTCGAGTTGACAACAGAGCGCGTTGTAAGCCAACACGTGACACCTGCGCGAACTACGTGCGCGTTCGGTCGATCCAACCAACTCAACTCACAGCTGACGAAGAACAAAGATGTTTGGTGTGGAACTAGTTGGAAGAAGAATTATTGCGATGTGATCATGTTTCTACGATCACGACACATTGGATTGTTATTCCTTGGCTTATCTCCTTTCTTTCCTAGGCTTATTTTGCGACGAAAGCTTCAGCGCGGGCGATAGTGTGATAGGTTTTCCCACATGAGAGAGAGAGACACGTTTGCATTCTAGGTCTATGCCTATCGCATTCTACTGCGTCGAGTTGACTGTTGATCGCTGGCTCAGGCTGCTGCATTCTTCCACGACAGTCTTTGTTGACAAGAATGTCTGTTGAGTGTTGATAAAAATGAGCGCCTGTACTGCGTGTTTTTGTAGGCTCGGCTTGAATAAATCGAGCCTAAAACCAAGCTCGGCTCGGCGCGAGCTCAAAACTGAAGCTCGAAAAAGCTCGAGAAATCGAGTACTCGCACAGCCCTACTGTATTTTAAATGGTCAATATCGAATCATTTGCGTACTGTATACCGACTAGGGATGACATCCCCCCGGGTTACCGGTTCCAGAAATTACCCGGAGCCGATTTTAAGATCCGGGTATATTTCGCGGCCGTTTTTAGGCTAATTCACCAGTTTAAATTACGTGCTACGTGGTTGCGGTCTTTCCCGCGGAGCGTGCCCGCTGCCTAAAGAGTAACTGGAGTTGACGACAGAGCGCGTTGTAAGCTATCACGTGCTTCCGTCCGTCTCGGCGAGTCGCGCCCATGCCACGAGTGAGTGCAAGAGAGAAAGATGCGGCAATAAATCTTGGACACTGCCGTCTGCGCAGTACGAGATGCGCGTACGATCCAACCAACTCACACTCACAGCTGACTGACAAAGATGGTTGGGTGTAGAAGAAGAATTCGCGATGCAATCATCTTTCAACCGATTCACGAAATTCGTAATTACGACGCATAGGATTGTTATTCCTGGGCTTATCTTCTTTCTTTCCTAGGCTTATCTTGCGACGAGAGCTTCAGTGCGGGATATAGTAGTGAGAGATTTTCCCACATTTGATGCGTGTTTGTTTTCCCCTGCTTTCTGCGCGTAGGCCTAGGCCTACCTACAACGAGTTTCACTGCCTGTACAGTGTAATTGGTAAACTAATCTTTGGTGTAATGAAGAATGAAGATCATTGCCTGGTTATCAAAGCGGTTCTTTATTTTGTGAACGATTATTGCAAAAGTTTCAGAGATGGAAACGTAGTCAGTCGGTATGACCTTCAAACCAACTAGTAGGCCTAGGAAACAGCGTTTCCACACATCGTGACGTAACGGGACCCGGGTACCCGGGTAATTTGAGTGCTGGAACCGGTTCCGAATTTTGCTACCCGATGTCATCCCTAATACCGACCATTGCTGGATATATTTGTCATTAAAACTAACAAAATGGGGACTAACCTTATCACTTTTTCCGAGCTCCTGTCCAAGGAAGAAAGATATGTCTGTGCCCTTAGTTTTATCTGCACCATCTTTAGCATACCTGAAAAAAAAAAAAAAACCTTATGAATGACGGTACAAAAAAATGTTTATTATGTTACTGGCACTGTTATTTTTGTATCAGTTGCATTACCCATACAGATACTTCCCATAAAAATCATTGTTAGAAAATAGGTGAAAATATAGAGCGGCCTAATAGCTGGGTTAGTGAATGAGCTGCTAATGGGAGACCGTGGGACAGAAAGAGGGCGCTCTGAGCGATCGCGTTCACTCACCAGTCACCACACATTTGCTTAGAACGCCACGCTTTTGTCCGTATTGTCGCGTAATTCAATATATGTAACGGTAAAGCCTTGTTTACAATCATAAAACAACGCGTTAAAAAATAACGTAACGTACGGTAAAATTAATGTGGTGTTTACAATCACATAACAACACAACAAGGGTAGACACTCGGAAACGGGCTGTGATTGGCTAAATTAAGAATAAATTAACGCAACGTACGGTAAAGTTGAGATTGGGTCAACTTCTTCATACGTTACGTGCGTTGCGTTACTTGTTAAGTGAATGTAAACTACACCACTGTTTCCAAGGGTTTAAACTTTCTTACGTTATTTTTTAAAAATGTTGTAAGTGATTGTAAACGAGCCTTAGGTAATTGAACTATTTAATAAATGTTTTATAGCTGTTAAACAATAGATAGATGCATCAGTGTTGTGTGTTATAATTAGTAAAACAATCAATCAGCATAGTTTACAAAAAAGAAAAAAGAAAAGAATGTCGGATGACAGAGGCAGTTTAGCGCTCGCCTTGCGAAGTGGTTGTGATTTAGCCGTCTCACAGGCTTATTTATTTGCACAACAAAATAATTTCATGCGTGAATGAAGGGGCAGACTGTGGATAATTCGTTAAACTGCACCACTTCTGTCATCATACGGCCTCCCATAGTTTTGGTGACCCTTGGGGCAGGGAATATCTTTGAATTTGGCACCTCCACCAAAAAGGTTTGTACTAGTGATGACATCGGGTGTGGAGTTGACTCCTCAATAGGCAATAAAAATAAGGAAATAGTGGTTAGCCTTGACCAATGCTAAACAAACTCATCCCTGGCCAAATTTGTTCTAGGCGGGAGTAAAACACAAACAACATGTTTTGGCAGTAAGTAACAACACTTTATAATTTTATTGTTTGTTTGTAAAGTTGGCTAAGGTATGAACAGCACAATCTAGGTTATCTGACACAATATCTGACACCGCAATCTATTTTCGACTCCAAAAAGAGTCGAGTACCTGATTTCCCTATATCATCACTAGTTTGTAAGTACTAATTAATTAAAAAACAGTAATCAGATAATATTTAGAAGCTCATTCATACAACATAATAATTCATAAATTCAAAATAAGATGATAATTAGAATGTGGTGCTCACTTCTCGAACAGATCCTCTGTCCCCGACAGGATGTGCAGGCTGACACACTTGACCCTCAGCTCTTGCAGGTATTCCAAGCGAGTCTTGGCCTTGTTCTGATAGTAGACGAGGCGCAGGATGCGAGGATGGTTGAGCAGGACGCTGAACTCCGGCACGACCTTGAGCTGGGACAGGCGGCTGATGACCGTGTCGCTGGCGAGAGTGAAGATCTCAGGACACTTCTCCACAGCCTCGTCCGTGATGCCAAACTCCTGAGCGAGGGATCGGAGGAGGGTTGTCAATCACACACATTAAATAAATAATTTTGTATTTAGAGTCTTCCCGCTCAGTCACATAACTGATTTTTAGTGGAGAAATACATTTAAAGCTGACCAAGTCAACCATGCAGGTGCTGACACCATCAACTAGCAAACAATGACCAACTAGAGACTGGCATATTTAAGTTGTAAACACAGATCAATCAAGCTTGTAGCACAATTGTCCCCTGCTATCTAATTATGTAAATTCAGAGATTAATCAAGCTGATTATGTAATTAATATGTTTTAATTAATTACTCTGGTAATTAATGATGTGAAGAGGCTAATAACTAGCCAAGGTGGTGTGATAGGCCACAAGGATCATATTGGGATGATCAAATGTCAATATTATTTGCAGCAATTAGTGGTATTTGCATATGGAGCAATGAAGTGAATAACTTTGCCTAAACAGGGCGTAGAGACTTGAGAAGTAACTCAAAACAGAAACAGGTGCTCGTGCAAGTTAAGTGAAACGACGAGTAGTTGATAACGAAATGTACGAACACTTTAGAGCAATTAACCAAATAGCGAAAAGTATTAGTTTATCATCGGGATTAGGGACGCCTCAGCGACTGAGATAAGTGGAAGAACCATCCAGAAGGAAAACGTGCCTCAGGGGTTGATGCAGGACCTCGACGCATGGAACTTCTTCTAGAAGAAAGTGTGACAAATCTAAGAGATGTCACAGCTGACTCAAAACCAAAGGGGTGAAGACTAAAATGCAACCGAGAACCAGTTTGAAAGGGTTGATCTTCTTAGTGACCCGACGGTAGGTGTTTTAAAATCGCGAGAGAGGACCAAAAACACGGCAGTCGTTGGATTCTCACCAAGCAATCACGTCGCGGATAGTCCGGCTAATCTGAGAGTCCACTTATCGGGGAAGTGAGTGCCAATCACACGGATGTGATTCGATACGAATTATTTAGGACGAAAGCATGACATGGTTCCGCTAAGTCAAAAACGTTAATAAATCGCGATAACACGGACATTCTAATCGGCAACATATCGAGACACAAGTGATGGTACCAGAGGGCAACAATTCTATGGGCGTGTCCCAAGAGGCAGGAGAGGTCCAGCAAACGTGGCCGACAGAGAAGAGCCCCCCCCCCCCCACAAGTGTTTGATCTTCTAGTTAATTCTAATTAATGTGCAACTTGATGGTGTTACACATTAATTGATAAGTGAATTCCTGATTTTCGTTCCACCTCAAGACGACGATATTCCCACATCGAGTGTCAACGTAAAACACGGACAGTCACGCCTGACAAATTGGATTATTAATGAAAGATGAGTACTAACACTTATGGTAATTGCCGCTAATTGTTTTGGCAAGATTAATTAGAAAGTAATATTTTGAGGGGTTTTTATGTTTTTTATTAATTAATTACGAAAGAATACCCACAGGGGTAATTAAGCAACTCAGATCTGAATAGGTAGGTAAAGCCTGTTTAAACAACCTGTGGTAACGTGTGAGTTCTTTATGAACGTGTAATGTGTATCCTTTACATTTTACAATATACCACAACTATCAATGGATATTGATTGACGTTGAATGATTTGAGTAGCTAGCAAAACCACTGATCCTATTCACTAGGCCTGTAAGTTCGTTTAGTTTGATTATTCTACTTTGGACATCTCGTGAGAGACCGACTGGCAAGCTGAGGGCAGGGCGCAGTAGAAACAGGTTGTGTTTGTGTATGTTGATTTTGGCTATTGTTGTGATTTTGATTCAAGATTTGCATTTTTAGATAATTAATTGCTCTAATTAATTTATTGTAATTGTTGCATAATTAGTGGAAGTGAGTAGTAACTTCACAAGCTGGACACGATTCAACCCGCAAACAGCACTAGAATCATCAATAGTGATTCAGTCAGAACAACCTTAGAATTTATTATTTGGGTTGATAGTGCATAGAGTCTGGTTTAGTTTGGGTGGTGAAAGATCGAGGAGCCAACAGCTTACCTTGAAAGAGTTCAGCAGCTGTGTAGAGTTGAAGGTCATAAAAATATACTATAGGTACACAAATAAAAACATTACGACAAAACTCTTTCAAGGTAAGCTGTTGTGTTGGTTCCTAGCTTCCTATCAATCTTTCCCCACCCAACAACAGAATTTAATATGTGCCTCGTTGCTAGGACGGCTCTAAATTAATTGTTAACCATTCCTAAGCCTAGACCTGATGGACTTGAGTCCACATCAGAAGTTAAAAAATTCTGCCTTTATAATGTTAATCTTGGAACACGTTTATTTACGTTACTACTACTTACTAGCATTATTTTATTTATTTATATAGGTACATATTATTTTTCTCTGTAATTTGTACAGATGATACAAAAATTACAGAATGAAACAGGAAAGCAGGCTGCAGGCCTATTGTGGCCCATCCACTGCAGTGTCCCATTCTTAACATTAAAATAACATAAATTCTCTTATAAAAGAAGATAGGCCTAGATAAAAAAAAGAGTTCTAGCCTGTGTCGAACACTAGTAATATAAATAAACGGTGTCATAGTCTTAGGTAGGGCTATGAAATATTAATTTTAAATGCCACATGATTGGGTGTGTGGCAGACTGCTTCTCCCACACAGTCTACCACTCACTCCCTTTCTTCCATCCATACCCATATAATGCTTTGCATGCAATATAGATGGTGCTATCGATTTTGAAAATTGTCTACTGGTTGCTATTATTTAAGATTAGGTCATTAACTTACTGGTTTGAACTTTTTTGATATCATATTTTGGTATGAACTAAGAAGTATTTAATTGGATGAGCGTAGCGAGCGAAGATTCCATTTCACTACACTGGAGAAAAAAATCCGGAATGTTTTTTTTTTCTTTTCTTTTTGGATTTTTGTCTGTCTGTTAACACAATTCCGGCTAAACCAATACTCCAATTGCGATGAAATTTTCTGGAGGCCTGCGAAATCTCTGAACTTAGAACTGCCACTTTTTTTAGCGCAATCAAAAAATTATTTTTTTCGATTTTTCAAAACTTTCTTCGACTTAGCCTATAACACCTACATGTTTTATCCGATTGTGATGAATTTTTCACAGAACCTAAATTTTATGAATTGATATATTCGTGTAAAATTTGAGCGCAATCGAAAAATTATTTCTTATGAAAATCACAATTTTACGATTTCTTTTTATTTTTAAAACATTTCTTCGACTTACCTATATAACACCTACATGCTTTATCCGATTGTAATGATTTTTTCACAGAACCTTATGTTACCTTATGTTTGTTGTTGTTGTTGTTGTGTATGATGTTATGAATTACTATATTGGTGTGAAATTTGAGCGCAATCGAAAAATAATTCCTCATGAGAACAGCAATTTTACGCTTTTTTTTGTTTAAAAAAATTATGCTTCTCCAACTAGCCTGTTGCCTGAAGTTGCCTGAAAAAGCATTTGCATAGCTTCCTAGTTAATTTTAATTGTAATGTAATGCTTACATTTAACACTTGTGGAGATCAATCTTTTGTTGGTAGCCCCAATAAATAAAATAAAACAAAATAAAATAAACATACCATATCTGACTAGTGACAATCCCCCCTACCCAGTCACCACCCACCTTGAAATGCTTCAGCGTTGTGACAATTGTGTTGTAGTTGGTGGCGACGATCTTCGGGTGTGATAAGTACATCTTCCGGATGGGAACTCCAGCGATATTCTCGAAGCTATTCAGGATCAGCTCTGTATTATCTGGATGCGTGTGAATTAGAAAACCATTGTTCAAAATCTAAGATGAGAAATAATGAAATTAATAGTGAATGAGTTAATGTCACATTAGAAATGGAAGCCAGCATGAAAATAAGCTGTATTATAAGCAAGATTGATGTTAAGTGGGGGAGTGGATAGGGAGCCCAACAGCTTACCTGGTTGATGACTGCAGGGACTCGTAGAAGAAAGAGACAAATAAAAATAAACATAATACATGAAAACGTCGAAACTCCGTTCTCGTCGAGTGAGCAAGGCCCTGTTTGGCCCAAACAGTTTCAACGTTTTCCCTGCAGTCACCGACCAGGTAAGCTGTTGGGCTCCTTATCCACTACCCCACTTAACATTAACTAGCCGTTTGGCATCTCCTATCTATCATTACAAGCAAGGTTGTAACTTTGCCAGGAGAAGGAGAAGTAGGGAACTATCAAGCTTTACTTTACTTCCTTAGTTCATGATTTCTAAACCTTTTCTTACTTTTCCAATGGTAAGAGATAATTTGAAGTTATTTATATAATTTAATACTTTGTCTATCTATTTATTATTTATTTGCCTTTGAAAATGTCCTGTACACAGTAGTTACATGTACATAAAAATTTTAAAACAAAGACAGGCAGCCAGAAAAGGGCTTTAAGCCCAAAACACTTATGCGGTGTCCGACTGCCTATGAGTAAATAATAGGCCTAATAATAATTTCTTACTCATAAGACTAGTAACCTTTTGTTTGGTGAATCCAACATTAAATTCCAGTATATCTAACGTCCGCTTGATAAGTCTCAGACTCTTGTGTTTGAGCCGATGGTGGATCTTGAGTACGTCGTCTATCCGTGCGGGCACAGTATCGAGCCGCCACGCGAGGTAATGTCGGAGAGACCACAGGTTGGCTTCCTGGATACTCGATTTGGAGTCGTCGTTCATCGTTTGTGGGAAATCTATGTCTCGTACTTCGGGCTCCAAATGAGAGAGTATACTACGAAGTACGTTTGTTTCGGGTGGTAAATAACCGTAGGCTTTCAGTAAAGAAATGTTCTTTTTTAAAATTCTAATGTAGCTGAAATGAAATGAAAAAACTTATTAGGGCACAGGTCTTGGGGTTAGGCAGGGGTAAACTCCATAAGAAAGGACGTACGGTAGGTGAACGGAAACCGTTTCAAATGTTCATGACAAATGAAGTGATTGTTTGAATAAACTTACTGGACTAGACAGTGGGCTTCAATGTGGGTGAAACCACACTCTTCCAAAAGCATTGAATGATGCTCGATGGTTACTGGAAGAATGGCTAAAACATCTGGCTCCTCCAAAACATCTTCTTTTTCTATACCAAACCTCTGTGGAATAAAAAGTTAATTTTATAAATTTAGGAAGTGGAGATCAGAACAGGATTTAGTATATTCTACTTAGGGATGCACTTGATAATCAATATTATCGATCGATAATCAATAATGGATATAATTTTGATAATCGATAACCGAAATTCATTATCGATTATCGAAATATCAAATAATTGGTCAATAGTGGCACAAACCAAAACTCTGAAGACGGAGATTTTCTCACTATGTGCCATACACAGCCTGGCCTGATGATGTCACACTCGAGATTTATAATAGACGATTTTCAAAATCACCAGCGCCCTCTATATCGCGCGCGCAAAGCAGAATGGGAGAAAGGGATTTACATGCTAAACGCCATATGCTCGGGTGTGTGGAGAACTGCGTTTCCAACAATGGCAGTGCAGTCAGCCACAATCCCAATCATATGGCATTTAGCATGTAAATGCACCTTCCTCACATAATGCTTTGCAACGGAGCGCGCATGCGCAGTTAATTCTGAAAATGGTCTATTGGAAATGAGCTACCAGTCAATAACGGAAGCCAAACACATGACATCGAAAACAGCGAGGCAGCAAACGGAACGTGATTGTATTGGTTTAACTTACACTTGCCACACTTGAGGTACCACTTATAGGTCAAAACAGGCTGGTGATATCGATAATATCGATTCGATAATGACATTACCATTTTGATAATTGATAATGAAAAAAGTATCAATGTGCATTCCTAATTCTACTATAACAATGTCTTGGCCGTTACAGCAATATAAAGAAATGTTATAAATAATACGGTCACCGTCAAGTCAATATCAATAAAGTAGGAAAACGCCAGTGTCATTGTTAGATGAGTGAGTGAGCCATGTATTGAGTACCTGGTAGCATTCCCTTTCTTCCCCTACTTAAGGCCTCCCTAGCCTATCATAGGCTAGAGTGGCGCATTATGGCCTTACAGTTGACGTGCCCTTATACTAAACTTAAAACCCTATTATTTATACCTATATAAATTATCAAACTTATTAAATGCAGGTGTTCCCGGGTAGGCTTACTCAACAGTCAACACAAAACTCGCTCACTCGCCTAACAATGACTTTGTCATTTTCCTAGTTTATTTGGCTAAGACGCCCTTATACCCGAAATGTGGGAGACCTAGGTTCAATCCCCTGGTCGGAAAGATTTTGTTATTTCTATAATGTACTTAAAAAAAATATTAAACATGTTTTGAAATGCATAGGCCTAACGCAGACAAAACTGTGGAAAACATAGATAGCCTAGTACAAAATACGTCGTTAAAATAAAACCCACACATTTAAAGCCTATTTTTCAATTTATTCTTTCTTGAAGATTTAAATCGCAACGGATTTTGCTAATTTTGCTAGCAGTTCTCAGTTACTTGGTCACGTATGTCTTTTTGAAATTTCAGCTCAATCTATTTGGCCTTTTGGCTGTAGAGGACAGGATAAACAAACAAACATTTAACAAACAGACAAATTTAATCACGACAAAGGTCCGTTCGACTTGCGTTGTAGACTATATTTGCTGCACTCACTCGTCTAATAAATTATCAAATGTTGTAACTCTTAAGATATTAATTATAATCAAATTCAAAATAGGTAGGGCATGGGCCAACAGTTTTTATTCTTTTAACTAAAATCAGTTTTATATCGACACATTTGGATCGGGTATAAACATCAATAAAATGATAGCTTAAAATCCCTCATTGAGAATGTGAACACAGTTCTTTCTACTAGTGCAAATTTAGGCCTATCTGCACTCTGCAGGCCTATCATTCTTTTAACAGTGAGAGTTTACCTGTGATGACCCACGTGAGAGAAGAGTCGTGACATGAGCAGTAGCAACCCTTGAAAATTGTGTAACAAATCAACTCGCACCCGTCTTTTAGTACTCGCTCCTAGCGGGAAGGTACTTTCGGCGGGAAGGCAAGGGGGGTTTGGGGGGCGGAGCCTCCCAACAATTGCGCCGCAGGCGAAAAATTTTGAGGTCAGGTTTTATTAAAGAGCGTTTGGTGCGTTTTAGGATAACATAGCGGGCTTAATTCAGTACTGAAAAACTTCAGTATTTATACCGTGAAAACTCGTAAACCACTTGCAGATAAGATAAGATAAGAACACTGATGGTACAAATCATATGCGCCGCATCAACAAAATGCCCAATGACTCATGTTCGCGATCGCGTCTTACAATAATGTGTCTGGCTGTTTACTAGGGATGACGAAACCCGACTTTTTTACGACCCGGGTACCCGTCCACATTACCCGCGGGTTACCCGGGTAGTAAAACAAAAAAATCGTGTGGGGTGTCTAATGAACTGTGAAGAAACGCGCTCATCAATTATCGTAATATCTCAGACGTAATGCTGTTCTATAAACAATGACGTGCCGATGAAGTAGTATTTCATAATCACGAAAGAGGAACAGCAGCGGGCCGTTAAGATAACACTCACTGTTCGGTTGCATCTGCTTTATAACTTGTCACAGTCAAGTCAAGGTCACGACTCACGATGCGTTTGCTCGGGGCGCGGGAAGGGGGGAACTGGAGCCCGAACGAGAGTAAACAAGATAAGGAAAGATTTATCACCATGGGTGATAGCTTTTAAGTTTTGACTTCTAGCAGATTGAAAACATAAGTGATGTTGTGGTAATTATTTACGCGGTATAATCTCTGGAAGATCGCACAAGTGGTTAGGCAGGAGGGGGTGGGGGGGCATACTCAGCACACTGCCACAAGTCGGCGGCATGAATCGGCGCTCGATTCAAATTCTCGCAAAAACGATATTTTGAAGCACGTCCATAAAAGTTACTCGCAAGAGCCAAATTGTCACTCGCAAAATGCGAGCGTGCGAGTGGGATTTTAAAGGGTTGGCAGTAGGCCTACATTACAATTTTTTGGAAGAGTCGTTCGATTATAGATAATCAATTCGGGGAGACGGGATCGATTATTGATCGTTTTGGGAAACAATCTTATCAGTTGAAGGCCTATCAATCGGCATCCGTAATAAATAATAATTAATAATGCTGACTTACACTACACATCTTGAGTGCGCCCTCTAGACGGTCAGGATTTATATCTCTCAGCGTAGGGTGCTTTTTTAGGATAGCGTAAGCTCTATGGTATGAACACTCTGGAACAATAAGCACAACATTGACACGACATTCCATATCCCGAGATATGTGGTAAAATTCTATTTCACTTGGTTCCAACCCAACCAAACCAACACCCTGTCATCGGATGGATGGGTGGTTCTAGACTCAATGGTAAAATGAAGAACTAGAATTAGGCCTAGCTAGAACTAGGGCCTATAGTCAACGTTTTGATTAGTTAGTAGTCCCCTAGGCTATATTCGGACTTGTCCCTTGGTGATCTACCTAGGGAGCGGTAGTATTAGTAGGGAAGTTTATAGGGCATATGTTGCCATATAAATGCATTAGTGTATGCATCACCTGCACTGCACGTGTAGGCCTAGGCTAGCCGGAACTTCTTCGGTTGGTATGGACCAGTTTTTTAACAATATTTTTCTTCAATAAAACCAACGAAAAACATCCTAAAATGAGCAATATTTTATAAATAGTGATTTATATTATTAAAAAATACACGTAGGCCTACTTGTTTCATTTCATTCTGTGCTATTAATAATTGTAAGCTATAAGTAGCGAGGAGTGACGGCCTATGAGGAGTGAACTGGGCATTTGTCATCATAAAAATGAAAATAGCCAACATTGGAGATAGTAGGCCTACCAACCTTTTTCACTAAAATACTCCACCTACAAAACCTTTAACGTCGCTATTTTAAATATAAAAGACTTTCAACAGAAAAAGTACTTTCGTTTAAAATAGTGACGTTTAAGGTTTTGAAGTTTTTTTTTGTTACTAAAACACCAAAAACATGATGATTCTATTTTGAATTTTTTTTATTATGTTATTGGGATGTGGCCTACTTGCAGTTGCAGTGAGTAGAACGTTCTCAGCACGGTAGGCCTAAAATGGCGCCCGAAAACAGTGAAATATGCGAGTGATTAGTAAGAGTAATTAACATATTATATATTGTATATTTTGTGAGTGATTAGTGTTAATAAATCGTTAATAATGAGTTATTCTTTATTTATTTCTCATTTGAAGTTGTGTTTCATTGTTTTTAATGGAAAAAACAATGTTAAAAACTGGTCTAGGCCTATACCAACCGAAGAAGTTCCGGCTAGCCTATAGGCCCTCACGTGTCCTGGACACAGGCAATCTAGGCACTAGGGTAATACTGTAGTAGAGCGGACGTGGGTATGGCTAATACTCCACCTACAAAACCTTTAACGTCGCTATTTTAAATATAAAGGACTTTCAACGGAAAAGTACTTTCGCTTAAAATAGCGACGTTAAAGGTTTAGAAGGTACTTTAGATTTAAAACAGCGACGTTAAAGGTTTTGTAGGTGGAGTATTAGCCGCTATAATACCGACGTCCGCTCTACTACAGTAGGGTATTACCGGCACTAGGCCTACCATCTCTTCGTTTGTCCGCTAGCCTACTTTCTTCTCTGTAAGCTCCTCTTGGCCTGCCATTTTAGTGACACTCTCTTACAAGAAAGGTCTGGTTTACTGGTTACAAACAAACCAGAGCTCAAGCAACAGCCATGGCTGTGAGCGAGTGTGACCGAAAGGTTGCAATCACGGGCAACGCCGCAACGGTGACCAAGCGTCATCAAAATACTAGTAGGCCTATCTATTACTTGCCAGGCCGGTACTTCTTCGGCTAGGGGGGTCCAACTTTTATATACACTGTAACGGAAAGGATTTCGGGTGCGCTCTTATCGATTATATCCTAGAACTAGCGCGGCGCACTGTAGCCAGCGGAAAGTTCGGCTAACCTAACGAAAGTACACCTTTAACATAAGTAGTAACAAGGCAATATAGGCCTAGCAGTGTTAACAAGGTGTATAAAAGTTGGACCCCCCTAGCCGAAGAAGTGCCACTAGGCCTATCTATAGTAGATATGCCTAGTAATTAGTTTTCTTACCAAATAGATTCATAAAGTAACAAGTTGAGCTTGGAGTAATTTCTTTTTCCAACAGCAATTTCTTGCGTGGCGCAAATCTTATTTGGCCCAACCATATTTGTCTAATTGATTGTAAATGTCGAATAGGAAATATTACACACTTGCAAAGTAATCTTTCACGAAACATAGTTAATTGCTAATATTTATCTAGGCCTAGGTTTGGCCTAGGCTAGCCTTTTAGTAGGCCTACCGTCGTAAAATAATTATGTGTGAAATTTCTAGGTTATGAATGGACATATCAACACAAATTGACCACAGCCTTGTAAATGATTCCTCGCCCACTGCCGCCGCTAGACCTACCGTCATACGGCCACGCCCACCACAAGAAAAACAAACATTCTCGAGTGGAAATGTCATCCGCCGTTCTTAGACATATTCTTCGGAAGCATGTATTTCCGAAGAATAACATCCAAGCAAGCTTGTAAGTAATTTTTCACTATTTCGTTTGATGTGAATTATTGTTAAATCATGTAAAACATGTCATTGGAACATCAGGTAGATTTTTGTCAGTTTTAACCCCACTTTGACGTTTTGCCTAAATTTACCCCCTTTGTCATCGACGGTGACCTAGCATAGCATATCTCAGGCATAACCTAGTTCGTACTAGGTATTTTATAGGCCTACACAAAGCCTAGGCAAAGGGCGTACATTTTCTAATTATGTAGCCAAGGTCGCACCTGTTGCTGAGTCAGTCTCCCACTTGACCTATGAGGCTAGCTAGGGGGCTAGCTATGACATCACAGGCTAGAGTCCGCTAGACACTGTGGCAATTACCCTTCAGCTGTTGTTTTACGTTGTAGCCTACCCGAGACACTCAAACACAAGGCAATTTAGTTATTTATTTATTTTCCAAACTACTTCTTTCACTACGCCTAGCTTTTACCCTATCTACGAATAGTTGTGTGGCCTCCCTGGTTATACAGGCCTCTGCCTAGCTCGCACGGGATGAAGACGCTTTGGTTCTAATCTAGATAATATATGACTCAAATTTGTCTCAAAGCGTTTCCGATATAATTCTCTTTCAGAAGTACCTATGCTTGAACCATGCAAATCTGCTTTTACTTCTTGACAATCACTTCAAAACGGTTTTATGATGTGTGCACATACACACTCGTTGTTAGATAGGGCCTATCCGTTTTTATCCTTCTGCCTTCTGCAACTGGTTTGAAGAAAGTGCTTCCTAAAGTTTGTGATGGGTAGAATCCGGTAGATAGATTCCAAAATTATTTCTTTGAAGACACTGGCAACCGCTATTATGGTGTGTGTGTGCGCCAAAGTGCCTCATATCAGCTTCAAGCATGTGACGTTGGAGTAGGGTTAGCCTACTTTACTCATCATATTTAAGATTTAATGTAAGACAAAAATAAGTCATCTTTGTAGGTCTACCCCTATCACGAGTAATTGTGTACATTTCCTGAAATTCCGGACAATCTACTAACTAGTAGTTAGGTAGGCCCTAATCAAAATTCCTAGTTGACATTTTCAATATTTAAAATGGTGGAGATATCGGGGATTTTCCGGACTACTAAGTACGTGGGTAGGTAGATTAGCCTTCTAGACAGTGGGGTAGGAATCGGGGGGGGGGGGGGGGGGGCAAAACTTTTTATTTTTTAGTTAATTAATTATTAAATCCCAGAATTTATGTAGTAAATAATATGCACTTGCACTTGTACAATTCGACAGTCATCTTGGTATAACGAATATGTTTGCCTGGTATGCTTCGTCATTACATAAAAATATAAGGTTGAAATTTACTAAAATGGGCCACTTCACATTCATTTTTTTAGTTTTTAGACCGCAGATAATTGCAGTAAAACATCATTTACATTTACAGAGTCCAAAAGCAGTTAAAACATGACAAAATATCTGTGGTATGGTGAAATTTTTTGGGCCTTCGGCGAAAGGACCTCCACCCCAGACCCCGGCTCCCGCCACCAAAATCTTCTAATGGATTTGCCCCCCCAACTTTCAAAACGTTCCTATGTGCATGCTAATAGAGGTAGGCCTACGGCTTGTGGCACCTTTTAGTAGAACTTAATTCCATCCGAACCAACTAGGTATTAAAAAATATAGCCTAACTAACTATAACTTGGTTCATTTTAGTGTAACCACCCCATATTAAATATTATGCATGTAGGCCTATGGAATACTCCTAATCAAATGTATTTTTTTTTTCAAGTTTTGCCAACACCAAGCCGTTAACTACAAGCAGTGCTACAGACACAAATACAACAAAAACTGTTACAGAAGGTAAGTTGTGCAATAGCAATTACCTAATTATATCTAACAACAAACAGTAATTTATCCCAGCCACCTGTCTTGCCAGATGACTTGAACAATTCAGTGAGGAAGTTATGCAATTGCAATATAATAGTAAACTGTTATCTAGTGACAAGTGTTAATCCTAGCTACATGTCTTGCCAGATGAATGGAGAAATTTAACTTTTACAAAACACGAATAGCAAATTAGTGAAACTTTACATAATTTGTTTGATTGCATAATATGTAGAGTAACATCACAATCACAAAAGTTGCAACCATGTTTCTGATTCTGTCCTCTCTCATCACAACACTCTCTTTTTCACACTCAACTCAAACAAACTAAAACAACTCGACTAAACACCTCCAACTGCATCTTAAAATGCGACATGCCAGTAACCCTGATATTGTGATATAAGCTACCGGTACTAGGTACTGTAGACGTATACGGCTTCTATCTCTCTTGTTTGCAGTGAAACATGAGCTCCTCAAGTACATGGGCCTGGAACGAGGGTACAAACCTCTGCAGACCAGTCGTCACCATCTCTTGGAATTGTTGCCAACCTCACAAAACGAGCTGGAGCCACGGACAATGCAGGATAGTTATTCGATAGCAACTATTCCGCTGTCAACGAATGTGGAAATCCAAGAAAAGTACGTCACGTTTCTTGGACACGTGAGGCTTGGTCGATTGATGGAAGATATGGATATCTTTGCTGGTGGGTTTCATGAAAGATTACCTACCTCTTTATGAGGCTTGGGTGGCCTCTCAAGTGCTGTAGGCCTAGGTACTTTTGTACTTTTAAAATAACACTAGGAAAATCTTAATCAACAATTTGGTGGTTTTCACCCTCTGATAGAAACTACTAGTAAATCACTTATCTCTTGTAGGGTACATAGCAATTGTTTGCATTTATGAAAAGCTTTTTCCTGCAAGTCCTTAAAGTCCATACATAGGTATTGCAAAATGTTAATTAATGTTCAATATAATATATTTCATATTTTATGTGAACAAACAGAACTAAAAACATATATCAAGTAAGAAGAATAGATGGATATAACTTTCTGTGTATTATTAGCCAAAAAAATCTCTGGAAGGTTGGAAAATGTAAATAAATTAGGCTTATAGTTTAAAAATTAGGCCTATTTACTATACCGGTACAGTAAGACCTCGATTATCCGAGGTGGATGAAACACTTTGATAATCCGGACTTTCTTGTGATATGTGATATTTTAAATGTAAAACCATTTCGGCCTAATTTTAAAAAAAGTATGCCTGGAACCATTTCGGAAAACACGGAGTCTCGGTTAATCGGAGCACGGATAAATGAGGTCTTACTGTACTTACAAATGCATTTCAGATAGATTTGTTTGATTGCTTGCTTTAAACACAATGCTGTTAATCTATTCAGACACAATCACAAGCATATAGCCTATGGTATCTTTAACAAGTACCGACAGTGTTGGCTCGGGCGCTAAGCGCTCGACTCTGATTCGGGAGGTCCCAGGTTCGAATCCCGTCGAGACCGGCAATCCTGACTGAAGGTTTTTTCCGAGGTTTTCCTCAGTCGTTAAGGCGAATGCAAGGGATTGAGTCCTCTTAAACAGCCCTCGGACATCCCTTCACAATTTCCTATCCGCACATACCTAGTTCACCTGAAGAAGGGCTAATTGCACCCTATAACAGGTTTCCCACGATAAAAAATTTAAAAAAATTCAACGAGTGGGGAATACCATATAATCTAGGCCCTATACTACTAGGAAAATGCTTAAGTCCCGTCGTGTTGATGGATGAACTTTTTTGTAAGTTTTTAGATTGCGTGGGATCTATTTACTTATCAAGTGCCTTTTGAACGCATTGTTGTTGATTGTTGTCAAGTTTCTATTGTTACTTGTAAATTGTCATTATAAACCTAAAAAAACTCATATTAAAACCTTTATTCTATGGATTCTGGCTAACTTTTTCAACTTTTTCTTTCAAAAAGCAATCCAATACATCACCATTACCTTAATGTCCATGTGAAATATGAACGTTGTAGCTCTACCCGTTTGGTCAGAATCGGACCAAATGTCACGAAGATATCGCACTAAAAATCAAAAAAAAATCGTAAAAGTACGATATTCATGAGAAATATTTCTTTGATTGTACCAAAAAACGTAGCAAGTCTAAGTTCAGAGATTTCGAAGGTCCCCTCCAATTTTCATCCTGATCGCATATGCCGTTTGCCCGGTAGAGAGCGAACAAACAGACAGAAAAACAAAAAAAATACAAAAAAAATACAACCGAGCTAAATTTTTTTGGGGGTCGGTGAAATTGAAGTCTTTGCTTTGCTCATCCAATAAAATACAAACTTTTTGGGTGCAAGTTGTGAATTTCCTTTTTAGAGTGACATTGGCAAACGTGGATATAAGACCAAGAGTTTAAAATGATATCGAGAGGGAATGGTATCCTATGTCACATGTGAGATGAAGAGAATACTGAATAGGCCTACATACCTAGTGCAGGTTTATAGTGTTTTATTAAATTCATATTACTGTAAATAATTTGTGTATATAATAATGTTACACATTCTCTTCTAGTTTGGGTGGCTTTTAAGCACATTCAAAATCCCAAGCAAAACCCCGAAGGACCCACTCCGTACGTGATTGTCACCGTCCTGGTTGACCAGATCGATTTCACCGATGTCATACCAAAGGTAAACACATTTTAAATGTAGATTCTAAATAATTCATGTTTTAGTAGCCTACGTATCCCCTTTTTATGCCCCAATTTGCCTTCAGGCCAACAAGTATTGTCTCATTTTTGAGTAGAGACATTCGTGAAATAAGTACTACTGGTATCAAGTAAATTCCTTTAAGTTGGCTTGTCTCCACTGGTTGATTAGATCAAGCATGATGGCACATAGGCCAGATGTGGGTATTTGAGAAGAAGAAGAAAAAGTTTAATAATTGTATTATTCCATATTCCATATTATTTACTTGGAAAGTATGTTAAATTGTTAACATTTTTTATAATAAAAATTTACTATCAGTAGGTGTAGGCCTATTGGCACCTGACAAAATACACCACCTTCACAAGGTATGTATGTGTGTGTGTATGTGTGGTATGTGTATGTATGTAGGCCTAATAGTTTACTTTCTCCTTACAGCACGATGCGGATATTCGATTGTCTGGACACGTGTCTTGGGTTGGAAAGTCGTCGATCGAAACAACTGTTTGGTTAGAACAGGTAAGATATATTTCTTATCTTTCTATGATGGTGTTTACTCCACACTCCTTGTCTATGCAGGGAGACATAATACGAAAGTAAAAATTGTAAAATAAATTGTCGCCGGAGGTTGGCGTTAGGAGCAGTAGAGTTTAGGAATGAATGTTGTTGTTTAGGAAGCCGCACTCACCTTAAAGTCACTTGTTGGTCAAGGCACAGCACAGCTCGGCTTGGTTGGTTCCGTTGTCTTGACTTTTCCACTAATAATAATTTTAAACTTATAAACACACGATGTGGTCTACACACCACTGTAGCTCGGCAGTGAATGGGGCGCCTGCCTAGGGCGAATGACGCGAACATGAACCAAGTCACATGATATTAATGACGTAGTTGTCGGACTGGTTTGTACTACAGTTTATATTTGCAGTGCGGCGTAAGGATATGGAAGGGAGGGAAAATAGATTCAAAATTCTAATCCTAAACATACCCCCCACCGAAACCAAAGTGAGGTTTCTAACTCCAAAAAAATAATGGAAGAAAGATAAGATTTCTAACCAAGGTAAGTCTATTTCGAAAATATAAAAGAAGAATAACAACGTCTCAAGGGCTGGGTTCACTCTACGGCTGGTAGTGGACATAGCTTCACTACCGGTCGAGTAACTGTTCCCTGAGATGTGCGAACGGTGGCGACTCGTACTACTTGGTCCGATCCAGGATGGACCTCAATTACTCGCCCCAGTTTCCATTTCAATGGTGGAGATTTCCCGTCATTGATGATGACGAGATCGTTAGGTTTCAAATTTGGTTTGGACAAGGACCATTTCTGACGTTGTTGCAGAGTATGCAGATATTCTGTCTTCCATTTGTTCCAAAATTGTTGGGACGCTTTCTGGATCAGTTGCCAACGAGACAGTCTATTCAATGGAATATCATCAACAATCTCTTCTGGAAGCGAAACTAGTGGAGCTCCGATAAGAAAATGACCCGGAGTCAGCGTATCGAACTCATTGGCATCCGGTGACAGATCAAACAAGGGCCTCGAATTTAGAATAGCTTCTATTTTGCTAAGCAAAGTTGTGAGCTCTTCGAACGTAAGAGCTTGTTCACCTACTACACGGCGCAAGTGATACTTCACTGAGCGTACTCCAGCCTCCCATAACCCACCAAAGTGAGGCGCGGAAGGGGGGTTGAAGTGCCATAGGATGCCTCTAGCGGCAGTTGCGTCAGTGATCTGTTTTGATTCTTCATGCAGATATTTAGATATTCCCAGCAAATATCTATTGGCTCCGACAAAGTTAGTGCCGCAGTCCGAGTATATGGCAGTGCATAACCCACGTCTAGCGACAAATCGGTCCAGAGCAGCAAGAAAAGCAGGAGTTGATAAGTCAGAAACAACTTCTAAATGCACTGCCTTCGTTGCCATGCAAACAAAGAGACACATGTAGGCCTTGGATATCTTAGCATTCCTTCTCTTACTCTCTTTAATGACAAATGGGCCAGCAAAATCAACTCCCACGTTCAAAAATGGACGTCCTTGTTCCACTCTCGAAGCTGGAAGATCTCCCATGAGAGGCTGGGAGTGGGAGGCCCTCATCTTGTGGCATATGACACACTTTGATAGTCTTGAGCGAATAACTCGGCGAGCTGCAAGTACCCAGAAGTGGCGTTGTAACACACTTTGCAAAGCTCGTGGTCCGATATGCAGGTATGAGCGATGGTAATGGTCGATTATGAGGTTTGTCAAATGGTTCTTCCACGGCAGCAGCAAGGGATGCCGGGATTTGTAGGGTAAAGATGCATTCCGCAGTCGACCTCCTACTCGAATCAAACCTGATGGATCGATGAAGGGATTTAATCGCTGCAAAGAAGGAGAGCACGGTAACTTCTTTGCTAACAACTGGAAATCTTTGCCGAAATGATCTTGCTGAACTTGTTTAATCCATAGTTGGAATGCTTTGCGTAGCTCGGTTAGCGTCAACGTTCCGTGCAAACGCAAACTCACTGATGATTGTGCGTTCCTTGCAAATCTTAAACACCAAGCTGTAACGCGCTGGAGGTTAGTCAGAGTGGAGAATCTCTCCAAAACATCGGACGCAATGGGTGCATTCGTCGTTACCAACATGTTGAATGAAGTTTTGACTTCGGGAATGTCGCAAGGCTGTAGGCATGGTACAGTTGGAATGAGCCATTCTTCTCGTTGGAAGACAACCATATTGGACCCCCCCACCACAAGGGGAGGGGGGGGGTCATGAGTGAGTAGCTGTTTTGGAGTTAGCCCTCTGCTGGCGCAGTCAGCTGGGTTATGATGTGTTGAAACATAATTCCATATTGACGGTTCGGTTGCCTCAAGGATCTGGACGACACGGTTAGACACGAATGGTTTCAGCTTAAATGGGGGCGTACGAAGCCACGCCAAGACTGTGGCCGAATCGCAGAAAGCATAGATACCGATACAATTAATCTTGATGCTGAGTATGGGCATGGCATACTGCAACAATTTTGAGAGGAGCACGGCTCCGCACAATTCCAGGCGAGGAATTGAAAGAGTTTTCAATGGCGCTACCTTTGATTTTCCCATTAGCAAGCTTACATTAGTGTTGAAATGAGAATCACATGTGTGAAGGTAGATCACTGCAGAGTAACCTTGTTCCGAGGCATCGCAGAATCCAACTAGGTTGGCCTTTACGTTCGTGGACGAAAATATGAAACGTTCGATTCTTAGTTTTGCTAATTCGTCGAGTTGGTTTGCAAACACCATCCACTGGTCGTGAATCGCTTGAGGTATAGGATCGTCCCAACCGAGCCCAAGGGACCACAATTTTTGGATAATGCATTTGGCAGTGAAGACTGCTGGTGTGACCCAACCCAGTGGATCATAGATGCGTGCGAGTACGGACAGTAATGCTCGTTTGGTGTGAACGTCATTTTTCATAGAAACGTTGTATGAAAATGCGTCCGCCTGTGCATCCCAGTGGATGCCTAGAATTTTCACAACTGAATCGTCAGGAGAAGTCAATGCAAGATAAACCTCCCTGTCTATCAGTGGGACATCATCAAGAATTTCCGGGCAGTTGCTGCTCCATTTCCGCAGTTGGAAACCGCCTGGCTTGAGGAGATCAATAAGTTGATTTTTAAGGAAGAGCGCCTCTTCAATTGAATCTGCTCCAGTCAATAAATCATCAACATAGATGTCCTCTTGAAGGATCTTTGCTGCATCCGGATACTTTGCACCTTCATCTCGAGCTAGCTGATGAAGTGTTCTTATAGCCAACCAAGGGGCAGATGAGACTCCGTAGGTAACGGTTTTCAATTCGAAACGCTTTATGAGGGAGTCAGATGAACTCCTCCATAAAATATGTTGGAACAGCCTGTGCTCTGGTAAAACAAAGATTTGCCGATACATCTTGCAAATGTCAGCCGAGAATACAACCGGGTGCATTCGGAATTTGAGAATAACATCTGTTATATCGGCTTGAAGCTTTGGTCCTGTATGGAGGATATCGTTGAGCGATCTGTTGCATGAAGCTTTAGCAGATGCGTCAAATACAACACGTAGCTTAGTGGTAGAACTTGACAACTTGAGAACGGGATGATGAGGAATAACAAACTGCGACGAATTAGAAGAAGAGGACACCTCTTCCATGTGTCCCCAGATCTTCATACTCCCGCATGAACTCTGCATAAAGTTTCTGAAGTTCAGGTTGTCGAGTAAGACGACGTACAAGTTGCTGGAAGCGAGAGAGTGCCCGTGGATAGAATCGCCTAGTGTAGGTGCATCTTCTTTAAACGGCAAGGGAACCACATACCGTCCAGTGTTATCACGATAATGACATTTAGTAAACAACTCTTCACAATAAATGTCAGCAGGGTCAACGGCTATCTTGGCTTGTGGAGGTTCTTCAACTTCCCACAACCTCCTCATGTTGAACTCAAGTGAAGAATCAACTGAGGCTAGCAACGTGGTGACAGTGGAAGGCGATCTCGATGGAGAGTCCATCCTACCCATGATGACCCAGCCGTAAATACTAAGAAGGGCTGAAGGATACCCACAACCTTGGGACCAATGAAGACCTCCGGATATAAGTCGGCACCAAGAAGAAAATCAATAGGTCCGGGAAGATTGAATTGTGGATCAGCCAAAATTAAATGTTTAAATTGGGCGCAGGAAGAAAGAGGAACGTGAATAACAGGCATGTTCGAGGTAATGGTAGACAAAACGATAGCATCTGTCATCAACCTAGGGTGATCCGAATCTCTAGGCTTGATTGTACAACTGACAACTCCCGTGGTTTGGACACATGTCTGACTTAGACCAGCAATGTTACTAGGTGAGCGAGAAACAGGCAGCCCAAGACGTTTAGCACAACTTGAGGTGATGAACGACGACTGAGCTCCTGAATCAATTAGAACTCTTACCGGTTGGTAAGAACCAAAATTGTCCTTGCAGTGAACAACAGCTGTACCTAACAACACAGGGGTGGAGGCTACCGGAGTGGCGAGGGCATGGCACGATGTACTCGTCGAGGTTGATGACCTCCCTGTGTCAGAACTTGAAGGTGATACAACATTTGGGTCATGTTGTGTTTGGCTACTAGAATGCAGTAGCGTGTTATGACGATAGTTGCATTGTAAACACAACGTGTTTGAAGGACATGCGTTATCAGGTGCGTGTTTTTTAAGCAATGAAACATAAACGTAAAGATCGCACTCGATCGTGGCGTCGACTAGGATCAAGAGCTAAAAACTCAGGACATTTATAGATAGAATGTTGTTGCTTGCAGCACGGGCAAGATTTGGTAGTGGGTTGACAGCCGCCACGAGACCGTGAACAACTTTATTATCAAATGAATGTGATGGCCGGCTAGATTGCGTAGGCTTCACAGAGGGAGACTTATAGGAAGTCTTGTCAATGTTACATAGTTCAAGGACTTTAACATGACCTTGAATAAACTTCATCAAACTGTCATAACTTGGTATGTCCGTCAATTGCATTTGCATTTCAAACAGCTTCGAGTTGGTCGGTCCAAGTTGTGTAATGCTATGTATAATAATACAAAATCACCTAAGTCAAGAATGTTTAGGTGACGAAGGGCTACGACGCACTCTTGAAAAGTTTCTAGAAATGAGTTTAGTCCCGATAAAGACTCAGACGTGAGTGCTATAAACTCAAACATTTTGTCTAGATATTTAGTCGCAAGGACTCGTTTGTTGTGGTATTTCTCTATTAGAGCTTGCCAA
Source organism: Sweltsa coloradensis (assembly GCA_024449915.1). Taxonomy (NCBI): domain Eukaryota; kingdom Metazoa; phylum Arthropoda; class Insecta; order Plecoptera; family Chloroperlidae; genus Sweltsa; species Sweltsa coloradensis. The sequence goes on along the minus strand of JAMZAV010000285.1, from coordinate 205,744 downwards.
ACAATTACGTAATTAGCATCTGTAATAGGCAGACTCAATACAATGCTTGTAGCCGGTCCGCTTACTAACGTGATAAGGTATTGGGAATCGCTCTATGTTCGTAAGTGACTCATTGTCATGGATTAGCAGCGATAAGTATCGTAAAATGACACCCAATGTTTGATAGCTGCCATCAAACGTAGGAATATTTATTTGGGTAAACGAGGGGTGTGCCTGGCATTCCTCGCTGATGTTGCAGTTTCCGTAGTCTTAAGTGACTCTGCAAATGCCTTTACCTCATAATAAATATCGTCGAATGATTCTAAGACTTTCGAGTCAACAACAGTCTCAGAATCAAGAAGTAATTGAGTTTCAATGATTTCTGCGTGGATTTGGTGAATTCTTCGGAAATCTTATCGATGTGCTCAAATCTCACTTTGAAGGTTGTTACTTTGGCTGCGTTTCCTGGTATTTCCTTAGTTAGGTCAAAGAGCGTTTGAAGCTTACGGAATTCTCGTTGTTTACGTACATCGAGACTGGCTAATTTATTTTCAAGTTTAGTTTTGAGTGCTTTCTCGGCCATAGTTAAAAGTGACAGGACAACTTACGTAGGACACTAAATACAAAACAAAAGCGATAGCCCTGGCGCTAGATCGCCTATCAAAAAGAGTGGAATAGAATCAAGACAAAAATTAACAAACCTAAATCAAAATGCTAGACTAACGAACCTGATCGGGCCTACGGAGGACCAGAACTATGTCTATGCAGGGAGACATAATACGAAAGTAAAAATTGTAAAATAAATTGTCGCCGGAGGTTGGCGTTAGGAGCAGTAGAGTTTAGGAATGAATGTTGTTGTTTAGGAAGCCGCACTCACCTTAAAGTCACTTGTTGGTCAAGGCACAGCACAGCTCGGCTTGGTTGGTTCCGTTGTCTTGACTTTTCCACTAATAATAATTTTAAACTAATAAACACACGATGTGGTCTACACACCACTGTAGCTCGGCAGTGAATGGGGCGCCTGCCTAGGGCGAATGACGCGAACATGAACCAAGTCACATGATATTAATGACGTAGTTGTCGGACTGGTTTGTACTACAGTTTATATTTGCAGTGCGGCGTAAGGATATGGAAGGGAGGGAAAATAGATTCAAAATTCTAATCCTAAACACTCCTCCCATATTCAAAATCCATGACTGCCGGTACAGGTAACAAATTAGGTCTGCTACACTTGCTATCTACTCAAACACATGTCTATTTTCTGAAGTAGGACTAGGCCTATCTATCTTACATTCTTTCACTATACCTGTTATATTTATTTTGTATGGAATGAGTTGTATCATTTTCATCTGTTGCCACATCCAACTCTGTGTTGGGGGCAGGCCTCTCCATTTTCTTCTCTCCTGCCATCACTCTTCCCTTCCACCACATTCCAGTCTCCTCCTCGCTATTCCACATCTTTACTCAAACTGTCCTGCTATCATTATTTTGGTCTGCCCAGGTTAGTTTACTAACTGGAAGTAATATTAAAAAAATATTTTAATAACTGTCTGTAAATCTATTCAAATATAATGCACCAACAATCCAGATAAAATTAGCCGTCTTGGTAGCTTAGGAAAGGATTTTTTAATTTGGGATTGATTTCCATTTAAACAATATTAAATATTAATATTGTATTGCTAATGTTGTAATGGATTACTCCTCGTTTAATACTCTCACATCTTAGTCTTTCTATTTATAAAATGATGAATTGTATGTTTCCCCAGAAATATGGCGGGGAGTGGCACAAGATAACGAGAGCAACCTTCCTGTTGGCCGCCCGAAACTCGACCAATACGGCAGCGGCCGTTGTCAATCCTCTTGTTCCCGAGACCGATCGGGAGAAAACCATCTTTGCCGGCGGAGAAAGTAATCCAAGTCACCATATTTTAGCATCCCATCTTGGTTTAGGCTACCGTACAGTAGAGGTCTGCACGGGCCTACTTCTAGAAGCCCGGCCCGGGCCCGGAATTTCAGGCCCGGGCCCGTATTAATCTAGTTTATCAAAGCCCAGGCCCGGCCCGGGTCCGCCATAAGTGTAAGTAGGCCCGTTACAGCCCGTTCAGAGGTTAAACTCAAAGCAACAGCGTGTGGATTTTTTAGCTTTTACCATGGGATATATGAATGAACGTCACGGTGGGGATGAAATGTACTATTACGAGAAACAAAACGGTGAAATTGTGGTCGAGGAACATTTCTATGTTCGCAATTGCAAATACCGATTTCAAATTACATCATAAAGCCCGAAAAAAGCCCGTCTTATTCAGTGAAAAGCAGGCCCAGGGCCCGGCCCGGGCCCGTCTAAAAATGCATAACAAGGCCCGAGCCCGGCCCGCGGGCCCGGGCCTACCCGGCCCGCGGGCCAGGCCCGGGCCCGTGCAGACCTCTACCGTACAGGGTACTTTGCATTCATCATCATTATCTGTTGCCTCATCCAACTCTGAGTTGGGTCACCATTGAAGACAGGCTTCTCCACCTTCTTCTTTCCTGTCACCACTCCTCTCCTTCCACCACATTCCAGTCCTCTCCTTGCTGTTCCACATCTTTTCTCACACTATTCAGTATTCTGCCCTTGTTGTCGTGGTCTGCCCCTTGGTCTCCTACCTGGAATTTCCAATTCAATCATCCTTCTCAGTAATCTCGCTCCTTCCATCCTTTTGACATGTCCAAACCACTTTATCTTCTCTCTCCAATTCGCTCCATTAAATTCCTCACGCGGTCACGCCTACTTGATCTCGGATATCCTCATTCCGCACATGTCAGTATTGGAACAAAGTAGTTCTGGTAGATGGTAATTGGTAACCTTGCACTTCTTTGGTACCTACTTCTCTGTTCCATATGAGGTCTTGGATAGATTGGAACAACCCAACAGCTGTGTCCTTCTTATCTCTGGTTGAATCCTTCCATCGCATGCTACTATACTCTCCACTTACTTAAAATTCTCTTCTTGCTTTAAAATCTGTCCTCCTAGTAGAATCCTGACATTCTTCGTTTTATCTCGTGTCATCAGCATTATTTCACTCTTGCCACTTCCAAACACCAGACTATATTCTCCTGTCACCACACTCCACACATCAACTTGAGATTGCACCTCCTCTTCATCCTCTCCCCACACCAAAAAATCGTCTGCAAATAACATTTTCATACATTCTTCTCAGATTCTCTCTCCTAGTGATTTCGTCCATGACAATAAGCCGTCAATAATGAACAATAGTGGTGACAGTACACTTCCTTCCTTGTTTTAACCAACTCTTAATGTCAAACCACTCTGTTTAAAAAAATATATTTTTGCAAAATAAAGATAAATATATAAAAAAGGAACAGAGTAGTTCAGAGAGTGTTTACCTGACGTGATGTTTACTCGACTTGATGTTTACCCGATGTGATGTTTACCCGACGTGATTGCAGACCGCAAGCAGCGCCGAGTACTCAAGAAACAGATGTCGCTGCTAAAGAACGTACCCGACGTCAGCGAACAACATCTCATCCACAATCTTTTCCTCAACACGGTCGACCTGAACGACCCGACCTTCCACAAGAGAACCCCGTCGTTCAGTATGTGGATGGAGAACACGAAACTGAGCAACATCGTGCTTTGTCACCCAGAGGTACGTACGTATGACACAACACGGTTCTCAATTGTTTAATTGTTCCTTTATTCTTACATATTCCAAGGGTCGGATAGTTACCTTGGGACAACCAAGAGTGGATATCAATATAAAGGAACTCTATTAACATTCATCCAAAATTTGGTTATATATCCAGCTGTTCAGCTGCAATCGTCAACACCCGAGTGCGCGCGTTTGAGTTGTGCAAACCCACCCCTCTTAAGCTTTCATAGTTTTTATGAAAGGTAGGTAATTAAACCAAATCTTTGCCTTGTTCTAGGATCGCAACATGCACAACCGAGTGTTTGGCGGCTTCCTAATGAGGCAGGCTCTCGAACTGGCGTGGACCACCGGCTACTTTTATAGGCAAGTTTGTTATGTACAGTACTTTCTTCTTGCACGAACACAATACTTACATAATAAATAGCATTATAAATAAACAGAAAATCGTGCTCTGACAAGGGACTTGGAATACAAGATGTGTTTGGTATATTAGTACGGTATGTTATAAATTAATAATGACGAATGAGTAATGAATGAACATTATATTACGTAGGCCTATGTAAAACAAGAAATATATTTAACATTATCCATTCATTTGGAACCAATACAGTCATTTTAAAATGTAGTATGGATTTTATTGTGGATGCACAGGCCCTGCATTAAAAACTTTATGTTACAGATGACAAACAATTATCTAGAATAGATGGTAAAATAAATGTAGTGAATTTTAAGAAAATGTCAAAAGAGAACTTTTAATTTGAATGCTTGTGGAGGATGATAATCACTAGGGTACCTACCTGGTACAAGCAATCTGAACATTTTCATAATAATAACATCAGACCCCTCTATTCCAACATGCGTCGGGCCGGGGTGACGAGTAATGAAGGCCTAGTTAATTCTTTTTGCAATGTCATTAATAAATTTTTGTTTCTAGATATTCTTTGGCTAGGATTGTAAATGTAGGTGATGTCGGCGCCTACAGGGTTGGCTTGGTCCTCTTTAGATTTAATGTCCCCCACCGATAATCAGTGATGTGAACGAGTGGGTACACTCTAGTTTAATTTATTTTAATGAATCAACGTTGTTCTCTTCCTGCAGTAAATACCGTCCGAAGCTGGCCCACATCAGTGACATCAGCTTCCACCATCCTGTCAGTATCGGCTCCTTGCTGAGGATGGACGCTCACGTGAGTATTACTCCCAACACGTTACTTGTACAGTTATCAGCACGTTCACCGCCTCACATTGTCAATGAAGCCGTAGCTTGCTCATCTACTTACACAGTGTTTGCTAGAACCAGCAGGATCACGTGGGCTGTTATTATTACGTTTAACGTTGGTTTTATAGTAGTCGACTATGACACGGTTATGGTATCTTTATACTAGGAAGCTTCGCAAACGCTTTTTTTAGGCGCGTTGATAGATGAGCTTTTAATTTATAAAATGTTAATATTAATTTAAAATAATAAAAACATATTAATACGGCCCATACAAAGCAATCATTAGGTCTGTTGGATCTTTGATTGTTTGTAACAAGGCTGTGAGTAAGGTATAAAATCTCCTGTGAAGTTTTCATACAAGGCTGTGAGAAAGATCTAAAATCTATATTTTCGTGTTATTTGGGCGGATTCTGACCAAACGGGTGGGGCTACAACGTTCATATTTCACATGGACATTAAGGTAAGGGTGATGTATTGACTTTTGAAAGAAAAAGTTGAAAAAGTTAGCCAGAATCTATAGCAATAAAGGTTTTAATATTTAACACCTCAAAAAACTCAAATTAAAACCTTTATTTCTATAGATTCTGGCTAACTTTTTCAACTTTTTCTTTCAAACGTCAATACATCACCATTACCTTAATGTGCATGTGAAATATGAACGTTGTAGCCTCACACGTTTGGTCAGAATCGGCCCAAATGTCACAAAAATATCGCACTAAAAATCGAAATAAATCGTAAAAGTACGTGATATTCATGATAAATATTTCTTCGATTGTACCCAAAAACGTAGCAAGTCTCTAAGTTCAGAGATTTCGAAGGTCCTGTCAAATTTTCATCAAGATCGCATATGCCGTTTGCCCGGTAGAGAGCGAACAAACGGACAGAAAAAACGAAAAAAAAAGAAAAAAAAGACCCGAGCTAAATGTTTTGGGGGGTCGGTGAAATTGAAGTCTTCGCTTCGCTCATCCAATTATATGTTGAAACTTGAAAGTTTAAAGTTTTAGCAGCAAACTCCTTTTTGAATATTGTAAAAAACAATAAAGGTATGAGAAAAATAGAAAATGTAAAACCATGAAAATAATGTTTAAAATTTAAAACTTTTAAGCCCGCTAAAAGCTGTATGTTCTCAGTGACAGTAGACCGGTTGGGCCAAAGAATATATTTGGGTAGGGTACTACGACACCAGCTCCCACCATCTATATCTCCTTTCAACCACTCTCCACTCCTCTTTTCCCATATTATTAGACTAGGGAAACGCCAAAGTCGTTGTTAAACGAGTGAGTGAGCCATGTGTTGAGTACCCGGTTACATTACTTTTCTTCCCCCTACCTTAGGCCTACCTAGCCTATCATAGGCTAGAGAGGCGCATTATGACCTTACAGTTGACGCGCCCGTCCCCGTATACCAACTAAACTTTAAAAAACTATTATTTATACGAATATTATCAAACTTAAATGCAAATGTTCCCGGGTACTCACCACATGACTCGCTCACTCGTCTAACTACGACTTTGGCGTTTCCCTAGTCTAGTTGGCTAAGGGGCCCTTGTAGCCGAAATGTGAAAGAAGTGGGTTCAATCCCCTGGTCGGGAAAGATTTTGTAATTTCTAGATTGTATTTCAAAAATAATTAAACATGTTTTGAAATGCATATAACGCAGTGTAGTCCATCATCTGTGGCAATAGGGCCTACTATGGTAAACATAGCCAGTACAAAATACGTGCAAATATTGCAAGGTTTACTCAATCTACGAGCGGAATTTGGGGGTACCTTGACGTCCAACATTCGACAGACCTTGCATGGGCACGGCATTTCACGGCCAGGCGAATAACAAACAAAAATATCTTTTCAAAATCTAAAAATTTGTCGTTAAAATAATTTCTAAACATTGGAAGTCTATTTTTCAGTTTATTATTACTTATAGCTTTGAATCGAAATGGATTGTGCTCATTTTGTTAGCAGTTCTCAGTTAACTGGTAACGGATGTATGTTTAAAATTTCAGCTCAATCTTTTGAGCCGTTCAGCCGTTAGGTATCTGACAGACAGAGTCACAGCTTTCACAGTGAGTGCCGATTTTTTCGACCTGCGTTGTAGACTACGTTCGCTGCGCTCACTCGTCCAATTATAAATTCATCATAATGTGTTGGGAATAATACTGTAGGCCTGTTACATAATACATGTAACATATATTGAATGTTTTTGAGAGGTTAATGATGCCATCACAGATAGATAGACCAGCTTATTCAAATGTTTTAAATAGGTAGGCCCTACCTGTGTATTACAAATAATCTTAAAGATGCCAATACAAATTAAATGAAACAAACGTTTCAAAGCCAATGTGGCATGCAATTAATATTCCCCCTCTCTTTTAGCTGGTATACACCGAGGCAAACTGGATGCACATTGTCGTGTACGCTGAAGTCTACGACCCTCATTCCGGTCATCACAAGACGACCAACATGTTCCACTACACTTTCCAGATGCCGGAAGAAGTGATGAGAGTTATCCCACAAACTTACGACGGTATGTTCACTTATCAGTGGATTATAAGTCTGCTGTGTTATCTTTTGTCTATTCGATCAACCATAGGCCCTACCACTCCAATTTTGAATTTTCTTAAATAAATTCGTATTTAGAGTCTACCCACTCAGTCACATAACTTAATTTACATTTCCCAGAAATATCTAAAAAACAATACAAAATATGATTTTCGGGGAATGTAGGCCCTACTGTACTTACTCTTCTGTATATATTCCACAAAACGTCAATGTTCGGTACTGAGGCTGAATTCGGCCGCACCCACTTGCATCAACAAACGTATGCTTTCTGCAAAAAAATAAAACATTCAAATTAGGGGTGGGAAGAGCATCAGATTGCATTATCAATGTTGCGGGAGAATTTTTTTTAATTTACATTAATTTTAAAAGCTATTTTAATTTTCATGTCATTGTACATTTTCTACTTGATCAGTAAAATAAAACTCACTGTTCTCTTCAGTTCATGCCTTTGCCTATATTTTTGTTTGTGTCAACCCCAATACACTTCAATTTCCTTTCTTGTTTCTTATCCACATACATCTTTGATATAAACCGGAATTGACAGATACCAATTCAGTTCAGAGATAGAATGCGTACAACACCCTACTACTGTATGAACTATATCTTTAAAAATAAATCGAAGTTTGACATCCGCTGAGCGTCTATGGCGTGTGAGCGGCAGAGAAAATAGAAGGTGCGGGCGGCTAGGTTATATTGATCCCTATTATTTACTAAATAAATAAATAAATAAATTTTATTTAGAGTCTACCCACTCAGTTATATAACTGATTTTCAGTGGGGGACTTTAAATCAAAGCGACCAAGCCAACCCTGCAGGCCCCGACGCAATCGACGAGTGAGCGATAACCAACCAAAGATCAATATTTTTAATAGGAAATACAGCAATCAGTGGTATGGACAGTGCGAACACCTGCGAATCAACGCCAGAATCAACAAGGCCGATTCAGAACAACTCTGAAATTTATTATGTGCCTCGTTGCTAGGATGGCTCTAAAGTCACCGTTTACAAATTCCTAACCTAAGAACTGATGGACTGAAGTCCAAATCAGAAGACTTCTGCCTATAGCGGGAATCGAACCCTGGCCCTTCTGCATTGGAAGCAGATACGCTAACCACAAGACCAACGAGCCACACAAAATTCACACAATTCAGAAATTAAACTAGGAAAACGCTTTAGTCCCGCCGCGTTGATGGATGAGCGTTTTTGTAAGTTTTTAGTTTTTGTAGGTCCACTTTTCCTTTGCAAGTGCTTTTTGAATGCATTGTAGGTGATTGTTGTCAAGTTTCTATTGTTACTTGTTAATTGTTATTATAAACCTCAAAAAACCTCATATTAAAACCTTTATTTCTATGGATTCTGGCCAACTTTTTCAACTTTTTCTTTCAAAAAGCAATACATAACCATTACCTTAATGTCCATGTGAAATATGAACGTTGTAGCCCCACCCGTTTGGTCAGAATCGGCCCAAATGTCACGAAAATATCGCACTAAAAATCGTAAAAAAAATCGTGAAAGTACGATATTCATGAGAAATATTTTTCGATTGTACCCAAAAACGTGGCAGTTCTAAGTTTAAAGATTTTGAAGGTCTCCAGAAAATAATATAGCAATTGGAGTATTGGTTTTAGCCGGAATCGTGTTAACAAAAACACAAAAATACAAACAGAAAAAACAAGAAACACAACAAAAAATCATAAAATTGCGATTTTCATGAGAAATTATTTTTTGATTGCGCTCAAAATGGTGGCAGTTCCAAGTTCAGAGATTTCAAAGGTCTCCTGGGCCCCTATTCAGTAACTTCACGGGTTCAACTCTGTCACGGGACCGACTCTGTAGTAACAGTAATCGTTCCGGTTGTTGTTGGTCGAGGTCGAAAGGTATGATTTACATGGCCGTGGACGGTCAAATGTGAACAAATGATTCGCAGTCAGTTGTCAAATATTCGAAATGACATAGATGTGTGTATTATTTCCAATCGGGGAGAAATTGGATTTAAATGGTATAATTTCATTAACCCGAGAGTAGTCGCGCCCCTGTTTGTAACGTTAGTAGTCGCGCCCGGTCCTTTAGACCACATTATTTATTATGGGCTAATAACGTTAGGATGACGTTTTGATTACCAATATAAGATAATTTATCATATTATGTGACAGCATACATGGTTATATTAATCAATTATCAATCAATAATCAATAAATAATCAATCAAACACAGAATGTTGCAAACCTACAAAAAGGTATAAAAATATGTTTTGAAACACCCTGTAGTTTGAATTATTAGTAAACAAAGACAGTAATATTATGCCAACACTGTATGTTGAAGAATAATCAACCTACAATAACAAAATTCATGTCTCATAATAGAGATCGAGTATGCATATTTTGCCTCCCTTAGTAGTCGCGCAGCGGTCGAAAAGACCAAGCATCCGAACACGGACCTCTTATCTTAGTTGAAGTTCTGCAGAACACTGAATTGCGTATTGCACACTGGCTTCACAAATCTATTTTGGGAAGGTAGGTGGAACTAGACAAGCCACGCATGCGCGCTGTACAAATACCAACTGTTGAAAAAAAAAGTCGGTCTAAAAGACCACACGCGACTACTCTCGGGTTAAAAAAGGGAACGCACGGGACTTTTAGGGGTAGGCCCTTACTAAAGGTAGGTTTTCTTTGAGCATACTATTGTTATTCGTTTGATAAAGTTAAAAATCTGGTTGTGTTTACGTGTAGGCCAAGGCTTATCATCCACCATTTTATAGAAATATAACCGAGTCGGACTCGGTTGTCACGGATTATATCGCAACGATATCGACCTCAAGTGGGTCGATCACTTACAACCGAGTCGATTACGGTAGAAAACGCCTGGGTCCAACTCCGTCAGAATTATAGAATCGCAGTCCAGAAAATTTCATTGCAATTGGAGTATCGGTTTAGCCGGAATCGTGTTAACAAACACACAAAAATACAAACAAACAAAAAACAAACAAAATAAAAAATAAAAACGAAAAAAATCGTAAAATTGCGATTTTCAAGAGAAATAATTTTTTATCAATTTTTCGTATGGCGCAGTTCTAAGTTCAGAGATTTCGAAGGTCTCCATAAAATTTCATCGCAATCGGAGTATCGGTTTCAGCCGGAATCGTGTTAACAAACAAGACAAAAATACGAAAAAAGAACATTCCGGATTTTTTTCTCCAGTGTAGTGAAATGGAATCTTCGCTACGCTCATCCAAAAAGTCCTCCCCAACCGGGATTCGAACCACGGGTCTCCCGCATTCCAGGCAGGCGTCTTAAGGCGGACTTTTTTAATTGGCTAAGATGCCTGCCAGGAATGCGGGAGACCCGTGGTTCGAATCCCGGTTGGGGCGGACTTTTTTTTTAAATTTCTAAATTGTAAATAATAACAATTACACCTACGGGAGTGTTTCCCGACTAACCAAATCGAGATATATTGATCCCGCGGTCGTAAGCTTTCATGGCTGCCAATAAGGACTGAGCCAATACCTACTATATCTAACCAACACCCCTGAAACAGAGAATGAACTTGGCCCGGAGGTGCGCTCATGTATTAGCAGGGGTGACAGTGGTGTTGGGACTGTTATAACTTATTATATTATATAAGATGACAGTATTATAAATAAAAATATATTGGTTTATTTTAGCCAAGCCCTGTTCAAAGAAGGAATTTGATTTGGTCCTTCTGTGCTACTAAAGTAAAACCTTTTAGGCCTAAATAACTCATTGTTTACTTGTCTACTTGTTAACTTCTGAATTGTATTATATATTTAAAAAACATGGTTTATTTTTTCCTTTGTTATGATAACCTAGTATTTATGTAAAATTTCAGATGATGTTGATTGTGTTGTGTTTCAGAAAACATGATGTATCTGGACGGCCGACGTCACTTCCAGCAAGTGATGGGGCTCAATACTAAACGTGTTTAAAACATGTTTACAACACGAACATGTTCATTGAAGCACTCGACAGCAAGGTTGTCTGGCATCGATTATCGAATACAATACTCAAGTGTAGTGTACGTAGTTAGAATTGGGGATGACATTGAGTTCCTGGGTTACTGAATCTGAAATTACCCACATTTGTTTTAAGTTCTTTGGTTCTGTCAGTTTTATAATCCAAAATATGAGTGCCATACGTTTATTTTGTTTTCTATCCAACTACAACATTAGCCTATATAATTTAAATTTCAAATAGACCTAACTGGGCCAATTACGTACAGGTATATATGGTAAATGAAGCCTAAAGTTTGAGTTGACATGATTACTGCAAAGCGATGAGAACCGGACCGGTCCTACGCAGAGGTGTCTATCAAACGCGGAGATCCGGAATACAAATTTGGTAACTCAAATCTTAGAAGGGCTGGAACCGGTTAAGAATTTTACTACCCAATGTCATCCCTAGTTGTCAGAAAATGAGTTTTAAAAAATGTTAAAAAAAGTAACATGATTTTACAGTAATATTTACAATGTGTCTAATGAGATCATAGTTTGTAGCTTGTTGGTTGTGGGTTTAGCATAATAATAAGCAAACATATTTATTTATTTATATTGGTGTGAGATAGGATCCAACAGCTTACATTCGAAAAGTGATAGTGGCTGCTGAATTGCCTGAATTGCTGCCACCATCATTTTTCGAAGGTGAGTTGTTGGATCCTATCTCACACCAATATACTCCAGCCGATTGGCATTCTATTAACATCACCCTTATTTATTTTTTGTTTGATATACTAATATTTGCTAATTTATTTTTTATAATTTCAATGAGTTAGATACTTGATTTAATAGGGAATATTCCACTTCCGCCAAATACTGTACGAATAGATTTTTTAGAAGAAGTATTTCGTCCCGATTACAAATATGTACTTTGTTTTTCCGTGAAATAATAATCCAGTGATTTATAGCCGTTTTAAAAGCAGCAGTTTTTTAAAGCGGCAAAACGACTGTGACGTCAGAACTGTGTTGATCCAACGCCGTCTGGATAAACATACATCCAGACCAAAGATGTTGGAATAGTATTATAGTAGGATCGAGATATACATCAAGACGGCGGTGTTTTAAACAAAGCAGCGCCTAGCGTAGCCTACAGTAATGTAAACAGATGGCGGACATTTTACATTTAACGCCTAGCCGGAAAACGAGAAAAGTTGACATTGCAATCAAAAAACAAAACTGAAACAGTCCTAGGTCTAGGCCTAGACGTAGAAAATTATTTATAATACAACAGTCTAGGCCAATCGTTCCTGTAGGATATAGGCATTGGTATGTGAACACTAAAATTACTCACTTGACAAGCCCTAGGCTTAACTTGCCAACCCTAGACCTGCACGTTCATGTTCTGACACACATCCCGCACAAAAACCTTACTTTGATGACTAATTAAAGCGTATTGTAGATAAAGAATATCATGATAGTCCTAGGCTATGCAAAAATTCAAGACAAAATGCTCGTTATTCTTTATCTCAATGATCTCGCGAAATCTCCTGTCACATACGAAAAAAGAAAAACAAAAGACGGTGAAAATGTACATCCCTGTGGAGTTGTTTGTGTTGAGCGGATGGGCGAGCACCGCCGTCTGTATGTAAATATGTACAAACATACGTACATTTAGTTTCCAATTGGCCTTGACTCAGCACAGTTATGACGTAGTACCGTCCAAAGATGGCGCACGCTCGTTTTTGGCACGCAAACTGGGGTCCAATTTACTTATTGTTTAAATTACACAAAAAACATTTTTTTTAAATAAAAAAAAGTGCAGTGACTATTAAGACATGAATAAGAATTAAAATAAAATATAAAATATCAAGTGGAATATTCCCTATTTAGTGAGTTGGATTTTGACTTATGGATTGTATTAATATTTAATAATTAAACTATTAAGTAGGTTAAAAGCGTTCACAGATTGGAAACAAATATCCAAAAGTTAATACAAACTTAGAACAATATAGCCTCTTTGGTTGGACAAGACAGTATCAATTTCTTCTTCACCTGTGAACTCTTTGTGAAGATAAAATTGTGATTAACATTACTATATGCATTGATGATAACGGTACTAATGTAAAATTGTGACTTACTAGGAAAACGCTTAAGTCCCGCCGCGTTGTTGGATGAGCGTATATGGTGCATTGAGATGCCATGTGTTACGCGGATTTTCTGTTGTTCTGTGAAAAAATCATTACTAAGTCGAAGATTTTTTTAAATTAAATTAAATTATATAAAATTAACTTAATTTTTATAGTTAAATTAAATAAAATAAAAAATTTACTTAATTGTTTTAATTAATCGTATTTTTTAAAAAGAAAAAAATCGTAAAATTGCAATTTGCATAAGAAATAATTATTCGATTGCGCTCAAATTTAACACGAATATATTAATTCATGAAATTAAGGTTACTGTAAAAAAATCATTACAATAGGATAAAGCATGTAGGTGTTATAAGTCAAAGAATTGTTTTTAAAAAGAAAAAAAACATAAAAATTTTGATTTTCATGAAATAATTTTTCGATTACGCTCAAATTTCACACGAATATCTTAATTGATAAAATTAAGGTTCTGTGAAAAAATCATTACAATCGGATAAAGCATGTAGGTCTTATAAGTCGAAGAAATTTGTTAAAAATCGAAAAAAATCGTAAAACTGCGTTTTTTATGTGAAAAAAATTTCCCGATTGCGCTCAAAAACGTGGCAGTTCTAAGTTCAGAGATTTCTAAGGTCTCCATAAAATTTCATTGCAATCGGAGTATCGGTTTAGCCGGAATCGTGTTTAACAAACACACAAAAATACAGAAAGAAAGAAAGAAAAAAAAAAAAAACATTCCGGATTTTTTTTCTCCAGTGTAGAGAAATGGAATCTTTGCTTCGCTCACTACGCTCATCCAAAAATCTCTAATTTTGTAGATTGTAATTTACCTAATGATGGCCAATAGTAATTAATTTAGAATATTATAATTGATGAGATTTAAATCAATTTCAAAATATGTTTTTCCTTTTCCAACTGATGTAGGGCCTAATCTATGGCCATTATTTCATATGACGTACAGTATCAATATTGACAGTGCCATGTAAACAAATAAACAAATTTGGATTTCACCTTAATATTTTATCCCCTCTTAGATGCATCTATATTTTCCGGATGTCTTCCACTCAATGCTACTTACAAAAATATTAACAAGTCAATTGAGGAACAATCCATTTGCGCTAACAATTAGATAGAATTGCATAGGCCTTGGGGGAAATATAAAGCCGCTTTATAACTTAACATTAATATTAATTTTCATAGTGTACGTACTTGCTTACTTTAAATGTAATAATAGTATTAGTGTTTAATTCATAGCTGTCCAAGAGGCCATTTTGATATTTGATTTGTTAAATATACGTATCAATTTATAATTTATTCTTGCCATGAACCTTAACATGCATTTACATTAGGGTTGCCGTCGATAATCGAAATATCGATCGATTATCGATATCAGTAATATGATATGATAATCGATTCAAGTATTTTGATATGATATGATATGATTATCGATTTAAATAGTGACATCGATGTTTTCGCGGTTTACCATGCTTAAAAATGCCGCGCTGTCGTATCAACGCGCCGATTGGTTGTCGGAGTAGCCAATCGCTGCTCAAGTATAATGCCACGCCCACCGCCGCCAGTGCGCATGCGCTCGCAGCGCGATACAAGGCGATACGAAAACATCGCCCGGCCCGATTGCGATTTGCGATGTATTCAGTACGGCTCGACGTGTTGTGGCGTGAACTTCTCTAGCGTCAGTCTGCTCAATTATATTGAATTCGTGATGTTTCTTCCGTCCCAAACCCAAAGAAGATATTTGCCATTACTTCTGACGCTGCCTAACAAGATGAGTCAAGTGTGGCAGTTTTTTATTATTCAAAGAACGACGACGAGGAGGTTGGGAGGAGATAAGGCTGTGAGCTCGAATGTCGATGAGATCTCGCCACTATCTCTCGCTCGCTAGATGCGCGTACTGTTGGAACACGTAAACAGTGACACCCGATGCAAGTCAAGACGTATTAAAATATAGGCTGTGTAATTGAAATTCAGCCCTCAATTTTATTTTAAACATTCTAATCCTTAATGATCTCTTGTATTAGTGTTACAATTTTGCGTTTTTTCTGCTTCCTAGGCTCAATTTGGAATTTGATATGATAATCGATTTGGGTCTGTGATATCGATATATTTCGATATGATAATCGATTCGATGCCTCCGATTATCGATCACGATTTTCACATCGAACGGCAACCCTAATTAACATACATCCACATGGTATTACATGACATTCTTGAACAGGGTAAATTATTTATGAAATTTAGATGGTCATAAAGTCAAAAGACATACAACAGACTTTGAAACAATCAGTATGTAAATAATTCAATGCAGAAGGTCCCTGGTTTGATTCTTGCTTCTGGCAGAAGGTTTTTAACATCCAAAATAGGTTAACTATAAGATAGTTAAGTATGTAAACACCACTAAATGGTGATTTTGGATCCGTCTTAGTATTATTGAAGCACATAATAAATGTGTACAAGGTTGTTAATACTGGCATCATCCGCGGGTGAATCGTGACCAACCATCGGTTGTAATGCTAATAGAAGTAAGGTTTCAGGAAAAGGCTGTCTTTTGTGCATCAGCTTTGCTTAGCTTAATTATTAATTAAACTAATTTCAATGTACGTAGTAGTAAAGCAGCCTTATATTGAACAACTAATAATATGGAATTTTTCACACAAAGCTACCGTAATGTTGACGTGGCTGTTAACATGGTGCTAGGTACTTGGAAGCTTGTTTGTGGTTATGGTGGCCTTATACATTATGACAGTGGAAACCTATTGAGGCAGGCAGCGCTTGGGCAATGTTATTATCAGCGATGTCTAACTATATGAAAATTCAAAATTCATATCGATAATTGTGTTGACATAAAAATATTATCGAGATTGCAATAATAACGGGCCTATAGGCTATATAGACCATCAGCAATAGATACGCACAATAATTATTGTACAATAATCGCAATACAGCAACCCAAATCACATAAAATTGATATTCACAGAGTTTTCATGCTATACTATGGAATCGTTAGCTTGAGTAGAACAAATGTTTAGTTAACAGGAAACGTAACGCGCTGGGAAAACAATAAACATACAAACACAGATGTCATATAACAATAAGCAAAAATGAAACGAAAATGTATTTCTAGTTTTATCTTGCCAATTTTACGCTAATTAAATTATTATTAGTTGCAGTATCGTAGCCTATTATTATTTCTAGAGAAACAGTACCATTAATTGGTTGTCCATGTACAGTACCTGATCATGTAAATTTATGCATTCCATCAGTACCATATTTTTCCATGATAATAAATAATAATGATTAATGAACTGCACATTGCAATATTACTACTGGCTTTAAAAAATACCAGATAGCTATAGGGTTGCCAACCGTCCGGAATTTCTTCCGGACAGTCCTGATTTTGATGCCTTTGTCCGGAAAGAGGAATAATAAAATCCCCCCAAAAACGGTCTCTTAATTTTGTCTCCATCATTTTTCACAACTTTTTCATCGCGAGTTTTCAATGACAGCGCGCGCACACTGACGTGTCTATTGTCGCCTCGCCCTGCACTGGCCGGCCGGCCGGCTGGCTACGCCCCGCCCCCTCCCCGCATCGAGCTCTCACTGCCTGCACTCGGGGTCAGCGACCTTGCCGCCAAGATTGAGGTTGGTCAAGGGATGTGCGACTGCGAGGGTGGTACATCCAGTCATCGACGTTGTTTCACTTGTGTTTTAGTCGGAGATTAAGTTGACGTGTTCTCTTCAGTCGGTTGTAATATCCATTGCAATCTGCAGTTATCTTTTAACAAATTCTTATTATAATGTTGGATATTTTTCGTTTTTTGTGTGGTGATTTTTAATACAGACTTTTTTTTGTTACAGAACAGTTATTTATTGTTCGTTTTATTTTATAATATTAATTTTTATATTTTCGTAATAAAAACAAGTCTTATGTAAAATAAATTGAAATGATTTTGTTCCTAACATCATTGATTAAAGAAGGCTATAACATGTAGGCCTACTTCACTTGTTATCTTGTCGACCTTGAGTGCCTCTGAATTTCCGTCCGTCAGTACTAATAGCCTGCTACACAGTACACACCATATCAGCTGTTGCCTGCACGCACGTGTGAGAGGTGCTGATAAAACTTGTCTGCAGCAAGGGAGAGAGAGATAGTCGCGTAGTATTTGCCTCACTCCATGCAGCCCGGCGGCCGAGTTGTGCCAGATCAGCTATTGCGTAGGAGCGGGCGGGGTGAGGGGGGGGGAGAACTCGCCGGCCGGCCTGCATCACGGACTAGTGTTGACACTACTTGGCGTTCTCGGGAAACATGATACATACCTACTGCTCCGTTTTTTATGTAACTTCTCACGCGTATTATTTCGTACTGAACGAACCCAGGACTAATATTTCAGCTACAAAGGCAAATTTTGGAATTTCGATGTCGATTTTTTTGGTTTCGATGTCGATGTCGGAAAAATTTTGACATCGCGATTTGACATCGATTTTTTTGATTCGATGTCGATGTTGGCATTTAACATCGATGGGCAACCTTAGTAAAAATCTTATTTCACTAGCCCGACAGGCGAGAACTTTTTCCAGAGTTCCCATTTGCCGTTCAAAAAAATCTTAATATTTTGCGCCGATAACCTAAAGAGTTTCCAGTAGTTGTGCGCTACCAAGTATGGAAAACCGTTCCAAGTATGTACAGCCAGGGTCATATATAAATCAAGAGGTCTGAAAGATACCTCTTTCACCGACATCTCGTGGTCAACTCTCGGTGCCATTATTTATATCGCCCTGTGAACTGCATTATCGACGTAAATAAGAAACATGGCTGCTTATGTCAAAGGAAAATTCTCTTTTCACCAGAGAATCTATCAAGCCTAGAAGAAATAAAATGTGGAACTAAAGAGAGCATTATATATCGATACCTTGGCCTAGGCATAGCTTAAGACTATGACTTAGTTCTTTTTTGCCTTAGTTTCAAATTTAATTTTAAAAATTCTATCTTAGCGTCAATTTATTTGCAAACCCACCAAATTTTGTTTTATGCTTTTTTTTGAAAAAAATTGTATTTCACTTCTGATGCCTTGTAGATATTGACTATTTTGTTGACCAAGATCTTTCAAACCCTCCTAAATTTTTAAATAACATAAAAAATAGTCTGGGGGGGGCTTTAATCGATCGAAAATGCAGTTCACAGGGCGATATAAAAAATGGCCCCAAGAGTTGACCCAGATGTCGGTGAAAGAGGTATCTTTCAACCTTTTGGGATTTATATCCCCGGGGCTGTACACATAAAAAATATCTTTTTTAGGCTAATCTTTTTTATGGTGAAAATTTTTTTCCAGTCCTCCCTAGTCCCCCACACCCACCCGACAAATCCGGTAAATATTGTGACTTAAAACTTTCAGAAATATCGTTTCCTAAAAACTTATTTGATTGGGGGACAGTAAACCCTGCTCTCGGTCTAGGGGGGACTATTTTTTCCAAAACCCCAAAAGGGCTGCAAAAATTTTAATTTTCGACCCCTGCATCATCTTATACGCAAATATTTAACATACTTTCAATAAGTATTTTAAATAGTAAGTTTGATATTACTTAAATGTATACTATTGACAATGTATACAATGTACAATTTAATAATGACTTAAGTTTTAAAAATTGTATATTTGTTGCTAACGTATAGTATTATGTTTCTGAATTCTGGTGAATCTGGATTTGCGGGTACTTATGTGATTTTTTTTCTTACTTATTTAATAGCCATACTTATTTCACTTCATTGGTGGGTCATTGACAGCCGTGATTGGGACTGTTTCAACTTCTGATTCTCTAAGGTGGTTGTTATTATTTTACCTGGTTAGCAATTTACATTACCATTTTTTTAATTAAACTGGGGAAAACGTTAAGTCCCCCCGCGTTTTTTGGTGAGCGTAATTGGTGCATTGAGTGCCATGTGTTAGCATATTTTCTTTTTCTTGGAAAAATCTTACAAAATTTAAATTTTTTTTTTAAATTTTAATTTAATTTAATTAAATTAAATTAAAAATTAATTTTAAATTTTTTTAATTTTATTATCGTAATTTTTTAAAAAAAAATCGTAAAATTGGGTTTATTATAAAAAATAATTTCTCGTTTGCCGCTCAAATTTAACCTAATATTAAAATTCATTAAAAATTAAAGGGTTCGGCAAAAAAATATTAAAATCGGATAAAGCATGTAGGTTTTAAGTCAAAAAATTTTGTTAAAAAAAAAGAAAAAAAAACCGTAAAATTTCGTTTTTAATAAAATTTTTTTTTCATTTTGCGCTCAAATTTTCACAAAAATATCAATCATAAAAAAAAGGGTTCTGTGAAAAAATCTTTAAATCGGAAAAAGCATGTAGGTGTTATAGGTCAAAGAAATTTTAAAAAATCAAAAAAAAATCGTAAAATTGGGCTTTTTTCATGAGAAAAAATTTTCCGTTGCGCTCAAAAAACGGGGCATTTCTAAGTTCAGAAATTTCGAAGGCCCCAAAAAATTTCACTCTCAATTGGAGTATCGGTTTAGCCGGAATCGTGGGGACAAACAGAAAAAAAAAAAAAAAAAAAAAAAAAAAAAAAACATTCCCGGGTTTTTTTCTTCCATGTGTAGAAGGGAAATTTTCGCTTCGCCCAACCCTCCCGCTACCCCACCCAAATCATCTATCCCAAGGGTTTTCATCTACAGATTAAAAATAAATAAAATGTATGCGGTATATTAATTCTACCAACATAATGAACGCTCTTTTACAAAACCAAATCCCTTTTTTCCTCTTAATGTGTTATATTTTTTTTGTAATAGGTTTTTTAATATAACCTTCTCCCTTTTAAATTTTAAACAAATACTCATTTTTCATATAAAAATTTAAAAATTTGTGTATAGAAATTATGTATTTGAATTTATAACTCTTTACATCTTAACATACATGTTTGTTATTGAAGAGCATTGAAGACTTCAGTATACTAATCGTTATTCAGTTAATAATAATTATTTAGAATTAGCCTCTAGTTTATACTGATTGACTTTGGAGCATGATGGCATAATGTCAAATGTAGGCATTTGATTGGAAGAATGTAATAAATTTACCAGCTAGTACTGTATGGGTACGTTCCGAATGATGCTCCCACGCGCCCACAACACCCAGACATGCCCAAGATGCCCGAGGTTTAACATTGGGCGTTACGGGCGTTGTGATGGCGGCGGTGTTTACGGAATGCTTTGGGCACGCCCAAGGCTGCAAGTTAGCATCATTCGGAACGTACCCTATGTGTGTCCTTTTGTTATGTTGTTGTGACTGTTGAGCTAGAAAAACTAGTGGTTTTTCATGCACGTACAGTAAATAAAAGATATCATTGTATCTAACTTTGGGCATAACTTGGCCTTGGCTTTTGCTCATGCTTTAAAGTGGTTACCGGTGTTTATAAATTTATATTATGCTATATTTTTTTGACTAGTGGGAAAGTTTGTTGATCATTAAATCTGTTATATTACCATTTGTCATTTGTTCTATTTTCAATTACAAAAAAAACTTATATTTTTTCAAGCATATTGTGTTTTTTCATTCTTTTCATCACCATTTGCATTTCCTGCTTCTGGCAGGGTCAACTTGGATTTGCAACCAAATTGTTTACAATTCTTTCTATCCTCTCATAATTATATCTCTTCCACATCCTACCTGCTCTCTCCTCTTTTCTGCTATCTCATTCCTTCTCTTCCTTGGCCTCCCCTATATTTTTCTTCCCACAACTATACTTTCTTACATTCTCTTACGCATCCTCTTTTCCGTAATTTGTTTCGTAAGTCCAAACATCCCAGCTGTGTTCTTCTTATCCTGTGTGTACACTCTTGGCTATATCAGCATGTGTATACTACACATGTTTTATGTTTTTGGAAAGTTGAAAAATTGTAACTGTATTATGTTTAGTAGTAATAATAATAATAATAATAATTCTTTTTTTTGGTCCCGATTGACTCATTTATGAGCATTGGACTTGGAACCTTTGGGCCAACCTTGGAAAATTTCCTAGGGGCAACTGAAATCACGTCAAACAATGGGTGATAGACCCGGCCGAAACTTTTGGCAGCCGGGGTCGGGAGCACAAACATAATCTTCATGATTTTTTTTTTTTAAGAAACAGTCAACTAACCCCCAAAAAAAATTGAACTGCCCATCCCTAAAGTCAGCCCAAATGGGGTTTTAAATCTTACTTCACAGCCTTCCTGTCACGTCACAGTGTTATCTACAATTAGGGGAAAGCTTCACTTTTTTCCTTAGCATATATCCGAAAGTTTTACAACGAATCGTCTACAAAAATTAGACAATACCTCGCCCGAACCCCTGAGGGGGTTTTTCCCTGGGACCCATAAAGTCACCATGAACTAGTTCAAGCAAAAACTTTTTCTCTTTTTCCCCCCAAATTTGGGAATTTTGGTTACAGTCTGCTTACCTCCCCTACATTATCGCTTTTACAAGACCTCCCTTGAGTGAGTTTAATCCCTTACGATTTAAGTGGCCTTAACGCCAATGCCATACATAATTCATGATCAGAAATAGGCTGACATACTCCTAAAGCCCTCAGTTGCTCTTTATTGTGGTCACTAGATCAACGTATAGATAGGTACCTTCTTTGAGAGTTTTCCCTCAGTTCGATCAGCATCTAACGAGATGATGTTCATCATACACCTTACACCCATGTTTATCAAATGACACAACATATTTCTTTTCACTTATTTTTGAAAACAGATAAAAGGTTTGTTGCTAAGCTACATGAATAACATTTTTAACAGTCTTAGGAACTGTTTCCTCAGAACACTTTAAGTTTGTAAGTATTTCGCCAACAACCCTTTTTACGAAATTTTTTACTGTTATCAGCAACAGTAAAGTAATATCCTGATTGTGATAGGAAAAATCAGTCATCATTCTTTAATTGGAGACATGTGATGTGACATGTCGCTCCCGAATCTATAACCCAAGATTCCTTTGACACGGAGGTCAGAATTGTAGCCGTTAGGAAAGGGAGTACTTATTTTTTTTAAGCACCATATTATTTCCCACTATTTTCCAGAATTTTTTTTATTTCTGGTAGTATTATCATTAGTCTTAGAATAGAGGCGACTTACCTTTATTTAGGGCAATCAGGACTTTTTGTCCTTTCCCCATTACATTCGTAACATTAAAGGGGTACTTTAATAACAGTATGTGGATTAGGCCCATTTTTTGCATTTTTTTCCCCCAAGGTTTTTTTTGTAGTACCACCCTGAACATCAATGCAGTTTTAATTTTTTATCATGACCCTTCTGTACTCTGCGGGCACATTCTTTGAGAAGAGCAATCTTGACTTCTGCTAGTTAATATGGCTAACATGTAACCTTATAAGTTTGCAACCTAGTAATTTCATTGGAAGGCAGGGCAAAAAGAGTGTGCTGCAAGCAGTCAATATTCTGTTACCACACATTGACTTGTAGAGCATCTGCAAATGTGCTTGTATGAACAACACACAACTTTAGGGTAAAGGTCCAATTTTATAAAAACAGCCAGTTTTTAAGAATGTTTTTTAGTGAGACAGAAACTCGAGCGTCCGTCCCGACTCTGATTCGGGAGGTCTTGGTTTCTAATCCCACCACCGGAAATCCTGATTGAAAGTTTTTCAAGGTTTCTTCAGTCGTTAATGCGAATGCAAGGGGTTGAAGCCTCCAAACAGCCCTAGGACATTCCCTTCACATGGAACCACTCAATCTACGGGAGTGTTTTCCGATTTCCTTCATTCACAATCGTCCCAACTCCAAAAACATCTAGATTGGGGCCCTGGGCAATTACAAAAACCTTGCTACAATTTTTTTTCGAGCAGCGCAAAAATATTCTCGACCCGGTGTGTGTCCCATTTAAAAAACGGCAAAGTTATTGAAAGAAAATATTGCATGCCCCATTTATTAAAGACCCTGAAATTTTGTGAATGACTTTTTTCACTAAACATGCTTTCTTTTTTTTATAGCAAAGGAATAATCCATTTTCTTTCTAAATTAGGCAAAATCAGGATTTTTTTCTCAATTATTAAGTAAGTTTTAGCTCCAAAAATGCAAATAATTTGACAATAATTGGGCATTGAAATTAGCGTATAGTTGGCACCATGATAGTTGAAAATATTATTACCGAACACGCCTACCTCGCAACATCAGCGACTACATTGTGAGGCACAGCCCCGCAAGGAAAATGGAGGAGCCACCCCAACCACAGTGTTCACACCCTTGTAAGAGACCCCGTTGCAAAACTTGCACTATTCACCCCTCCACCACTACATTCACCGCTCGAGCTACTGGAAAGACCTACCCATCAGGCAACACAACAGCTGTGCCACTACCAACCTGATATACCAACTACAGTGCCAGCTATGCCCAGCCGAGTACATAGGCCTCACCACTAACTCTCTGAGCACGAGAATGAATGGGCACAGACAGGACACTATCAAAAAACTAGACCTGAAACCAGTGGCCCAACACGCAGGCACCCACAGCAGAGACTTTGACAATTGTTACACCACAAGGGGAGTGAAGTCGTTGCCCCCATCATGCAATGAGGAACACCTGAGACAATGGGGATTGGCGCACCAAATCATCACCAGCTCGCGCCACAAGCCTAACCTCAATCTGAGGTAGACATCCCACCTGCACACCGCCATCTACTCACCCCAACAGCGCCTTGTATTCTAATATAATTGTAAATAATGTTTAAATGTTAGTTTTTCACCTAGGAAGTGATGAACCTGTTAGACCCTTCTCTTCTTTTCCTTCAACCTCTTCACCTGCAGCCAAGAGCTAGTAAAGCACATGTGCCTGTGCCATAGCCAAGAGCTTGCAACTTGTAGTGTCTTTTCCTTTCGTTTTCTGATCCCAGTCACAATAAGTAGGACAGTCGCTCTCGTTGCCACGGGCCTTGGTTCAAATCCAGGTTAAGACATGGTTGTTTTGTCGCCCAAGCACCAGAGTCTAGGAGGGAAGCCCCCTTACTGGTTGTGCTGTTGTGTGACTTTCCACCCTTCCTATCTCTAACCCTTTCTCTAAGTATGAATGAAGAGGCACCCTGGCCGAGCAACAACAGAAGGGGCAGCTTTTCTCTTGTTGCCAAGGGTCCTGGTTCGAATCCAGGGTAAGTCATGGATGTTTTGTCTCCCGAGCACTAGAGTTGGGAGGGAAGCCCCCTTACTGGTTGTACTGACGGTGTGGCTCAGTATGAATGGTGTTTGAAGTAACCTTGCTGATGATGACAACATGCATGCAGAATTTGCTTCTTGCGTGGCCCTACCACAGGTTTGGTTATGTGTTGTGAGTTTTGTTTGCATGTAGTTAGCTGATTTTTAGTGGCCACCATCCGCCTGATGAGTCCCAGAAGGACGAAACGCGTCGTGGATTAAGGTAACAACTTTAAATTAGCTGCAGTTGTCATCAGCAGGTGAAAAGTTTTGTCGCCCCAGCCCTTCAGGCTGGGATTTAAGTTCTCTTTGCTTTCCCAACCTGCCAACCCTTCTCCGATCTAAATGTTAGTTTTTGTTTGTTTGTTTATTAGTTGTTAGTTCTTTTCCAACGGTCGGTGACCAAGGCCGCGGAGGCCGAAACATTCGACATTTATGTAAATTGTGAATTTTTAGTTGTTAATAAATATATGTAAACCTCGTCTCAAGCAGCTACCTTCATCCTTAAAGGTAACTGTTGGTCTCCTCTCTCCTTTCCCCAACCACAAACACTAATTTCAATTAAGTTAACTTTATATGGCCCAAATATTTGTTTATGTGTAATACGTGTTCATTTTGCTGAAGGGTAGTGATTGCAGTGCTATTTTTATGACAAAATGATCATAATGAAATTGAAGATTTTATAACAAAATGAGAACTTTTTACTTGCAATTTCTCAGGGTACCTTCCCATTATCAACAATAGTAGACAATCTGTTGCATGCTTCACTTAGAAATGTGACTTTATACTGTACTTTTACTTGTTTAATTTTAATTTTAATAACTACTATGCGGTTTAAGTTCAATGGAGCCAAAAAAAAATTTGTAAGAATTCTTGGACCTAATATGGTTACAAATTGAATCTGGTAAATGTTCAACTTCTTTTGTTACTGATTTACTACCTTCTTTGAGATAAAAGGTCTACGCAATTTAATTTTTTCTCTTTACAATAAGTAATAAAATAAACCACTGCCTCCTAGATGTTCGTCGTGGCTCCTCGTTACCTGCCTGTCCACGCGCACAGTGTTAATTGTTGTCCAAAGCGCTAGTTACCGTCCCCAAGAGCTTTCTTTTGTTTTTGATGTTGTTGTCACATTAAATGTCATCTCCCATGTAGTTTACTGTTAAATCCAACTAAATTGAATGTTTTAGATCGTATTTTGTGTACGTACATCACTTATCAAGGTTTGCAGAATAGTAATATACAAATTTGTCTAGTTATATTATGCTGGTAATTAAACAAAAGTTTGATAATATAAGGCAAGGGCTAATAGGCATGTTATTTTTATCTGGAGGGCCTATGCCTCCTATTCCTAATCATATTAAAAATCAATAGGCTTAGGTAGCCTACTCGGGCCCTAGTCTTGACTAGGCCACGAGCTAAACAATATTACTTTCCATCAAGCAGTGGCGCGTGCTAAAGGGGAGTCTGGTGGGGGGTGTGGGTGGCACAATTTCCTTATTTCCCTGTAGTTCATGCAAAGAAAGGCCTACTTGTTTTAGATAATGGCAACCCGGTATCTTACAACTTCTTGCACGCACCATTGCCTATTATGAAGAAAAATATAGCTCAACTCTGGCATGATGACATTTGAATCGTATGCAGATCGTATGTAAACAACGAAAACAAAAGAAAGCTCTTGGGGACGGTAACTAGCGCTGTGGGAAAAAAGTGCGAATTTTCTTCAACAATCAAACCATGTTGCATGGACAGGCAGGGAACGAGGAGCCACGACGAACATCTAGGAGGCAGTGAAATAAACGCATCTTTTTCCCAAATAAATTTTATTTTAAGTTTTGTTCCAAACAACACAAAACAAAACTTGTCGATCAACGCCAATGCTCACCAAAGTTTTAGTTTTGCATCTAGTGTATCCTTGAGTGCGTCGTCTCTCGGCCCGTGTGGCGAGAGTACGGACTTGTGGACCGCGTCTGCCGGGGTCGCCGGTTCAGGGGCAGCCTCCACCTTGGGTGTGCTCATCTCTCCTGAAACCGGAGTCTTGTCTGCGCTATCTTCGTTCCCGCTGAGTTTGTCCTGTGACCGGCGCACCTTGACGGGAGCGGACACTTTCTGGGGGGCCACCTGTTGCTGATAGTGCTTGTACTCCCGCGATGTCAGGGAAGTGTCCATGACGTGGCCACGCTCGATGCCGTTCATGATCAACTTAAAATAAACAAAAAATATTTAGCAACTCTTCGTTTACAAAAATCGTAAAAGGAATGAAAAAATCTAGAATTAAACCTTCTCCCAGATATGTAGAATATTAATTTAATTTTATAGTTTAGTTATTAACTGTTTCACTGCTTTTAGGTAGGTAGTAAAAACTTGATTAATGTTACAATATTAAAGAGGGAATAGGACTCATTTGGCAGTTAGCACATAGCTATTCGCTCGGTCAAAAAACAACCGACGTATATGAAACTTTGCAAAGTTGTCAATAAATCAGGGACAGTCCTATTCATAGATTTTTCAAATTTTGTCTTGATTGGCCAGAAAAAAATCACAAATATATATTATAGTCAACAGGGCAATACGTCATAACCCTAAAACCTATAAGTGTGTGCTCAATTGCTCATTGAAAAATAAGCATTTTTGCTGATTATCTTAAAGAAACATAATAAAATTTAGATAAAAGAAACTAGTAGAACAGGTATTTATTCTTTAAATTAGTATTAATTGGACATAACACTGCTCTCTATCAGTATTTATTTCTAAAAATTGTTTCTAGAACATAACACTGCTCTCTATCAGTATTTATTTCTAAAAATTGTTTCTAGAACATAACACTGCTCTCTATCAGTATTTATTTCTAAAAAATTGTTTCTAGAATGATTAAGAAATACTAAAAACAATAATTTATATAATAAGATATAACAATGTCAAATTTTTGTGTATACATTTGTGACTATTAACTGATACTAGGAAAACGCTTAAGTCCCGCCACGTTGATGGATGAGCGTAATTTTTTTTAACGAAAAAAGCGTAAAATTGCGATTTTTTTAATAGTTAATTTTTGATTACGCTCAAATTTCACAAGAATATATTAAATTCATAAAATTAAAGTTCTGTGAAAAAATCATTACAATCGGATAAAGCATGTAGGTTTTATTCGTCGAAGAAATGTTTAAAAATTGAAAAAAATCGTAAAATTGCGATTTTCATAAGAAATAATTTTTCGATTGCGCTCAAATTTCACACGAATATATTATAATTCATAAAATTAATTTTCTGTGAAAAAATCATTACAATCGGATAAAGCATGTAGATGTTATAAGTCGAAGAATTTTTTTAAAAATCGAAAAAAATCGTAAAATTGCGATTTTCATGAGAAATAATTTTTCGATCGATTTTTCCCCCCGTGCAGTTCTTCGTTCAGAGATTTTATAGACCTCCATAAAATTTCATCGCAATTGGAGTATTGGTTTAGCCGGAATCGTGTTCACAGACACACAAAAATACAAAAAAAAAGAAAAAAAAAAAAAAAAATTCCGGATTTTTTTTCTCTAGTGTAGTGAAATGGAATCTTCGCTTCGCTCGCTACGCTCATACCAATAATAACTGATATAAGACATTTAAATTTTAAATGTCAGAAGAGCTACACATTTTCAACAATAGGGAATTTGCATGAGTTTCAGATATCAGTAAAAGTATCTGCAATATATAAATATTATTCTAACTAGGAAAACGCTTAAGTCCCGCCGCGTTGTTGGATGAGCGTAATTGGTGCATTGAGTTGTTAAGTGTTATGCGGATTTTCTGTTGTACTGTGAAAAAATCATTACTTAGTTGATTTTTTTAAAATTAATTTAAATTAAATAAAAAATAAACTTTCATTTTTATAAAAAAATTATTCGTAATTTAAAAAAGAAAAAAATCTTTATATTTCGATTTTCATAACAAATAATTTTTCGATTGCGCTCAGATTTCACACGAATATATAAATTCATGAAATTAAGGTTCTGTGAAAAAATCATTACGATCGGATAAAGCATGTAGGTGCTATAAGCCAAAGAAATTTGAAAATCAAAAAAATTCCAAAAATTGCGATTTTTTAAAGAAATTTATCTTTCGATAACGCTCAAAATTCACACATATATATTAATTCATAAAATAAAGGTTGTGTGAAAAAATTATTACAATCGGACAAAGCTTGCAGGTGTTATAAATCGAAGAATTTTGTTAAAAATCGAAAAAAATCGTAAAATTGCGATTTTCATGAGAAATAATTTTTCGATCGATTTTTCCCCCCGTGCAGTTCTTCGTTCAGAGATTTCATAGACCTCCATAAAATTTCATCGCAATTGGAGTATCGGTTTAGCCGGAATCGTGTTCACAGACACACAAAAATACAAAAAAAAAAAAAGAAAAAAAAACATTCCGGATTTTTTTCTCCAGTGTAGTGAAATGGAATCTTCGCTTCGCTCGCTACGCTCATCCAAAAATGATATAAACGTTTATTTAAGGTTTTTAGAGTTAATCGTTCAATATCTATTGAGGGTTAAAGTTTGACATTTTAAATTTCCCGCACATTTATTTTGAAACGGCTGCCTACGTCACCGGCCTTCATGACGAACACGGCCGCCTAGATAAACAACGAAATTCCCTCCTTTTACCAAAGTCTTTGGTTCTTACAACAATGGCCAACAATAAACAACAGTTGATGTCCTTTTCCAAGTTTTATAATCAACATTGAGTTTTTACTTATTATCGATTAAAATGCAGTTAAAGCTTACGTTGTGATATCACTTAATGTATCAAATAAAATATGAAGCATATTAGAAGAAACTAGATGTCAAAATGTGCTTTTACAGACAAGTTAATCTCCGAAAGCGAGTACCTAACTTGATATATCGTTACGTGATTGGTTGATTGGTATCACGAAGGCTGGTGACGTATGACCCGTTGTTCCCCGCCAAAATATGTAGGAAAATTTCACCCTTATTTTATGCATGAAAATATTCTCAAAATCAAGAAAATAAGATATTTTTGTGTAAAGGAAGGCGGCCTTAACCCAGTGCAACCATAAAATAATGTTATGCAAATTCCCTATTATAATGGATTTATAGATAACACAGGGTTGCCACCAAGTCAATTTTTTTATCCTTGAAAGATACTTAAAAAATCCTGAGAAATCCTTGAAAACAGTTATTCAGCATTACCGTATTATAACCGCGAAGGAATGTTACAAATTTTCAGGTTTCATAGCAAAATATGTTATGCCAGCCTGATTTTCGAGAATCTAGTCAAAATTACGTGCAGACAAACGCATAAGGATCAGAATTTTCTTCCAATATATTTTAAGTTTTTAACGTTTTACTTTTAGGCCTACTCACCATAACTACCACTGGCGGTAAATGTTAGGCTTATGCAGTCACTTATGTTTATTTTTACTAGTACCTGATGTTTTTTTACTGTCTACATTGCTTTTTTTGGCTGAATTTAAAAAATGTATTAATTTAATGTATTTTTTAAAGACAGTAGAAAATCCTAAGATTTTGCCCAAAATCCTGTTATCCTTGAGACACTCTAAAAATCCTGAGAAAAGGATAAAATCCTTGAAAGTGGCAACTCTGTGATAACATTTTATAAAGAAAATGTCAACAATGGACTATTGTTTTAACGTGGTGAACGACCGTCTGTCGAATTTTGCTTCGTGATCTAGAATCAAGAAGACCGGAGTAAATTTCATTCACTGACATCGCTGTCTATAGGGTTATGACATCATACGTCTTTTCACAATAAAAGCTTGGAGAAGAGTTAACGTAAAACTTTGTATCTGTCTCTGTGAAAAAGAAATTATTTACTTTGGGTTGTTATAAACTACGGTGATGGTTTTAAGTGAATATCTACTGATTCTGTACACCAGCGCTAATATTTAGCCTTCCCTATTGTCCAAAATACAAAGTACCTAGTAGGGTGGGGTTCCCATGAGAAAATTTAAACAATTAAATTTTTACCTTGATCCAAGTAGTCGCCACATCCGCTTTCTTATCTTGCTTAGCTTGCATCTCTTTTTGCCTTCTCTCCACCAGAGCATCCTTGAGGCCTGTGAATTGCATCTCAAACAGGTCGTTGAACTGTTCGAACTCTTGCGAGAGGTACTCTTTGGGCGTGAGTCCCTTGTAGCTCTGGTCGAGTGTCTCCGGAAAGAGAACCGCAACTAGCTCCTCAAACATCTTCTCCGCATCCCTCTTCCTGTTGATCATCTTTAACCGGTTCGACTCCCTCTCGTCGGCGAGCGCCTGCATCGGAGCTAGCTTCCTTGTGAGGTCCGCTATCCTGACACGTTTCTTCTCCATGAGCGCCTTGGTGAGCTGTAGGTCGCGTTCCTTCTTCACTCGCTCTTCGGCGCGCTCCCGCCAGACGTTCTGCTGGTGAGCGTTGCTCTGTGTGAGGCGCGCCATCGCCTCTTCGTGCAAACGCTTCTTCTCCACACGTACCTTCTCCTGGTAATCGAGCTTCTCTTGTTTGAGGCGAGCCTCTTCTTCAATCTTTGCCTGCCTCTCGGCTAGAAGACTCGCGTTACGCTTCACCCAGTCGACTACCCACTGTTTACCAAGCTGGATGCGTTCCATCTCACGGTTGAAGTATTCTTTGGTTTTCTCCAACTAAAGAAATGAAAATATACAAAAAATATGGATTTAAATATCATGTTGTGTTTATTTGATATGTAATTTTAACATGATACGACGTTCTTTTTGAAATTTCGGAAAATTGTGTAACAACTAGTTTTAGAAGACGTAGGCCTCCCTCCCATAGAGAATTTATATTTTAAAACCAGTACTGTTCCTATCAAACATGTATCCCCTCTCCTACACATGTTAACTGGAACTTAAGATTTAAATTTTAATATTGGTTGTGTAGTGTATTTTATTTTTATGACTTGTAAGGCAGTTTGTTAATGATAATGAGATGCTAGTGCTGAGGCTTCGTTATCATAAAATTATGGTTTACCTTTAATGTGAACCTGAAATCTAGATGATGGTATGGCTGTGTTGGGTATATTAAATTTATGTTTCTGTGATTGGGGTGGGTGGGATAGTTCCCAAAATTATGAAACATATTTGAAAAACCATAATCAAAAAAACAAACTGCAGGAGAGGTCAAATGCGTATACGCGGGCATCTATCTATCTTCTCATCGGAACGCTTTGTCCGTGAGTTGTAATGTAAATCCCGGCTTCTGATGGCCATAAATTATGTTTTGATTGGGGGTGCCCGATGATGAGAACGCGGAGTCGTGGATTTTTCCAGACTGTTTGATTGGAAATGGGGGGATTAATTTGGGGAATAGCGGATCATCCACCAGATAAATTGTTCAGTGTGATGTGGGTGAGGGGAAAAAATGAGTTTCTAATAGGAACGGTTTAGTTTACTCCCGTCTCTTCTTGGCGGGCGGTGGAAGACCTCCTTGGAACATCGGAGGCCGCTTTTGGTGGGGATGACGAGGTGGCATGGTGAGAGATGTTCTGATTTCTGATATAGGTCTAATATAAATGACAAATGTTGTTTGGGCTCGGAAGGAACCTTGTCTGCGCCTGGATGGTCGGATTTCTTCTGTTTGGTAGGTCTTTGTAGAATGTTCGGGAGACATAGGATAGCAGAGAAGTCGCCTGCTCCCGTTTATACGTGGACGTACCACTTTTTTCGACCACGAAAATGACAATTTTTCATACGTGATCGTAAATGCTAGTCTTGTGTGCTTGATATTGATGGGATATTAGTTAAATCATCGAGATTTTTAAGTAAATATCTACTTGAAACATGTTTTTTATACCTCATAATAAATAATGCTTGAACTCGGAGCGTGTAAAGATAATGAGTCGCGTCGTCGATGTTATCACTTGGACAGGAGCAACTTAAGTCCCATGCAGCGTGCTACGTGAATCGAGAGCAAGGTTGGAGGGAGGTACGCGTGCATTGGCTAGGTGCAGGCGGGGATCATAGCGGAGGAGTGGGAGGAGCGTTCCGTTGAACTGCAGAAATGGACATTTAACATCGAGAATGATAAAGCTACAATATCGCGATATTTCCGATATGACTACGGGGTATTTATATCGAAAGTAGGATCCATTTTTCCGCGATATCGAATTGAATAATCGATATCGTTGAACATCTCTACAAAATATTGACAAAATAAAAATAAATGTGTCTACTTATGGAATGCTCTTCCAAATGAATTAAAAAATAAAAAGTAAAAACATACAGTGGTTTCAATTAGGGGTCTGCGGGTAGTACTTTTTAAGTTCGGGGCGGGTTCGGGTTCGGGTAGTCATAAAAACTTCGGGTTTGGGGTCGGGTTCGGGTAAAGAAAATAACTGCAATTTCAATAGAGCACAGCCAATCTGTAAAAAAAAACAATTTAAAAACCAAAAAAAAACAAAACAATATATTAAATAAAAAATCTTTAATTTCAGTATAAAAACTCAAAATAAAGGATCTATTTCGCATAAAAAATTCAATTAATTCAAACTATTTTTTAAAATTTTGCGTATTTTCAAATTTTCCCGCCGTTCAGTTTCAAACGTTGGTACTTCGTAGATCAAGAAGAAGAAGAAATAAAGTTTGTATTTGTTATGTTGCCGACCTTAAAAAAGACGAGTTTTGAGGTGTGACGTCACCAGCAGTTCACCAGCTGGTTAGTGGCCTATTTTCTCGCGAAAACTGATGGCGTTTTCCACTGGCCGCACTGATGCGCACTGAGTGCAAGTAGCATATTCCACTGGTAGCTGAAAATCCCACTCGTGCAAAAATATCGTATTCCACTGGGCGGACTGCACTCGCTCCGTGCACTCGCAGTGCGCACTGAGCCGCACTGACTCCGAGGGTCAGGGCAATCTTTTCAGTGCAACCGTAGACCCGCGAAATTTGGTTGTGTTGTTAGATTTGATCGACTTTTCGTTGGATAGCAGCGACGATGAGTTGATCAATCATTATCAGAATTGTCTCAGAGAAATCACAAACTACGTAGAAGATGTTGTCCACAAGTATTCTGACATAGAGGTAGATTTGCATAACATTTTAGTTTGAGGTTATGTTTATTGTTTACTGTTCAGTCCAGTTGGGAACGGCAAAAATATGCATTGGCCAATTGCTTTCGACTTTTTCCCCATTCTCATCCACCACAATTGCATCGAAAGCGTATGAAGACATATTGACAGTGAGGATTGCCACTCAATATTATGCACTGAAAAAATAATCGTATTCCACTGACAGTTGCACTCAGGGCAGCACTGGTGGCGTGCATCACGTGACCGTGACGTTTCAGTGCGCACTGACGTCGCACTCAGTGCGGCCCAGTGGAAAACGCCAATAGTAAATACTTGAAAATGGGTAAAAAAACTGCCGATTTCGCCCAAAGCAGTGAAAAAAACAATAGAACAGGCTGTTTTTCTCCTTAAAGGTAAAAGCAGTCTTATTTCGCTCCATTTCGCGAACGTTTTTTGACGATTTACTAAGGCTCCTAAGTGGTTAGCAATTTAGGCCTAGGCCTAGGCCTACCCGAAAAAAACCCGATTTACATTTATAAAAACCC
This sequence comes from Sweltsa coloradensis, assembly GCA_024449915.1. NCBI lineage: Eukaryota > Metazoa > Arthropoda > Insecta > Plecoptera > Chloroperlidae > Sweltsa > Sweltsa coloradensis. The sequence continues at coordinate 171,469 of JAMZAV010000285.1, read as the reverse complement.
AAATTTCGGGTACCCGCAGACCCCTAGTTTCAATGGCATTTTCAAAGATTATTTTAAGTAGGTTGTAGTGCTGTCCTGTTTAAATTTGATATATAGGCCTAGTGTATTGTTTAGTTAAGAGTTTGTAAAACTGTTTTTATAATATTTATTGATATTGTTTTCGATGCCATATTTAACTTTGACATTGTATTTACAATTATTTATTAATGCGCTAAGAGCAGTGGCGGCTCGTGAGTATTTACCGTCGGGGGTCTGCAGTGGTTTAATCTCATTTGGGTAGTATGTACTCGCGTGAGCTCTACGGGGTCCGGGGCGAAGCCCCAGCCGCCGGAGGCGAAAATTTTTTGGGGTAATTTTTCCCTCAAGATAGCCTGTAGTGCGATCTGAGACAGGTAGGCTCGGGACGTCTGGTCACCCATTTTGAGTAAAGTATAGAAGTTTTTGATCACTTATTATTTATTTTTGAGTAATTCAAAGCTACAATTGAAAAATAAAATTATGAAATTGATTTACAGTATATTATACATTTTCGAGTAGGGTTATAATTATATTGTTTTTTATTGATGAGTCTTTTGTAACATTTATTAAATCTAGAAAGAAAAAAAATGAACTGGTATTTAGAGAGCACATACATAATTTGTATACTCTTAACATGAACATTTTAGGCCTACTTGAAGTTGAAGGACATGCGCCTAGTTTTTAGCACTGCAAACTTGTTAATAACTTTTTGGTTAAAGTCAGGCATTCCTCTGATCATGTTTTTTTCTATTGACAACATTGCCAATGCACATAGACGATCTTGACTCATGGTGTTCCTCAAAAAAGTCTTAATACGATTTAAAGTTGAAAAACACCTCTCTGGTTCAGCAGTGGTCATAGGAGTTGTTACAAGAATGCGTAAAAGCTTAACAGTTTCAGAAAATGACACTTCCAGGTTATTTTCCAAAAGCAATTGTAACAATTGAATTGCTCCTTTGTGTTCCCGGAATTCCATTCTTGTGTACAAAATAGATAATTCTGTACGTAGCTTTTCACGTTGTATCACAGGATATATTGTTGTGGCAACTTCCAACTCTTTGACTGGAAACTTCTGCAAATGTTGTAGAAACAAGGCTGAATCCAGTAGCTTATGAGCCTCCAGGTGGTCAGAGAAACTGAATCTATCCATAGCTTGGTTTATTATCACGTCGCACACTTCTTTTGCAGCAACAACTCGTGATTGATTCGTTTGTACGCGACGGGATTCTTCATTGTTTTCTTCTCCGACGGTTGAATCTCTTATTTGTTGAATTGATTCAATAAAATTTGAAGTTGCCGCTTTTACCGTGAGAGCATCAGATTGCCGTTTTTGCAGTTGGTTATACAAAATGTCCACGTGAGGCATCACGCGGTGAAAATTTTTTAGCCAGAAGGTAAACTCGGGATCGTTCATGGTTCTCAACAGTCCTGCAGCTGCTCCAATAGTTGCTTCACGTGACTTACGATTGTTCATCAACCTTTCAAAACAACTAATCAAAGCATCTTTGTTCTCGTAGACAACGTTAACCGTTCTTATATTGAAGTTCCAACGTGTTACTACGACGCCTGGAATCCTTGGACCAAGTTCATCTAATTCCTCAAGTCGCTGAGGTGATCGGGCAAAAAACGCAGGAATTCCAGTAAGACTGGAGAAAAAAATACGAGCTTTCGTATTTTGAGACGATGCACGTTGCATTATGAGATTCAGCTGGTGTGCATAGCAATGCACGTAATAAGCAGACTTATACACATCGCGAATTTTCTTCTGAACACCGTTGATAGCACCACTCATGACGGCCGCCCCATCATAACTCTGTGCAACTAGCTTGCTGGGAGTGTTTTTGAGATGAACGTGCAGTTCACTAAGAATACACGCCGACAATGTATCTGCATCTTGCCCACCTAGGTTAAAATACCCTCAAAATCTCTCTACTGCCTTTCCCCCCTTCTTGTACCGATAAACAATAACCATCTGCATTTTTTCGGATACGTCTGTCATCTGCCATTACGGCAAGAAATGATGCATCTTTTATCTCCTGCTTTATTTGTTTGCGGACCACTTCAAACATACAATCTAGTAATTCATTTTGTATAGTTTTTGAAGTCCCCTTGAAGACAATAGAATTTTCTAAATGACTTTTCATTGCCGAGTCCAGGACACTTGTGAAGTCTATTAGGCCTCGAAATATGCCCGGATTTTCGGAGTCTTCAGTTTCGTCATGTCCTTGAAGAGCAAGTTCAAAATATCCACAAAATTTAACACAATCGATTATCTTTGAAAGAATGTTTCTGTTTTTCGTAACTTGTTGATTGTGCAGTTCAATAGATCGCTGATATCCTGTGTCAATTTGTGTAGCAATATTAACACGACCTAGCATGGCCAAGTCTACCTCATTGTTCACGTGCTTTGCAGAGAGTTCGTGTTTTCTTATTTTCATCTGAAGATGCTTTAAATCGGACGTACCATCCTTCGTCCATGGTGCATCACCGCCAAACAACAAGCATGGAAAACAAAACAGCTTGTTTGTCGCAGCACAGCCGCAAATCCACGAGGTGTTAGCATAAACATTCGGATTGAACACACTTTCGTATACTTTATCGCGGCTCTTCCCGACCTGATCAACTTTTATTATTGGTGTCGGACGACCATTTGATTTTAATAATAGTTTATCTTTCATCGATAGAGTACCAAATGAACACTGCTTTAAAGATTGAACAGAATTTGCACTGACGTTCATCTTGATTATATAATTTATTTGCGACCACTACGATAGCCCACTAGCTTGCCAGCGTTGCGAGTGTGTGCAGCGAACACGTCGCTGTCGCGGGAACTGGCTGGCTACGGCAATGGACTGCAGATAGTGCAGACCCAAGCAGAAGTATTTCCCCTACAACCCCTCCCGGCATTACGACCCCGCTCACCCGCTCCACCCGGGCTTACGCTCTAGGGTGAGGACTGCAAAAGCTGCAGACCACAGTATCACCGGCTACAGAGTTCCTGACGCGGGCGGCGTTCAAAAACGTGCGCATTCAAATGTGATCGCACTCATAAGAATATTTAATGGAAATTTAATTTTTAGAAACACATTTTGCACAATAAATTACACTTTTTTTAATAAAACGTAATTTGTGGCGGAATATTCATAATATTAACATGATGGATCAAATTGCCAGGGGGGGCTGCAGCCCTGCAGCCCTCCCTCACGAGCCGCCACTGGCTAAGAGGGTGACAGGCACAAACGTACAACGTATATGGGTCAGTGTCTCTTGCATTCATGATGTTACATGTTTAAATGTTAATTGAAATAATGCCAATATTAATAAATGTATACAAAAGAAAAAAAATTAAATTCAAAGTTGAATCATTTAGTTTTGATTTTGAACATGTGTATCCTCTCAGATATTTTGAAACCAAGTGTGGCATCAATTCAACTCGGAAATTAATAAAGTTCAGTTGCAAACATCCGAAATCTGAGTGTTTGCAATTTTCCCGCACCAGTTTTAGCCAGCAATAATCTAGAACTTACATCATCTTTGTCGCAGGTCTGGTAACAGGTAGGCAGGAAGAACGTACGGAGGGAACCATTGTGGTCGGCAACGGCTGCCACGTTGTACGGTAATGGCAGCGTGTGGCCACTAATTTCTGTAACAATAATTTAATTTTACTTTTGTGTATTAATAAAAATAATAATGATAACAATTAGAATTATGTATTTATCTGTAGTAACTACTTTGTTTTTTGAAGTTTTGAAGTAACCTTGCTGATGATAACATGCATGCAGAATTTGCTTCTTGCGTGGCCCTACCACAGGTTTGGTTTAAGTGTTGTGAGTTTTGTTGCAAGTACCGTATTGTTCCGAATAAAGCACGACCTCGAATATAACACGACCCCCAATTTTTCAGAATCATTTCAAGAAAAAAGAAAAAAATTGAAGAAAATTAAAATGTACATGAAACACTTACAACAAAACATTTGAACAATGTTAGGCCTAGGCCTATGGTTTTTTACAGGGTAGGGCCAAGCACAAGCTCACATGTCAACCACAGTTCACCAGTCTGATTCCTGGTCTTCAATGTTTACGTCGTGGGGGGGGTGGGGGGTGGGGGTTATACTAGGCCCTAGTATCTATGGTCGTAGGCCTAGGCCTAGCTCCTTCGCAATCCCTTGCTGATTTGTAAGGCAGAGGAACCTTTCTTTTCCACGCGATCAGCAGTCTTCATTTGTTCATCTTGAGCCATTTCATCTTCTCCTTCATCACTCATTATTACGTTACGTAGACTCTTAGCAACGTAGATAGACAACCCCGACAAACAAAATCTATGTAGGTCAAGCTAGGTCACGATGTGATCACGGCTAAGGATTCTGACGACTAGCAGACAGTTTCGCCCAAGGTTCGGCCGAGTTCAGTGGCTTCGAGTGGGTGGGCGGGGCGAAGCGCAGCAGACTATGCGCGGGAGTTGTATAGAGGCGTGGCCTATGTTCAGGCGCTATTTCAAATGCAAGCGCGCGGAAATAACGCGAGTGCTGTTTTTGAGATTGTATTTTCGGAAAAAAACATCGCGCTATATTCGGAACAATACGGTAGTTAGCTGATTTTTAGTGACCACCATCTGCCTGATGAGTCCCAGAAGGACGAAACGCGTCGTGGATTAAGGTAACAAACAACTTTAAATTAGCTGCAGTTGTCATCAGCAGGTGAAAAGTTTTGTCGCCCCCAGCCCTTCAGGCTGGGATTTATGTTCTCTTTGCTTTCCCAACCTGTCAATCCTTCTCCAATGTATTTACCTATCTGTAGACTGAATACCATACAAAAATGCAAATATTTGCAAAAAAGGGGCCAAGCCGAAAACGAGGAAGATACAAGTGGCTCAACTGCATAAAGTGGTGAGATCTAGAAGTGTGGCCAAGCCCATTATTTTGTTTAAAATAATAAATTTATTTATTAATTTTTAAATATATTTATTAATTATATAATAAATTGATAATATGAATAATGAATCTCTTATTACTGACCCAGAAGAAGTGAAAAACATGTGGAAGAAATATTTCAAAAACCTACTTAATATGCCTAGGTTACCTGATACTAACCAAAACCAAACTCAGGAAGGGGACCTAACAATAGAAATCTTTCAGAACACCAATGAGGAAGAAATAGAAGAAATAATAGGAAATGAAATATCAAGACGGGAAGTAGTTGAAGCAGTAAAAGCCATGAAAAATGGTAAAGCTTCGGGAGAGGATGAAATAGTTGTGGAGATGATCAAGGCTGCAGGGGATGCAGGCATAGATTGGATGTGGAGAGTGACCAGTGCAGCTTGGAAAGAAAAGAAGGTACCAGATGACTGGGGGAAAGGAATTATAGTGCCAACATTTAAGAAAGGGGACAGGAAAAGTGTAAAAATTATAGAGGAATAACGCTGATGAGCCAGTGTGCAAAGATATACGAGAAAATACTAGATCGAAGACTACGACAACAAGTAGAGCCAAGTTTGAGAGAGGAACAATATGGGTTTAGAGCTGGCCGCTCAACCATAGATCTCATATTTGCGCTCAGACAAATAATGGAAAAAAAGTGGGAAAAGGGAGAAGAAATGTTCATGGTATTCTTGGATGTAGAAAAAGCATATGACAGTGTCCCAAGAGCAAAAAGCTTGGGAATGCTTAAAAGATGCAGAAGTAGAACAGAGTCTAATAACAAGAATTCAAAGCACATATGTCACAACAAAGAGCTGTGTTCAAACACCATTTGGTAGAACTACTTGGTTTGAAATAAACGTGTGGCTACGGCAAGGTAGTGTGATGTCACCTACATTATTTTACCGTTGTTATGGATAACATACTGCGTAAAGTTGAACCCACAGAAAGTGAAACATCTAAAACTATGATATTTGCAGATGATATAGTGAGATGGGGAGATACCATTGAAGAAGTACAGAAGAGCGTAGATAGATGGAATGAGGAAACACTGAAGTTTAACATGAAAATAAGCATTGAAAAGAGTGAAACATTAATAGTAACGAAGAAAAGTAAACAAAATCAAAAGAAGATAATACTACGGGTGAAGAGTTGGCCATTGCAGAAGCATTTAAATACCTCGGAAGTATACTAACAAAGGACGCAAAAATAGATGCTGAAATATCAAGGAGAATTATATTAGCAGACAAATTTTACCAAAGTGTACGTAAACTATTATGGAAAGAAGAAATATCATCCAGGGTGCAAGATGTTATTGTACAAAATGTATTTCCTCCCAATAATATCATATGCATCCGTGACATGGACAATAGGAGGAAAAGAAGACAGCAGATTACAAGCAGCAGAGATGAAATTTTTAAGGAGTTCTGTAGCCTTAACAAAAATAGACAAGGTACGGAGCAAAACAATAAGAAACAAACTAGGAGTGGAAAGTTTACGAAATAAAATAGGAAAAGAACGACTTCGATGGTATGGGCACGTACGAAGAATGAAACAAGATAGAATACCAAGAAGAGAATTTGAACACACATGGGGGGGAGTAAGAAGAGTTGGACGCCCAAGAGATAGATGGAGGGACCAAATAAAATGGAACATTGAAGAAAGAGGAAAATCATGGGAAAGAATTAATGAAGAAAGACTCTGGGAGGATAGAAAGAAATGGAGAGAACTGGTAGAAATGCCTGTCATAGAAGACATCGAAGTAGATGAGGAGGTGTTGAGCCTGGCTAGCAAACACTGAAAGTCCACAGCCCGAGAAATTGGTGATACGTCACCCCCCGACCTGACTTATGTTGGAACCGGGTGTTTGATTATTATTATCAATATCCATATTATTACCTAACTATGAAATAATAATATTTATGAAATAAATAGGCCTATATTAACAAAAATAACATAAACATTAAATAAATTTATTGAAACATTTACATGTGGAAATATCAAAATTTCAGACGCCATTCAAAATTAAAAGCTTGGTAGATGGATTTGGATTGGGTATGTTTTGGTTAGTCAGTAACGACAACCAAGTTAAAAATTCATTGACCAAGCTTTTAATTTTGAATGGCGTCTTGTTAATTTTGATATTTCCACATGTAAATGTTTCAATAAATTTATTTAATGTTTATTTTTATTTTGTTAATATATACTTGGCTTAATATTACTTGGCCATTGAATTTGGTACGAGTACTCTAAAAAGTCAATGGTCAAGTAATTTTTTTATGATTTTGAGTTTAAAATTATTACTTTTTTTACCACGAAAATGGTTGGCTTGGCGCTTGTCAACAGGCAAAATGATCTTACTTCTTTTCAATGCGAAACTAGGGAGAAAGAATGAAATGCTTGGCTCAACTTCTATATCTAACAGCATTCACAGCCAAAGACTTTGGAAGGAGAACTTGGCTGCCTTTGTTTTACAAATTTTTGTACATATACTTTCTACCTCAAGTTCCTTGACTGTTGTTTGTAGGCATATTCCTACCTTTTCTTCCAACCCCGTGATCTTACTACTGCACCCACACCACCATTCACTTTTCTTTTTCCCTCTATATTCCTTTCCATTGACTCCTGCACATTTAAAATGGGACCAGCTGGCACATGAAGTACACTGGACTCACGTCCTAACCATTTTCTTGCATCTCCAACATTTTGATTCTTCCTTTAGACTATTTAAAGTTAAACCTTCATCCACTGTCTCACTGTCATCCATCTTGTTGTCCATCTTGTTGTCACCACATAATAAGTGATGAAAATATGATTATAAAACTGTCCCATATGATTAACAAATTAATATTTGTTTCAAAAATTGATTTATAGTTCCAAACAATTTTTTACACGCAATTGCTGATATAAAATATGGTGTTTATAATCTCACCTTGTATGAATAATATAAAAATAAATCAATTTATTTATTAGAGAGTATTTGTATACTATTCATTAGAGTCTATCTATACCCAGACTCAGTCACATAACTGATTTTCAGTGGAGGATATTAAATTGGTTATCAATTAATTTACTTACAACTTTTTTCTCAAAATTATATGTTCTCAACCAAATTCATTCCACGCGATAGTTGGTAGGCCTACTATAACATGCTAAGAGTCTCACCTCGAATGGTTTTCCCCGATAGACTCTGCACCATGATGGGCGACCTTGTTCTCTTCAGAACATCCCACACCTCAATAGTCCCGTCTTCTCGGGAGATGTAGAAGAGGCTGGGACGGTAGGAGGACCAACAGCCACAAGTCAGAGCTAGCTTTGAGTTCTTCATCATTATTGGTGTGCCCTAAAATCAGACAGTATTGATTGATCTGTTATGTAGTTACTGCAACTTACCGGTACTTGTCTGTTTAAATTGTCACAGTAACTATTACTTCATTAAAAAATATCATAATATAGCATAATAATAATAATAATAATAATAATAATAATAATAATAATAATACTAGGAAACGCTCAGTTGGACGCGTTGATAAGCGAGCACGTGCTATAGCTAGACCCACATTGCACATTTTTTTAAATTTAAAAATTTACGACGTTCGCGTTTCCAGTATTATTTATTATTGCCAAGGTATTTGGGTAAACCCGTGTTTAAATCTTTACTTTAAAATCCACCGCCATCTAGAGGACCTTGACTCCTTGGGGAAACTATTTAATCTCTTTGTTGACAAATAATAGACTGCTTCCTCGAAAGTATTTTGATTACTTCTAGGTGGCAGTGCATTAGAAACTTCGCGCGTCTTTGCGTTGCCATGGCAACGTTACTTTTGTTATAATGTAATTTCCATCTACACTACTTATCGGATCAAAATAAAATTAACATATTCGTGACCGGACGGACATTCTAAATGATTTGGCTATCTCAGATTTTGTCGCCGTTGAGTTTGAAAAAAAAACTTTCGATTAACTTTAATGTAACTTTTTAACTTTTTGAACGATTTTGCCACAAAACTAATGGCATTCAATCGAGAACAAAGCTTGCGGATGGTGAAAATTTCAACTCGATCCGAGCCTCCGTTCGAACGTTATCGCGAGACATACAAACAAAAAAAAAACAAACAAAAAAACAAAAAAAAAAAAAAAAAAAAAAACAAAACCAGTGACTATTTTTTCCGGCAGAGTCAAATGGAAACGCTCGCTTCGCTCGCTTAATAATAACTAGGAAACGCTCAGTTGGACGCGTTGATAAGCGAGCACGTGCTATAGCTAGACCCACAATGCACATTTTTTTAAATTTTAAAATTTGCGACGTTCGCTGTCCACAGGGCCATGTTTCCGATATTATTTATTATTGCCAAGGTATTTGGGTAAACCCGTATGTAAATCTTTACTTTGTGGATAAAATCCACCGCCATCTAGAGGACCTTGACTCATTGGGAAAAATATTTAAACTCTTTGGTGACAGCTTCCTCGAAAGTATTTTGATTACTTCTAGGTGGCAGTGCATTAGAAACTTCGCGCGTCTTTTCGTTGTTATGGCAACGTTACTTTTGTTATAATGTAATTTCCATCTACACTACTTATCGGATCAAACTAAAATTAACATATTCGTGACCGGACGGACATTCTAAATGATTTGGCTATCTCAGATTTTGTCGCCGGTTAGTTTGAAAAAAAAACTTTCGATTAACTTTAATGTAACTTTTTAACTTTTTGAACGATTTTGCCACAAAACTAATGGCATTCAATCGAGAACAAAGCTTGCGGATGGTCAAAATTTCAACTCGATCCGAGCCTCCGTTCGAACGTTATGGCGAGACATACAAACAAAAAAAAAAAAAAAAAAACAAACAAAAAAAAAAACAAAACGAGTGACAAATTTTTCCGGCAGAGTCAAATGGAAACGCTCGCTTCGCTCGCTTAATAATAATAATAATAATAAAAATAATAATAATAATAATAAATAAAATAATAATCGAGAAATAAGATCACGGCGATTAACGCGTGGGCATTGCCCGTGGCTTCGTACACATTTGGCTCGGTGAAATGGTCCAACACTGCCCTGCAGGCATTCGATAGGAAGATCCGCTCCGTCATGACCAAGCACAGGATGCAACATCCGAGGAGCTCCGTGGAGCGATTGTACCTGTCGCGCAACGTTGGTGGAAGAGGGCTGCTCAGTGTCGAGGTGCTATGCCACAGCAAGGAACACCAACTCCGAGCTTACTTCTTATCTCATGAGAGTCAGCTGCACAAGGCCATCTGTGCACAGGATCAAGACTATACGCCACTTCACTTGCGAGACGAAGAAGTGCACTTCAGCATCAAGACTGCGGCAAAAACAATACAACAGTGGAGAAAGAAACCCCTTCACAGTAGGTTTGCTGCCGAGCTCACTGGGGAGCACACCAACTTGAAACCCTCAACGGAATGGCTCCGCACGGCAAGCCTCTTCAGTGAAACGGAGGGGTTCGTGTTCGCAATTCAGGATCAAGTGGTGCGCACCAAGAACTACGAGCGATACATTCTCAAAAACAACGTCCAAGATTGCTGCCGTCTCTGCAAGAAGGCCAGCGAGACCATCCAGCACATCACAAGTGGATGCTCTGAGTTAGCTCCTAAGGAGTATGTTGAGCGCCATAACGCAGAAGCCAAAGTGGTCCACCAAGCACTGGCTAAGGAGCACGGCCTCGTGGACGAGGAAAGACCGTACTACAAGTGTAGGCCCAAGCAAGTCCTACACAACCAAAACGCTAAGCTGCTGTGGGACTCTGTCATCGTCACGGACAGGGCAGTCGAGGCAAATAGGCCAGACTTGGTTTTGTTTGACAAAAAAGCTCAAACGGCAACCATCATTGACATCGCCATCCCCTCAGATGGCCATGTGGTCAGTACAATAGCCAATAAGAGGCGAAAATACCAGCCGCTCGCCGTAGAACTCAAAGACATATACAAGCTGAGGTCCATTGAAATCGTTCCTGTCGTTGTCTCAGTCAACGGTTTGGTCACCAAAGAGTGGTCAGCGGCAAAGGAGAAGCTCCATCTGAAGGACAAGCACGTTTGTGTCATGCAGAAGGCTGCAATCCTTGGTACAAGCAACATCGTGCGGAAGGTCCTCAGCCTCCGAGTTGTTGTTCCCTACCACCATTCGGTCCCCACGCTAGGTGCACTCTGGCATCATCTTGGCTCGAGATGAGCTCGGTGGTGCAAAGGAGAGCAGAAAAGAAAAACAAAAACCATATATATATATTTCTGACTCCTGTTTCCAACTTGAGTTAGGTCAGGGGGTGGCTATAGCCACCAATTTTCTAGGGCCTTTTATGAGTTGTTAACACCGGCTTGCCAGGCCTGTCATGTCCTCTTCAGGTTCACTCGCACTTCTTCCCACCAGCTCACGCTATCCACTTCTGTCTTCCCACAGTTTCCTTGCTTCGACTTCTTCCCTTTCTCACCTCTTTCCTGTATATCATTTCTTATCTGATCTTTCCACTTCTCTCTTGGTCTACCGACTCGTCTTTTAACTTTGTCCCCTCTTTCAAATTCTGTCCTTGGAATTCTTTCTTCCCCATTCTTCTGACATGTCCATACCATCTCAACCTTTCTCGTCCAATTTTGAATAATAGCTTCTCAACTCCAACTTTTGTCCTGATTTCTTGGCTTCTAATTTTGTCTAACTTCGATATTCCGGCTATGCTTCTTACAAACTTCATTTCAGCTGCTTGAATCCTACTTGCATCTACGGCTCCTAGTGTCCAGGTCACTGAAGCATATGTAAGGATGGGTAGATAGTATACCTTGTACAATAACACCTTGCATTCATTAGGGAAATCCTCGTTCCAAAGTAACTTCCTTACTTGCTGATAGAAGGATTCTGCCTGGGCCACCCTTTTACTGATCTCACTTCCCATCTTTGCCTCCTTTGTGATAATGCTACCTACGTACGCAAACTCTTCTGCCTCTTCCAGTTCCTCATCTCCAATTTTAATTTTCTCTCTTGTTACTTTACTTATTCCTTTCTTTCTAGATTTTTCCATCACAATAGTTTTACTTTTTCCTACACTGATCTTTAGTCCAAATTCTTCTGTTACAAGTTTCCACTTCTGCACTTTTGTCTGCACTTCTTCAGCTTTTTTTAAATTAATTAATTTATTATTAAAAAAAATTGATAAATAAGTATTTTAAATAATAATAATCATCATAACTCAGTTCCAGCTATGTCGTCTTGAGTAGTGGTTTTCCACCATTATCTAGGGCATGAAACTGTAGAAAATTAGCTTGTTAGACTCCGTGTTTTTCAGGCTAAACAGATTTCAGATTTTCTGAAATTTCAAACAGACATCCGGTACGGTACGTTTTTAGTGTCAGGGCTCCAAGTTGTCCTATATTTCCTATATAATCAGAGTGGTGGTGTATAATTCCTATTTTTAAAAATTGTTCCTATATTTTTACTTAATAATAATAATAATAATAATAATAATAATACGAATACAAAAACAAATTGATTCATGGCAAAAAGACCTATCCTTGTTTTTATGAAATAAGAACTAAAATTAATCTTTCGTATAAACTTACTGTAAAGAAAAGGCAACTTTTTGAAAAGTATAGTAGTATTCACAAGTCCCCAAAATGCGGTCAAGTAGAAGAGCAATTGAAACAGAAGATTCTGGCAAAAGCTCAGAGAATAAGAAGATACACAAAAAGAACACTGCAGTTTAGACAAAATAAACTTTTTTCAGAAAATGGAAATAAATTCTACAGAGAGCTTGGAAAAACAAACATTGAAATAAAAAAAGAACCAACAAAGATGAAATAGAAATTTGAGGAAATCAATCTGGGAATATAACAAAAAGCATAATTCAGAAGCTAAATGGATTCAACATCAAGAATTGGATTGTGTTAATTCTCGGATATGAATTGGGAAGAAATTACAGTGGGTGATTTGTCTAGTTCCCTTCGGAAAAGTGCTAGCTGGAAAGCACCAGGACCAGACAAATTATCCAACTTTTGGCTAAAACAACTGACATCCACTCATACTATTTTAGTAACTTTGCTCAATAATGCTGTAGCTCATCCTGAAGACGCACCAGTATGGTTGACCACAGGTGTTACGTATTTGTTACCGAAGTCAGCACAAACTGAACAACCAAAAAATTATAGACCTATCACATGTTTACCTACAATGTATAAAATCTTAACGTCAATAATAACTGAACGAATGCAAGTGTTTTTAGCTACAAATAATGTAATGCCATTAGAGCAAAAAGGTTGTTGCAGAAATACGTATGGAAGTAAGGATCATCTTCTGTGAGTAAAGCTATAATGGAAAAATTGTAAACAGAGGCAGAAGAATCTTAGTGTAGGTTGGATTGATTACAAGAAAGCATTTGATAGTGTGCCACACAGTTTGATTTTAAAAGTATTGGAAATGTATAAGGTCAATCGAATTATTGTCAAACTTCTGCAAAAATATGATGCTAAATTGGAGTACAAGTATGAAAATAAGAACGGAGACTGAAGAAATCGTATCAAGTAATGTTCACATACAACGAGGAATATTTCAGGGTGATTCGTTATCGCCACTTCTATTTTGCATGAGTTTGATTCCTTTGACTTGCCTCAATGACGCAGGTTTGGGGTTGACATTATTGCCGAATGAAGACAAAGTCTCGCATCTTCTGTACATGGACGATTTAAAATTATTCGCGAAAATGACGATGAAACTTAGTATCTTACTAAATATCGTCAAAACTTTCAGTGACGACATTTGTATGGAATTCGGAATCGAGAAGTGCAAGAAAGCGACATTCAAAGAGGGAAGATTGTCTCAAGTGAAAACATCCAGCTTGATGAGCATACCACTATTGAGGACATTGGTCAAGAATCAACTTATAAATATCTTGGAATAGAAGAAGGCAATGGTGTTCAGCATACATTGATGAAAGATAAATTGAGCAAAGAATACAAACGACGTCTAAGATTAATACTTGAAAGTGAATTGAACGGACAAAATAAAAACTATTGCAATTGGTCAATTTGCTGTGCAGTAATATCTTATAGCTTTGGGATATTTAGATTGGAGCATAGAAGAACTTAAGAGATTGGATCGAAAAACGAGGAAAAACTGTTGACAATGAACGGAATGCACCATCCATGAGCGGACGTCGAAAGACTGTATATCGCAAGGAAGAATGGAGGTCGAGGTATAACTCAACTAGAGGGGTCATACAAAACAGCAATGATTGGTTTGAGTTTATACATAGAAGGAAAGGGAGATGACAAATTTATTAGAATGGTTCAAGAACATGAGTCCCAGCAAAGCTATGAGAAAATCTGTCATTAAGTTAGGCAACAAGTTTCAATCAGGTATGGAATTAACCGATATTAATCAGATCAATGGGTCCATCACTAACAAGGTCAAGATAATCAAAAAGCAAATAAGGAACATTATCCAGAAAGATTTAATAAGTTGCTGGAAGTCTAAACCTTTGCATGGACAATATATTACACGCATGGAGCAACCACATATTGACCAAGATCAAACCAATAAGTGGCTGGGCAAAAGTAATCTCAAAGGTGAAACTGAAAGTCTTATTGTAGCTGCACAAGATCAAGCCTTAAGAACAAAAAGTTACGAAAAAAGAATTCTCAAACTCGACGTAGATGACAAGTGTTGTTTGTGTAAGCTTTATGAAGAAAGCGTGGAGCACATTATTTCTGGATGCCCGGTCTTAGCAAAAACGGAATACATTGATCGACATGATAAAGTTGGGGCATATTTGCATTGGAACATTTGTAGAAGTTACAACATCGAAACTTCTGACAAATGGTACATGCATAAACCAGAACAAGTAGTTGACAATGGTAATGTGACCATATTGTGGAATGAGCAAATAATCACTGATAGAAAGGTTCTTCACAACAAACCAGACATTGTTGTTAAAAACAAAGACTGTCAAAGAGACTCAAAAATGTTTGATCATTGATGTAGCTATTCCATCAGACCGCAACATAGTACTAATAGTGCGGCGGTCGAATCCGAAATTTCAGCTTTGACCCATACAGGCGGTACTATTTCGCGAAACCAAAATAAAATCGTCGGCTACTTCATTACCCACTAGAAAAATGACGTTGTGGTCTCGAAATGCGTGTACGTCATAGATTTACGACGCCATCTTGGATGCGCGGCGTCGATCGCACTTTGCGTTATAAATCATGTTGTAAATTCTGTAATTTTTGGATTAGAAAAATGAAATGTAGTGCGTTGTATTCACAAGACATGGGCGTATATCATGTTAAAATATATTTTGGATGGCAACAATAAGTCAAGGTGAAAAATCAACAATTGCGCGGAAAATTAACATTTTCAGAATTACACTAAAATGTTCTATATTTTTTTACAGTTAAACCATCAACATTTTCTTAAGACACGGGGATAGATTTTAATTGCGAAATTCATTTGTGAACACGTCCGTATTTTTCATTTTGCTTAAATGCAAATACTTTGGTCGCTTTGGTGGTAAACGTGATGAAAAGCGTAGCGTGCGGCAAACTACAAAACTGGTCGAATCCTTATTGTTGGATGCATTGTTATACAGATCCTGGCCAATAGAGACGTGGAATCTTGACCTGGTCAAGTTTTCTCTTCCTATCCTGTTAGTGTAAACCTTAAGGATAAAAATAATCTTGGGTAGACATTTGTAATTTTGGGCAAAATATTTTTACGACGCCATCTTGTTTTAGGCATATGCATATAGTACACGCTTTTGATTTCATTTGTTTTCTATTATAATTATGACAGTTTTAACAAATCTGACGTGTTATTTGGATTTTTCATAAAATTTCCTATTTATTGAAACAAATTTTGTCAGCCTGGGACTATTATGAGATTATTTGTAGGAAATTACATTTTATTAGTCCTTCAGCCAAGTACAATATTTAAGTGTGTTTGATGACGGACGAATAAATGTTCATATATTCATAAATAATGTTACTTGAAAATATTTTTACATAGAGTTGTCTTAGGTTTGTCCCATGACACTAATGGTAGCCATTTTACAAGATGGTTGTCAAATATATGTACTATCTAAGTGCCCGTTAGTGCGCCGCATCCGAGCAACGGTGTGCTTACACACTCATGCACATTGCAGCAATCCGAGTTGGTGTTGTGATGGCCACGGGAAATTTATTCTGCTTGCCCGGCTAGGAATATTCCCCAAAAACTACCTAGTAATTATACTAGCTCATTAGTTCGCACAAGATAAATTAGAATTAAAATTAACAAATCAACCTCACACTAAATTAGCAATTAAATGAAGATCACAAAAAAACTCTACTCCAGCTCCTACCTTAAACTGTCCCGTGGATGGGAGTTGTCCCTTGGCGCCTCAGCGTCTGCGCGCGCCGGCAACAATGCCTATAGCCTAGGTATGAGTGAATGGGATTGTTGGGAATGCCAAACTACAAAGATACTGCATTTGTAAGTTGAACAATGCCTGGTTCACTATTGAACATTTGTAAATGATGATACAAATAGGTACATTTCCTACCTACCTACGAGCTCGTTATTCCTATCTGTTGCGATTAAAACTAGACAGACATTTATGACATGTTATGATAATTCCTTTAAATACAAATAAAACAACTGATAATTAAAAAGAAACTGTCTTATGACAGGTACTTATCCTTCTGCCGTTGTATGTATAATCCGTTTATTGTTGTTGATTTTACGATGAGATGATGTAATTAGATGATTTTTTTAGACGCACAATTCACTATTGAAATCACTATCTTGATGCACAAGGGATATATTGCTGTCTTGATGCGGTACGAAGTGATATGGGAGGGCTTTGGTGAATGCAGGTAGTACTGGCTGGCGTCGATCCTGGGCTGTCAGTACCCCCCTCTGCTCACACGATTGGTCCCCCTTTAGACGAGTATCTCGCAGTTCAATTTATAATTCACATTAAATGGCTTATACTTGCCTATTTAATGTGTAGATGACGTTGAAGAATTAATTGTTCTTTTATTATTGACGGTTTATAAACGATGATGATTTTGTTGCTGTCCGTGGACGCGTGTTGGTTAAGATAACGATACAATTATTGTACTGCACTCTACTGTTGTGACAGTAACGTTTGGTTTGATTGCCGTTGGCAATAAACGTTATAAAAGAAAATAAACAATTAATTTATTTTCACCGTACATGAAACAGATGTAACAGTGACACTTTGATAAACTATTGGCGATAAAAACTGATACAATTTTACTTTTCACCGTACATGAAACAGATGTAGCAGTGACACTTTCACGAATTATTAACGTTAAAAAACTGACACAATTTGCATAAATCCTCTCTTAGATTCTCTCACACTAATCACCAGACCTTCCGTAAATACCGGTTCGGTAACTACTCCGAATGTAGCCCCTATAAACGTTACCAACGCGACCACATGCCCTGCAAGATGGCACTCGCCAGAGCCTCCATGTTCGACTTTACTCGACCCTCGGGTCCAACACACCGAATACGTCCACCCAAGGACTCCACACAACCACCACTGACTTGAGATGGCCTCGCCTCCTTCGAAAATCCAACCATGGTCTCTCATGAACACAGTCATCGCCCCTCAGGTTCCACGGAACTGGCCAATTAAATACTCTGTCCTACTCAACTTGAGATCCCTCAACCCATAAGAAAAATGCGTGGACTTATGCCCTTTGTGTAGGAATCAAGTTAACTCGACCCTTATTATAGGTCTAAAACTAGCTCCAACCTGCGTCGCATTGCAATACCACGAAGTGAGATTAAATCAGCAAAATAGGCCAACACTGCGCTTGACTGAACTAATCTCCTGGACTGAACGTCTCCAAGCCTGCCTAGCTACATGGCAAGTCCTTTATCTAGACTCAGACAACTGTCTCCAGCGAGCATCTCGCCTTTTCACTCGTTTCTTTGAAAACAATTATCTCCTGTGAACTACGTGCTTGGTCGACTGTTTCCCAGCAAAATAAGCTTCGATCTGGCTTTTTAAAAACCTTGAACCTAGCCTTCGATGCATCTAGAAAAATCTCCAGTTGTGAAGATGTTCCTAACTAAATCAATATTAATTAGAATTAATATTGGTTACTAAGTGAAATGATACTTTAATTAAATTAATGAAAATTAGACGGCAGTGGAATATTAATTACCAATTATAATTAAAGTTGACATGCAAATATTATTATGCAAATCTAGAAAAATGAGTTGATATGCAAATTCCATATTGAAAATATGTATCTTCAAAGGTTTGAAGTAGCCTACACCCCTTGGCCTTGACAGTGTGTTTTGGAGGTGTCACTCAGTCATCATGATTAGTGTTATGAACCCTAAAACACATAGTCGAGGAAATGTAGGTACCTGATAACACAATGCCAAATTTGATTGGGGTACGATAATAAATCCATCTTTTTTTTATATGTGGTGAACACGCTGGTTACTACTTATTCGTCTTATTGTCTTATTCGTCAATTGGCCAGCAATTCTGACCAAACGAGTGAGCGTTATGGCTGTGTAGTGCACTTGAAAGAAATTGTTTTTAAAAATAGCTGAAAAGCATTGAAATAGGTTTAATAAATAAGCTTTTTCATGTACTATATAATAAACAAGTAACTATAGAAACTTGATAATAATCACCTAAAATGCAAAAAAAAGCAAGTGTTAGGGTTTGACGAGATATTTTACTTTCCATTGTTATTGGTATTACTTTAGCAATTAATACTACTTTTTAAAATAATAATATTCTATTTTAACAAAAATAATTTTGCAATGGAATTTGAAAAAGTAATAAGATCCCATCGCATACAAAAAACCTTGTAAATAGAAAGCCAACCTTACCCCACTCAAAATAAATGAGATTTTAAAAAGAAGGCCAAGCTCGTGTATCTTCTACATTTGAGTATTCTCAATTCATAAACGTACCTCCCCCAAAACACACCATTAAAAAACTTGGCAAAATAAAATTTTGAAAACTAGAAGAGTCTTCACGAGACATGCATGTATTCTCACGTTTGTAAGAACTCACTTTATTTGTACAACGCTTTAGAGAAAATTTGAAATTACATGTTTGCGAATTCTAAAACACAAAACACTCACATTTCATCGGATCAGAACTATTTTTTCTGAAGACTTTTTTCACTTTTTAGTTAGATGTTTAAATTTACTTTATTGGTGCTTTTTGTTCTATATCCACTGCATTAATTTGGTCAATCTTTCCCGTGAAGCGCCCTAAAACTAATAATACTACTGGTCCATAATGAGCGAAGCGAAGACTTCAATTTCACTGACCCCCAAAAAATTAGCTTGGGGTTTTTGTTTTGAGTTTTTTTGTTGTTGTATTTTTGTCTGTTTGTTCGCTCTCAAACCGGGCAAACGGCATATACGATTTTGATGAAAATTAAAAGGGGGACCTTCGAAATCTCTAAACTTAGACCTGCCAGTTTTTGGGTAAAAATCGAAAAAAAATATTTTCTGATTATTGTACTTTTACGATTTTTTCCTGATTTTTAGTGCGATATTTCGTGACATTTTGGCCGATCCTAGCTACCAAATGGGTGGGGCTACAACGTTCATATTTCACATGGACATTAAAGTAAGGTGATGTATTGCTTTTTGAAAGAAAAATTTGAAAAAGTTAGCCAGAGTTCATAGAATTAAGGTTTTAATATGAGTTTTTAAAGGTTTATAATAACAACTAACAAGAAACAATAGAAAACTTGACAACAATCCCTACAATGCATTAAAAAAGAACTTGCAAAGGTAAAGTAATCCAACGCAATCTAAAACCTTATAAAAAAGCTCATCCATCAACGCGACTAAAAAAAGCGTTCGCGAAGCGCCTAGTTCCATCCATTGTACAGTAAACGAGAGACAGGTTGGTTCAATAGACCAGCCTTTCCTGTCAGTGTTTGTTTGTTCGATGTCTCTTCTTTGCATGAAACTATGCAGGATATTAAACAAAAAAAACATTGATTAGAATGATAAGATGGTATTTTTAAAACATATTATTTACCTCTATAAAAAGTTAAAATGGTCTATTGAAACAAGCCTATTCTTAGGCAATTTAAGCCATTTTCCCAATTATTTTTCAATTTAATGGATAAGGAAGCTTCGCAAACGCGTTTTTTGTCGCGTTGATGGAGGAGTTTTTTTAATAAGGGTTTTTTTTTGCGTGGGATCACTTTTTCCCTTTGCAAGTTTTTTTTTGAATGGCATTGTAGGTGATTGTTGTCAAGTTTCTATTGTTCTTGTTAATTGTTATTATAAACCTTTAAAAACTCATATTAATTTTAAAAACCTTTATTCTATGGTTTCTGGTAAACTTTTTATCTATTTTCTTTCAAAAGCAATACATCACCATTACCTTAATGTCCCTACCAAAATATGAACGTTGTAGCCCTACCCGTTTGGTAGGAACGGCTCAAATGTTTCGAAAGAATCGCACTTAAAATCGAAAAAAAATCGTAAAAGTACGATATTCATGAGAAATATTTCTTCGATTGTACCCAAAAAACTTGGCAGGTCTAAGTTTGAGATTTTGATGGTCCCCTCCAATTTTCATCAAGATCGTATATGCCCTTTGCCCGGTAGAAAAAAAAACAAAAAACAAAACAACAACAATAAAAACATGGAGCTAAATATTTTGAGGGGTCAGTGAAATTGAAGTTTCGTTTCGCTCATCCAAAAATGTCAGTATTTTGTGGGATTTTAGAATTCGCATATTTCATTTTTAATTTTCTCGGAGCGTTGTACAAATTTATGTGAGTAATTACGATCGAGCAGAATGCATGAATACGAATACACATGGGGCATGCAATTAGATTTTTTAAAAATAAGGCAATCTCAAATTTACACAGTGGGACCAATGCAGGATATAAAAGGTAAAATTACGTTCTTACCACAAATACTTACCTCTGCTCATAAGGTACCAGTTGGCTAACCAATTTAGTAATTTCGTGAATATTCATTCGTGCAAAGTATACATACATCTCAATGCAAGTAAAATATTTTCAAATTAGTTGGTTTATTTGAAAGCTATTTAAAAGCGTTTGTCTATCATGCACATAAAAAAAAGAAGCAAAGCATTGTACATAAAAATTGTCGGGTTATTTCGCCACGTCGATTTGACTTTCCCATGTCAACGTTTCTGGACCGCTCTGGGCCCGTCATCAGGACGGAAGGAAGGGCCCAGAGCGGTCCAGAAACGTTGACATGGGTAAGTTTAAATCGACGTGGCGAAATAACCCGCCCAAATTACAATTGTGATTCTAATACTTCGGGCCACGAAAGCCTTAAAAAAATTAAGAACTATTATATGTTTACCCAATTTAAATTTCTATCATAAATGTCTATACAATATATTTGGTGGCCATCTTGTAAAATGGCTACATTAGTGTCATGGGACAAACCTAAGACAACTCTATGAACAAAATATTTTCCCAAAAACATTATTTATGAAAATATGAACATTTATTCGTCCGTCATCAAACACACTTAAATATTGTACTTGGCTGAAGGACTAATAAAATGTAATTTCCTACAAATAATCTCATAATAGTCCCAGGCTGACAAAATTTGTTTCAATAAATAGTAAATTTTATGAAAAATCCAAATAACACGTCAGATTTGTTAAAACTGTCATAATTATAATAGAAAACAAAAGAAATCAAAAGGTGTACTATATGGGATATGCCTAAAACAAGATGGCGTCGTAAAAATATTTTGCCCAAAATTACAAATGGGCTACCCAAGATTATTTTATCCTCAAGGTTTACACTAACAGGATAGGAAGAGAAAACTTGACCAGGTCAAGATTCCACGTCTCTATGGCCAGGATCTGTATAACAAGCATCCAACAATAAGGATTCGACCAGTTTTGTAGTTTGCCGCACGCTACGCTTTTCAAACACGTTTACCACCAAAGCGACCAAAGTATTTGCATTTAAGCAAAATGAAAATACGGACCGTGTTCACAAATGAATTTCGCAATTTAAAAATCTATCCCGTGTCTTAAGAAAATGTTGATGGTTTAACTGTAAAAAATATAGAACATTTTAGTGTAATTCGGGAAAAATGTTAATTTTCCCGCAATTGTGATTTTTCACCTTGACTTAAATTTTTGCCATCCAAAATAAATTTTAACATGATGTACGCCCATGTCTTGTGAATTTCAACGCACTACATTTCATTTTTCTAATCCAAAAATTTCAGAATTTACCCAACATGAAATTTTAACGCAAAGTGCGATCCCACGCCGCGCATCCCAAGATGGCGTCCCTAAATCTTGACGTACAAAGCATTTTGAAGAACACAACGTCATTTTCTAGTGGGTGATGAAGTAGCCGACGATTTTATTTTGGTTTCGCGAAATAGTACCGCCGTATGGGTTTAAAGCTGAAATATGCGTCTTTTTAGCTTCGACCGCCGCACTATAAAGGAAGCAGAAAAACGCCAAGATATCAAGACCTACAATAGAAATTCAACGAATGTGGAATGTCCGTTGTAAGATTGTTCCCATTATTATTGGAGCTTGTGGGACAATTGGAAGAAGTTTTGGCAATCACTGGACTCCAGAGCTTCAAAAGGCAGCATTACTAGGAACCGCCCACATACTACGCAAAGTTTTAGTGTAAAAAAATTGTTTCTGTTATTTCTTGTATGTATTGTATTTTGTTAATGCCATGTGTATTTAATTTTTATGTAATAAGGGTTTCACCTTAGAGATGTGGTTCATCTCTGGTGAAAGTTCTTTAAATACCCATTATGTAATGTTCATATTGGTGAATAAAAGAAATAATAATAATAATAATAATGATCTCTGGTGAAAGCTCTTAAATACCCATTATAATAATGTTTATATTGGTGAATAAAGGAAAATAATTGGATGAGCGTAGCGAGCGAAGCAAAGATTCCATTCTACTACACTGGAAAAAAAAAATCCGGAATGTTTTTTTTTTTTTTTTGTATTTTTGTGTGTTTGTCCACACGATTCCGGCTAAACCAATACTCCAATTGCGATGAAATTTTGAGGAGGCCTTTGAAATCTCTGAACTTAGAACTGCACGGTTCGAAAAATCGATCGAAAAATTATTTCTAGTGAAAATCGCAATTTTACGATTTTTTTCGATTTTCTTGTTTTTTTTCTGTTTGTATTTTTGTGTGTTTGTGCACACGATTTCAGATAAACCGATACTCCAATTTCGATAAAATTTTCTGGAGGCCTTTGAAATCTTTGAACTTAGAACTGCCACGTTTTTGGGCGCAATCGAAAGATTATTTCTCATGAAAATAGCGATTTTTCGATTTTTTTTTTTTTCTTTTTGTTTCTGTTTGTATTTTTATGTGTTTGTTAACACGATTTCGGCTAAACAAATAATCCAATTGCAATGAAATTTGAATGAGGCCTTCGAAATCTCTGAACTTAGAACTGCACGATTCGAAAAATCGATCAAAAAATTATTTCTCATGAAAATCGCAATTTTACTTTTTTTTGATTTTAAAAAAAAATTCTTCGACTTTATAACACCTACATGCTTTATCCAATTGTAATGGGTTTTTCACAGAACCTTTATTTTATAAATTATTATATTCGTGTGAAATTTAAGCGCAATCGAACAATTATTTCTCTTAATAATTGCAATTTTACGATTTTGCTATGATGCTGAGATATTGCTAAGGCTTTTACATTTTTTTTTTTTTTAAGTGAAAGGTGTTTAAGATTAAAAAACAATACATCTAAACATTGCTAAGACGGATTTTATAATTTTTGTTTTGTTTGATAAATATGATTTTTTCCCTTTGCATTGTTTGAAAATGTATGTTTTTTGTGAAAAATCTATATTTCCCTCAATGCACCAATTACGCTCATCCATCAACGCGGCGGGACTTAAGCGTTTTCCTAGTAATACTAATAATAATAATAATAATAATAATAATAATAATAATAATAATAATAATAATTATTATTATTATTGATTCAAAGCAGTTGTCGAAAACGTTTGCCCCGACTGGAGTTCGAACCCAGAACCAGAAGGTTAGTTCTGGGTTCGAACCCCAGTCGGGGCAAACTTTTTCGACAACTGCTATGAATCAATAACTATGTCCTTAAAGCGGGCTTATGCTTAAAAACCTAATATTATTATTAATAATAATAATAATAATAATAATAATAATAATAATAATAATAATAATAATAATAATAATAATAACAAAATAAATTATAATACTAGTTTATACAATCCTTAAAAATGTATAGGCCTATAAGAAAATTGTGATTTTACATGAATATTTCAAGTTTTTGGTAGGACTACAAGTAAAACAGTAAAACGCCCGTCTTCAAACTGAGCTAAATACACTGAAAGCCGCACAAATTTACGAAAATACAAAATGAATCCTAGAGAATATACAAGAAAGATGGACGAGTGTGCCAATAATGTCAAATATTTACGGGGTTATAAAATTGTCACCACATTATTTCTTATGGGAGGTTATTTTCAATGTGGTAGTACAATACTGATCAAGTTGTTTTTTCCCCTCCAGATTCGATATAGACCTACCCATTTTTCTCAAAATGTGTACGTATTTATAAATATTCTCTTTGAATCAAATTTGAAATTAATGAAAATCCGCTTGAAATCAAAAATAGATTTAAAACAAAAAATTAAAGAAATTAAATTATACTTACCTACTGTAAAGAACCTAATTTAAAGCGTAAATAATAATTAACAAATTTATAGTTTGGTATTTTTGTGAATATCCCAAAAGTCCCCCACACAACCTTAAGGTAGAAATGCTTACAAGTAGGCCTTCCTTCCAAATGGCGAACACGGTACCTCCCACGGTAAGGATTAAGTCGTTGATGAACATAGACCGCATCACTGTGTGGACCGGACCATCATGATAGGAAGTGGAGGACACATAGTCGCAAGCTGCAAGCAGTACCAGAATATTATGTAATGTTATGTATGTACTAATGTAGGCCTACTAATGTATGGAATGTAAACATACAATACACTCTTAAAATAGTTAGGACTACTACATGACAAACATTATTGGATGAGCGTAGCGAGCGAAGCGAAAACTTCAATTTCACTGACCCCCCAAAAAATTTAGCTCCAATGTTTTTTTTTTTTTTTTTTTTTCCGTCTGTTTGTTCGCTCGATTCCGGGCAAACGGCATATGCGATCTTGATGAAAATTTGAGGGGACCTTCGTTTTCTCTGAACTTAGAGGTGTATTGTTTTTGGGTACAATCGAAGAAATATTTCTCATGAATATCGTACTTTTACGATTTTTTTTCGATTTTTAGTGCGATATTTTCGTCACATTTGGGCCGATTCTGACCAAAGGGTGGGGCTACAACGTTCATATTTCACATGGACATTAAGATTATGGTGTTGAAGTACCCTTTTAAAGAAAAAGTTGAAAAAGTTAGCTAGAATCTATAGAAATAAAGGTTTTAATATTAGTTTTTTAATTTTTAGTGCGATATTTTCGTCACATTTGGACCGATTCTGACCAAACGGGTGGGACTACAACGTTCAGATTTCACATGGACATTAAGGTTATGGTGATGTAGTACCTTTTGAAAGAAAAAGTTGAAAAAGTTAGTCAGAATCCACAGAAACAAAGGTTTTAATATGAGTTTTTTTGAGGTTTATAATACCAATTAACAAGTATAACAATAGAAACTTGACAACAATCACCTACAATGCATTCAAAAAGCACTTGCAAAGGAAAAGTGCAAACAAACGCAAAAAACGCAAACAAAAAACTTACAAAAAACCGCTCATCCATCAACGCGGCGGGACTTTAGCGTTTTCCTAGTTATAATGAATATGAGCATGATGATATTTGAAATAACAAATTGATTAGACGAGGGAACGCAGTGACTAAGTCTTACCATTCATTTCAAATGGTACAAGATCTGTGTATTTGTCTGTGAGTGAGTGAGTTCACTCCAGAACGGCCGAACGGCTAAACAGATTGAGCTGAAATTTCAAACAGACACCCGGTACTAAGACTTTAGCAGGCTGTTAACATTTCGAGCAAAATCCGTTGCGATTTAAACTCACATTAAATATTAAATAATACATTGAAAATAGGTTGAGAATGTTACATTTAAATTAACGATAATGTTTCATGTTTATGAAAAATCATTTTTATCACATCATGTTTGCATGCAGTGACCAAGGTGTATTGAATGTTGCACACACAAGTTACTCAAAATTCTGCTCGGAGATTGAGTAAACCTTGCAATTGTTACTCGTATTTCATACTGGCTATGTTTTCCATTGTATTGTACACACACATAACAAAAACTTGTAGAAATACAGCCAAACCTTACACACTCAAAAGGAATGAGATCTAAAAAAAGGGCCAAGCTCATCTACCCTTCCACATTTGCGCATTCTTAATTCATAAACGTACAGTGTCCCATAACAGCATCCTCGAAAAGCTTGGCAAAATAGAATTTACGATTATTAATTTAACGTAATAGTTTATCCAAGTTCTTTTTTTCTAATTAATTTAAACGTAAACATGCAAATTCTATTTTGCCAAGCTTTTCGAGGATGCTGTTATGGGACACTGTACGTTTATGAATTAAGAATGCGCAAATGTGGAAGGGTAGCTGAGCTTGGCCCTTTTTTTAGATCTCATTCCTTTTGAGTGTGTAAGGTTTGGCTGTATTTCTACAAGTTTTTGTTATGTGTGTGATCTCATTACTTTTTCAAGTTCCATTACAAAATTATTTGTTAAAATATAATATTTTTATCAAAGTTGATTTAATTTTTATGGTATTAGCAATAACAATAGGATGTAAAATATCTAGGCCCGGATTCATGTACATCCTGGGTATAGGTGGTATAACCATGGTATAACGACGGTATAAGGACTGGTTAAGTCTAGGCAACTCATTTTCCATGTAACAACAAACGCACAACTAATGTTATTTTACACCTATTTCACTGCATCCACAGCCATGTAAATCATCAGATAATCAAAAGAATATTGAAAATTTTCACCATCTTTTGTTTTACATTTTCATTAAAAGTGACAGGAGATTGCGTGAGTTTATTAATAGAAAAGAAAAGGCTTATTATTGCCGTAAATTTTGGACTATCATACCATTGTTTATCTGCATTAGGCTTGTAGTAATCAAAACACGTTATTTGTGCGGGAAGTGTGTCAAAACAAGGTTGTGCTGGCCTAGGGTTGACTAAGAAAGGCCTAGGGCTTGTCAAACATGTAGTGTAAGTATTTATTTATCTAGTCCTATAGCCTAATGGAACTCTAGACCTACACTGTTGTATTATAAATAATTTTCTACATCTGGGCCTAGGCCAGGGACGGTTTCTGATTTGTTTTATGAGAGTATAATGACACCTTTTCTCGGTCCACACAAAGAAGAAAAATTTAAAATGTCCGCTATTTGTTAACGTATCACACTTTCCCGCCTAACTCTGCTTGTACCGTCAACAAGTGTCAAGTAACTATAGTTACTTGTTGATTGTATGCCTAGTGTATAAGGCTTATTTTAAAACCTTTATTTGGAAGCCTTCCAGCAAACTTTTTCAACTTTTTTTTTCAAAAGAGACTATATTACTATAACCTTAATGTCCATGTAAAATATGAACATTGTAGCCCCACCCGTCTGGTCAGAATCGCGGGCCGATTGAAACTGACGTATTAGATGTTAGCAGTAGCAGTAGCTAACATCCTTAAAGTGATTTTGAGCATGTTTCAAGCCATTTTTTCACCAAGAAGGAATAATCGTACCCCAATAAAATTTGGTATGTGTTGTCAGGTACCTAAATCCCCTCGATTGTGATAGTTTTCAAGTTCACATCACGTTACATGACGGCTGGGTAACACCTCGAAATCACCCCAACTCTGCTTGGTGTATAAGGTGCTTGAGTGTGTAGCGCACCGCGGCTTGGCTGCGGCGCCCTAACGGGCACCTAGATCATTTCAAAACATGTTCAATAATTTTCTAGAAATAATAAAATAATCCAGGATCAAAAACAATTATCCCGACCGTTGTTTGAACCCGAGTCTCCGACGTTCCCGGTATACAGGCCCGACTTAATCAACTAGATTAGGAAAACTCCAAAGTTGTTGTTAGACGAGTGTGCGAGTCATGTGTTGAGTACCCGGGAACACTTGTATTAAATTGATTGATATATAAGGTATAAATGATAAGAGTTTGAGTTTAGTTGGTTTAACCATGTCAACTGTAAGGTCATAATGCGTCACTCTAGCCTATTATAGAATACCGGGAACTTAACACATGACTCGCTCACTCGTCTAACAACGACTTTGGTGATTTTCTAGTGATAGAATATAGCCTATTATATAAATATAATTAAATAAAAAATAGCAAACTCACAAAAAACAATAGGCTAGTACAACAATGATGCGCAAAAAATGAGTAACAATGACCCGTCCAGATAATTTTACTTTTAATAGAAAAAGTCCACCTCACAAACATCAGCTAGTAACATGGATGTATATTACTCCCCAAAACTAGAGGCGAGCTCTGGCAATCGTCGTCGGGGACCTTGCCCCCTTCCCTTGACGACACCTCGACGACGATGACTACAATGACACCACAAACGTTTTCAAAGACAATGATGACCGCGACGTGAGAAACCTCCTTTCCTCCCCTTACCGGTGCTGGTTCTGACCAGCATGGGCTCCCTCCTCCCCATATCCCCTAGGCTAGAGTGGTGCATTATGACCTAACGGTTGACGCGTCCTTAATCTAAATAAACACACAAACACTTTTAATATAAAAATAATTACAAAACAAAATGAAGATAATTAATGATTAGTGATGCTGAATTGAGAATTGATGATAAGAAAGGGTGAAATTTATTTGCAAAAATGTCAATCAAAAGAGACTTTGGAAAGCAGTTAAAAGTGTATATTAATGTTTGATATACACAGCTATATATTTATCATCATTATTTAAATTTTAGGCTACACAATTTGGATTTTTGTAGCCTACTATTAACCCGAGTAAATCAAAAGGGCAATTTCCCTCCACACAATTAATTTATTACGACGTTTAATTAGAAATACTAGGCCTAATACAATTGTGTATCTACACAGAAAAATACACACAACTTGAGATGTTTAGAATAGGCATCTTATCTTGCTTATTACAGGATTAATTTCAAGTTGAAACAAATTTGAAATTAATAACTAAAAAATATCTATCTAATTTCACGTACAAAAGTATTAGGTAAAAATATACAAAAAACATATTTTACAAGTTTTGTAGTGCAAGTTTTGGGCCTTGGACTTTGGTAACTAACTAAATCATTCATAAAATAACAAATTATAGGCTATCAGGTACTATGTCCCTAACAAAAATCTGTTCCAATAATGTAGCCTAGGTCTAACTGACAAGATTAAATTTTCTACCTGAGTCAGATGACTACAGCAACTACATTTGCCTGGATATTTAAAAAATACAAAATGTTGATGTACACTTTTAACCCATCGGCTTACCATTAAAAATCGCTGCGCCTGGCCCCTCAAATCCATTTATTTTTTTACGAATTTTTTGACCACCTCAGCAAAAAATTCACTGCTTCAACAAAAATAACCCAATTTACTTGAAATAAAAACAAAAATGTAGCCTAAATAAATGTCTAGGTGTATGAACTTTCCTTCGAATTTTTCTTGGTGTCAAAATATCACACCCCTCATCTTCGTCATATCCATCAAAATATTGCAATAAGCTGTAGCCGCCATAGCGCGCGCGCCGCCATACCACCTACAAATGCAAACATAATCTTTCCTTCAAGCATAGACAGGCTAAAACTTGACCGAGTGAAGAGCCAAACACATCGTTGGATGCAGCGAAGTGCGTAGAGTACATTGAGCGCGATCTCTTGGTGATTGTGCGAACCATTCTCATACAACGACCGATAATGTAGCGCGCTGTTCCCTTGCTGTTCCAGCCCGTCGATCCGATGGCCAGGTAAGTCGGCGCGCATTTTAAACAGCCCGTCGATTCGACCGGCGAGAAAGCCGATGGGTTAATTAGAACCAACACTAGATTTCATGCCTTAAAATGTTTTGTGTATTACGTACGTTCAAAGTTGACTGAATCTGCCTGGTTGAAGTCGCAGCCTCTCCAAGAGATCTTCAGGTAGGTTCCCATCGCGCTCCCTAGGAGCATGTCCATTGGTGGAGGGGGGTCGTCTGGTTTAAATGTAGGCACAACTGAAAGCAATAGAATGACATTTTAGGTAAGATGTCCCCGCCTATACGGTTGTTTTTGTTGGCGCCATGAAGGTGCTGTGCTAACATGTGCTCATGATGTGTGCTGCATGGTGGAAACGAGTTTCTAGCAGCACTTCCGTGACGTCACAGCCAAGATGGCAGCGCCCACAAATCTCTACTAAAACTACCGTATACCGCCTGTGTTAAATTTGACAAAATTAATGCAGGTACCTGTATCTCAGAAAGTATTCATTCATGCAATCACCCTCAAATTTTATGCACTGGTCCATATCCATTGTACATAGGCCTATGCACTGAAAAAATGGTTCCTCTAAATTGAATATTTTTTTCTCTTAGTAAATAAAAGCAGTTGCATATTTTGTTGTTGAAAATTCCTACATTTTCAGACAAAAAAATTCACAAAACTTTTGTTTAGGCTTACACAGATACTGGTACCTAAACAATTTTAAACCCTCTACACAACTGTACCAATATGTAATTGATAGGCCTATGTGGTCGAAATTTCTGAGCTCTACCTATGATAGGTACTTCTTAAGAAACAGGTAGGGCCTACCGAAAAACGTAAAAGATAATTACGGAAATAAACTAGTTCCAAACTTTCAGTGCATTTTTGTTACATTATTCTACCATGTGTACAATTAAATTATAGGGGTAATGTGGGTAATTGGAAACACTTTTAGTGTTTTTAAACTTTGACCTTATTTGTAGGCTAGGGTATTGATAGGAGAGAAAAAATGTAAGGAGCAAAATTGTGCTTTGGGATGTAAACTAAATCATGACACCAACAAGAATTTCATGGAAGAATATTGTATGGTATTTTTATTGCTTTTTTTAAAAACTCGAATTTGTTTCCAATTACCCCGGATATTGGGGTAAATGGAAACAGCCATGGTACAACTCGTAGACCCATAAGGAAACTAAATTAGGGTAATTGGAAACAAAGCATTTTAAGCTGTGATTCTAACACAAAAAAAATTAATACATTATGATACAAACTGTAGATTCTGTGTACATTTAAAGAAAACCTTCCGTCGCAACGCAGAATTGTACGGAAAATCTCAAGAGCATCACAAGCATGAAAATAAGGCTGTTGTATAAAAAAAGTTGTATTTTGTATTTAAATATAAATACAATCATTACTTAAAATTAAATTTACAAAAACTACATCAACAGATTGGTAAATTACCTACAAAAACAAAACATGCATCGATTGGGCAAATGGAAACGTTAGCTGCGGTTTTTTGGATTTCTTGTGATTTTGGAAAAAAAAATTTAAATGCACATATTTTCAATGGCATCTTGGTGTGGGTCCAAGACCAAGTCCACAGTGCCAAGTTTATCTTTATTGGACCAGCAAATATATTATTTATCAATACCGAATCATGGTCATCTCTTTGAGGGTATCTTTCCTTCCAAAACATGATAATCTGAAGCCTAAGTAAGAAGGCTGTGTAGTCAGACATTGTTGCCAACTTACCTTACTTTTAAACCAAACATTTAAATGTGTTTCCATTTACCCCTGAAATTTGTCCATAGCTTAACATGGATCTTTTGGCTTTGTTTCCAATTTCCCTGTATGTTTCCAATTACACCTAATTCATGTTTCCAATTACCCCAAGTATGAGATAATAGGGGAATCGGAAACATTGCTTATCAGGAGAAACTATGATAATTAAACGAGGGAGCGGAGCGACCGAGTGTCTCCATTCAACTCGAACGGCTCTCATTCTGTGATTCTGTCTGTCTGTCTGTACGTCGAAAATCAGCCGAACCGCTGAACAGATTGGGCTGAAATTTTAAACAGACATCCGGTACGAGTTTACTGAGAACTGCTAACAAAATCAGCTAGATCCATTGCGATTTAATCCTACAATAAATAAAAATGTGATTTTTAAAATATCGATAGCATTTGTTTAGTAGCAGCTAGCGGGACGATATCAACGTGGCTTGCATGGCCCATTGTTAAGCATTTAGTCTACCGCACGCAGTGTTGGGGTTCGATACCCGTTAGCTTGAACTTTTTTATATTTTTACACCCACATATTATTTTTGAGGGGTGTTAAATGTGAAATAAAACTTAGGTGTTTTTGTTTTATCTTGGAAATTTGTTAATGTTTCACGCTTATACGATTTGAACACGATTCGCATTTCAAATGATCAATTTATATAACTAGGGAAACGCCAAAGTCGTCGTTAAATGAGTGAGTGAGCCATGTATTGAGTACCCGGTATAATTCCTCATACTGGGCTAGATCCTTAGGTATAGGGGAGGAAAGGGGATGTTCCCGGGTACTCAACACTTGGCTCACTCACTCACTCGTTTAACAACGACTTTGGCGTTTCCCTAGTTTAACGAGGGAGCGGAGCGACTGAGTGTCTCCATTCAACTCAAACGGCTCTCATTCTGTGATTCTGTCTGTCTGTACGTCGAAAATCAGCCGAACCGCTGAACAGATTGCGCTGAAATTTTAAACTGACATCCGGCACGAGTTTACTGAGAACTGTTAACAAAATCAGCTAGATCCATTCCGATTTAATCCCTGATTTCTTTAAATATCGATACAATTTGTTTAGTAGCAGCTAGCGGGACATACTCTACGTGTCTGCCATGGCATAGTGGTAAGCATAGAGCCTACCGCACAAAGGGTTGGGGTTCGATACCCGTTAGTTTTGAACTTTTTTTTATATTTTTACACCTACATATTATTTTTGTGGGATGTAAAATGGGAAATTAAAAATTATGTGATTTTGTTTTATCTTGGAAATTTGTTAATGTTTCACGCTAATACGTTTTGAACACGATTCGCATTTTGAATGTTCAATTTAAACTAGGAAAACGCCAAAGTCGAGTGTGTGAGCCAAGTGTTGAGTACCTGGGAACATCGCCTTTTCTCCCATATACCTAAGGCACGATCTAGCCCAGTATGGGGAATGATACCGGGTACTATACATATGGCTCACTCACTCGTCTAACAACGACTTTGGCGTTTCCCTAGTTATCGAAATTTCACCTGTACCATATTGTTGACTAATGTGTCTTTGTTAATTTCCATCCAAGAACAAATTTCTTAAAAACAAAATAAGGACCATAACAGGGGAAATTTTGAGAAGTGTTTCAAATTGAAACAAGTTTTTTGTGTAAAGGTTGGTTGCAATGTGTATGACATGCATATCATCTAACAGAAGAAGCTGTATCTACTTGCACATTTTCCATAAAGGTCTGGACCATGCTATCTAACAATTTTTTTAAAATTTGAACTTCACATACGGAAGTTATAAAGGGCGTTTCCAATTACGCCCTGTTTCCAATTACCCACATTACCCCTATAGGCCTAGACCTAGATTTGTAGGATTATTACAACTAATTTTTTTCTACATGAACTACATGGTGTAGGCCTAAGTGTTCTTAATCAACAGTCTATTCAAGTTTCATTAACTAGGCCTAAATCACTCTTCATACAAAAAAAAAAAAAATTGTTCTGTTTTTTCTGGTTTCAAAACATTTTGCTTATTAAATAACTTGAGGTTTAGGCCTACAAGCAATATAGGCCTAAGCTATGCTATTAGGCACTAGATGAAAATGAAGGTTATGAATTGTACATGGGCAATTCCACACTAAAGTGACCATAACATAAAGAAATTAAATATTTACAATGTTTGTCATTTATAGAAATGATCTAGTATGTTCATAAACATCATTCCCTGAAAATGTCAATACAAACAAACAAATTATTTTCCATTTTAGGCGGGTTTTTATTAGCGAGTGGGTATTTAATTTAGTATGAACACATAATCTTTCCCTAAATGCTAATTTAAAAAAATGTATTTTAATGTAATAATTTAAAGATGACTATTATGAGAACTAAATGCCTCATGTATTGTTAAACTCAGCACTATGGCATGCTTTAAAAGTGTTTTATGTAGGCCTATAGACCTAATACCTTTTTCTATGAATCATGTTGATTGAGTTTCACACTCGTAATACTGTTACAAAAAAGCACCGTTTTCTCTTTAAAAGGTGAAATAAAGAAGATTATATTTTCATTATTTTTATTTCGTAATGTTAGCTATAGATGAAGCATTAAAATAATACCCTAATTTATATGAATATGTCATACGTTAATTTAATTTGAGGCGTAACAGAATTACCAAATCATAACAGAATTAATTTAAACCACTGTTAAAACGACTAAATTATGTTTAAAAATGCCATCCTACCTATTTACTGATCAATGACTACCTATATCAGGACGTCCGTCCAAGCGGTTTTGTTCAAAACGCTTTGAAAGGAATCGGTTTGAAATACGCACCGTATATCAAACAAGCCAAACTGATTTTGTTGAAACTAGTTTCAAAGTGGATCCAACATGGCTGCACTACAGGCCAGCCATAACCTCTTCGTCATAGAATTAATACCTAATTATCGAACTACTAGCTTTGACGTCGCAAGCGATTGAACATTTGAACTGCGAATTCAAAGGAAGTGAGCGAAAACGGGAAGCCTATACTGCCAATGCTTGAAAAACAAACAACAGATCGCAGAAGGTGGCGCGATGGTGTGGGCGTGGATAATTGAGTATGGTAATTAAATCAACCCTTCTTATTCCCCGCCAGGCATGTGAGAAGGTATAGGCTCTTGTTGAACTTGCACCAAGAGTCGACTTCTTTAGGGCAGAGTTCGAGTTGGGGCTTTTCGTCAGTGGATGCTTTATGGAAATAAATAACCCATTGCCATTTTCATCTCTTTGAGGTCACTGGTATTTTTCCTAATTGCTTGACAATAGTAACTTTGAAAATGATCAATTTCCTTGTCAGTTAGACGACCATACCATGCCCAGACAAGAATTTCTCATTGTGCAGCTTCAGTCCTTTGTGTGCTTTCTTCAGTCTGCGTAAACGAGAGCTCATTCTTTTCTGGACATGGCCAACACATTCAAGCTTTTCAATGTTTATGGGGATGCCTTGGCAATAAAGTAGGGACTCAACTAAACTTTTGTGGGCCTTACTGTCCCCATCGCCCAAAAATATTGTGTAGCGAACACAGCGCGTTTCAAGTGAGCGATTGAACATTTGAACTGCACCGGCAGCTTCCATCCTGCTGCCGTTTCCTTTGTAGTTTTTAACGCAAGCAACCGCATCGGCATGAGCATATTTTTTTCCCCACTAGGATTCTTTACACAGCCTTGACAAGTTCGTTAGACATTGTTTTATCCAATACCTTGCCTGTGTCAACACTTAGTGATGGTGACAACACCGTTATGTGAAGTGTGACCACGCTTCTGCCGGCTTCCGTCATTCAATGAACAAATCAATCGGCTTGTCACTTTCCTCGTTTTCTACAATGGCTTCATTGACTGCAGCTTTCATCGATTCAACTGTCACAGTCTGTGATAGCCATAGCCGTTCTTAAAACTTTATTTGTAGTCCCAAACTTAGATAGGCCTAGTGGAGTTGGTCTTGGTAGACCCGTGAGAGTGCACAGCATTTTGACTGGTTTCTGGCCTCGACCAATTGAACGCAAACCATAAACAATACACAGATTGACCTCTGCCCCCTGTTCAGTCACATGGGAGTTTGTATGGGTAGGGGCCTATAAGGGTAGTTTGACGGAAATGTTATTTTGTATTATATTTATGATTTTCCTTTTTCTAACTGAATATTATTATGGATTTACTTGGTTTTAGGCCGCGGAAAGTGGTTTCTGGACTTATTTAATCACTTTTAGTTTGCTTGAATCGGTCGTTTTGGTACTAGTTCAGTTGGTGCGGTCCAACTTTTCAACACTGTTTTTTGTTTTTTTCAAAGAAAACAATAAAAAACAACTTCAAATGAGAAATAATTAAAGAACTCATAATCAACGATTTATTTTTACTAATCACTCTGAAAATATACCAATTATATAGAATAGTGAACACAGATTGAACACAAACACTCGCTCATTTCACTGTCATTTGGTCGCCATGTTTGCTATTTACGTCTTGATGTTACTTACTTACTAGGTTTACCAACCTTTTTCACCAAAATACTTCACCTAAAAAGCATTTAACGTCGCTACTTTTAATATAAATGACTTTCACCACAAAAGGACTTTCGTTTAAAATAGCGACGTTAAAGGTTTTGAAGTTTTTTTTGTTACTATAACAGCAAAAACGTGATGATTTTATTTTGGATTTTTTTATTAGGCCTATGTTCTTGTAAGGTTATTTGCAGTGAGCACAAAATCTCAGCAGGTAGGCCTAGGCCGCGTCACTCCTCGCTACGTTTTTTCATGTTTTTTTCTTTGGAAATTGTCGGTAAAAGTGGGTTTCCGCGTTATTATTTTTAATTTACTAGTGATTTTGCATGGTTTTGAACAACAAACAAAACAAATTGGTGCAAAATTAGCCATTCCGTCATACTACCCTTGTTCCGTTTGTATGAATATTTATGAATTTCATCACAGTTGCTGCAGTTTTAAGTTTAGGATAAGGTTTGTAGTTTGTACACAGGCCCCTGCTACCTTGTATGTCTTCAGAAAAAATAATACAATCTTGGCCACCACACACTTTGCAACTAAAAAAATAATTTATTGCATCAATGCAATAAAGCCATAGCCTATGCATCAAAATAGCTTGAAATAGGGTTATGGTTAGGCATATCATTAGTCCAGAATTGGTATGAGGTTGTGGAGAGAACTGTATAATCTTTTTTCTTGATGATGAACAAGTAGGCTAGAAGGAGTAGGCCTACTGGACCAAAGGGATTGGATAGCCTACACAAAGACTGGACCTCGACCTTTGAGATTCTGGTGTAGGCTAGGCCTAGGGGCCTTAGGCCAGGCTAGACACAGGCAGTTGAATCTTGCCATATAAAGTACTTCAAATACCTGATTTAGTCCTACATCTTCTCCGAGATGAATTGGTAGAGGGGTAGGGCTATGCTGCTTGACGCTTTTGCTTCTTTCCTTATACACTTTTGTAAATCGTGGCATTTTTACTGATTTCGTTTACTTTTTGACAGAAGAAAACAACCTAGCAGGACAAGAATGACAACAAACACATTGGCAGACAGCTTAGCCAACATAACAGAATTGAACTTACATGATAGGAAACTTGAAAAAGAAATCCTTAGGCGAATACAAAATGCGGGAGATTCAACTGCAAATATAGCAATACTTACAACAAAGACAATCTTTTGCGCTTGATTTAAAATGAGTTATTTAAACACATTAAAGATCAATAATTGAAAGAAAAAAAACAGTGGTCACCACTGTTTCATTATTTTGTTGCTTGTGTTGTTGCCTCTTCGGTACTTGTGTAGTTGGTGTGAGTGTGACCCAACTTAAAAAATTTTTTTTTTTTTTTTTTACTCAACCTACAAAACCTTTAACGAAAGACTTTTAATGGAAAAGTACTTTCGTTTAAAAAGCGAGGTTAAAGGTTTTGAAGTTTTTTTGTTACTGTTACACCAAAAACGTGATGATTCTATTTTAGATTTTTGGTGCTGGAATGTAATAAAATAGTACACAATAAGTTGTTCTTGACTTATTTCATCAATGGTGAGTGTTTATGTTGATTTTAGTTGAAAAAAACGGTATTGAAAAGTTGGGTCACACCAACTACACAAGTACCGCCTCTTCTTGTGCGGACTCAACGGTTGTGAGCCTCCCGCACAGAGCCGGCGCCTAGTGCCTAGCACTAATAATCCGGCTCCAGGTTTTATTTTTACAGAGTTTAAATACAATAGGCAGCCTTCCTTGAAGCGGGAACAGGCCCGCTGTCAGGGTGGGGCTAAGGCCGCACACCCGAGACGTAAGTGACGCCACTATTGCACACATCATAAATACAACGCGCACTCGTTTACACAGTCCTGGGATCGACTGCGCCACGGCGGCAGTACACCTGAACCCGGTTCCGAGCCCTTTTTGCCGGAGGCAGATAGTCCACGCCAATGGACGCGAACGGACTTTTAAAACGATCGGCTGGACCCAGAGCGACGTTCGCTAACCGACGGAGAAGCGGGTTTTCCGCGTCCTGCAGGAGGAATAAAAAGTACGCGCACTCGCACCCGCACGGAAGAAGTCGCGTAGCATGGGTAATATCTTTGTACCATGGGTACCCCCAGGTCCCCGTGGAGATCCGTCATCCGCGTGGCCATCGGGACTCCCATGGCGACACGCAGGCACATGTTTTGGAAGGTCTGAAGTTTGGAGAGGTGGACGTCGGCGCAGATTGACCACTCTGGGGAGGCGTATGTAACAGCATACGCAGGAGCACGCAGCAACGGGTAGAGGGAAGATAGCTTGCCGGTTTTGTCAGGGATAGGAATAAAGTTGGACACTGGGTATTAGGCAAACATGTTGATCGTTTGGCAGCCGTTTTAGTAACTGGATTACATGGATATTGAAAAAACGAGACATAGAATATAATTTATAAACATATGCATGTATGCCCTCCCAATAATTAGAACAGTTAGGAAGCACTTTCCATAAAAAAATCATGCAACAAATTTTATTTGCGACCTTCTTTAAAAATTATCTCTCCATCACTCCCAATTTTTTATCACCCAAAAATCAGGTATCTTTTTTGACAATTGCTATTTTGACACCACTACTATAAACAAAACAAAAGTGATCATATCGTACTTGGCTTGTATAGCACTCGGTCCAACTGGCGGCGCACCGGTTGTGATCCTCCGCTTACTTCTTCGTAGCGGACAGCGGGTCTGTTGTAGTTCATAGAAGCTACTGGTATTGTGGTGTCACTGGTGTACAGGACCAGATGTATCTACAAACGAGGAATAATTTAGTAAATTTGGTACTGAATACTACTAAATAAATAAATCAAAGCGACCAAGCCAACTCTGTAGGCCTTGACGCAATCGACGAGTGAGCAATAACCAACCAAAGATCAAAATTTTTATAGGAAATATAGCAATCAGTGGTATGGACAGTGCGAACACCCGCGGATTAACGCCAGAATCAACAAGGCCGATTCAGCACAACTCTGAATTTATTATGTGCTTCGTTGCTGGGACGGCTCCAAAGTCACCGTTTACAAACTCCTAAGACAAGAATTGATGGACTTAAGTCCAAATCAGAAGTTAAAAAACTTCTGACTTTAGCGGGAATCGAACCCTGGACCTTCTGCATTGGAAGCAGATACGCTAACCACAAGACCAACGAGCCACACAACAATCTAGTTTCTTAATTTCATCACCAACAATACAGATGATATTGATATGAAGTAAACCCTCTCGGTAGCTTATGCGTAAAGCACCCAACCGGCAATTGGGAGACCGGGGTTCGATAACCCGCTGAGATGGATTTCCATACGGTATCTAAAATACTGTTAAATGGACGGTGATAATTTCACAACCTATGTTATATTTACCACGGTTCATCAAGCACAAAAATAAGAAGCAAAGCTTAAAGGTGTCAGGTTGATAAACATCCATCTAAACATCGAACAAACAAACAACACCATTTTGGATGAGGCTAGTCCCAGGGCCACTTACCACCCCCAACGGTCACCAAAAACATTCTGTATATTTCTTGATGAATTATATAAACATCAAGTATAATGTACAAACCATGAAAGATGGCCGGTACATGCGGTTCAGCTTGCGGTATGGCGAGACGTCTACTGTGAGAGCGGCCGGCCTAGTTCTGCTGC
Source organism: Sweltsa coloradensis (assembly GCA_024449915.1). Classification (NCBI taxonomy): domain Eukaryota; kingdom Metazoa; phylum Arthropoda; class Insecta; order Plecoptera; family Chloroperlidae; genus Sweltsa; species Sweltsa coloradensis. Next base: position 131,599 of record JAMZAV010000285.1, on the reverse strand, counting down.
CCCCCTTGCGTCTTGTGGGACGGTAGAGACCAGACTCGTCTGAGATGGGTGCATTCAAGTCCCAGAACTGAACGGAACCGTCTTCCGAACAAGTCACAAACTGTAGAGACGGCTCTTCGTTCTCCTCCACGAACAAGACGTGCCCGTCAGTGGGTACCTGACATAAATACAAGTACAGCTTAGATTTAAGCATTTTTTTGTAAATTGTAAGGATGTTGCCCTATGGTTTACACTGTCAGCTTTGCGGTATGACACTCTTCAGGAGTTATTATAGGTATAGGGTGTAGTGAAATGAATCTTCAAATACTATCTAAGATGTCTCAGGACTAGCATTTGCATTGATGACTGAATGAAAGCCACGGAAAATATTTTTCAGTCAGGATTGGCCATGGCGGGTGGCTGGATTCGAACCTGTAATCTCCCGAATCAGAGACTCACATGTTTTGTCTGATTAACTTCTGTCGGTAGTGTGGATAGAGTTTTCTACTTCCATGACCAAGTATACGTCCAGCAAATGTCAGAGGGGCACTTACATGAAATGTATAAAATTTTATAATAATCTTCCAGAAAAATAGGAAAGTTACTACAAATATTAAGGCATCTATAATAATAATAATCATAACTCAGTTCCAACTATGTTGGGTTCTCCACCAATCTAGGACATGACATTGTAGATATTAAGCTTGCCAGATTCAGAGAAACAAAATTGTTTTTCCACTTTAAATAATAATTTTTATAAAGAAATTAGTTTTTGACTAGATTCTGTCAAATTTAGGACTTATCAGCAACTAACTAACTTTCTATATGGAGTTGTACAGCTTAATTTACGATTATTTGTACAATTTCTAAATGAATAATAATAATAAAATGAAAACCAAATATAACCAATTATACTACTTAAATAATTTACCTTACAACATGGCTACAATACCTAGAATTTGTTGGAATGTCTAACTGGTAATATCACAAGATTATTTTAATGACGATTTGTATTTGTTGTAATCATTGAAATTATTTACCTTCCAGATAGTTGGCAGCCAGTATATTGCAGTAATACAGCTTCCGTGTGAGAACTGGAGAGACGACAAAGCTGTAGGCTCAACGTATACCTCGTCTTTCTTCTCCTTCATCCACAGCATCAATTCTTGCTGAAACATTGCCATGACACATATTTTAGCATTCTGTTTAGCAAAGTGCGAATCTATAATAGCTCGGTTTTATTTATGTGATATTATTGGTCTCACCGGCGTAACTAGGCATCGGTAACCCGGGTAAATACCCGGGTAAAAATTCCCTAAGTACATTCTTCCATGCCTACAACGATTACAATATTTCACCAGGACCAACCGCAAAAATGTCGCAAAAAAAATCAACCGAGGACTTTTTTGTTTGTTCTAGCGAAGGGTTGATGTCTGGAGGTAAGGATCGCACGTGGTGTGCAAGTGTCATGGGACGGGAAGGGGGGGGGGATTTGTCAATGGTCAGTGCATGCCATTCATCTCAAACAAGCTCGATTCCTGGAAATACAGACGTTCACTTGGCAATATGGGGTTGACAACTGTTATTTTGCTCATTTTCGCTTCGTTTCAGTCTTGTCTTGACCTTACAAGGGTTGACAGTGTCGGAAGCCTAGCTACATTATGTAGAAGTTCAACAGTGAGTGTGTTTCATATCGAATTATTTCGTTTCAACGTCATATCGAATTATTTCGTTTCAACGTTTGTGAATTAAGTGACTGTTTTGTAAAATACTACGTATGTGGGCTCATGGCTACGTATTGAAATACTACAGTTTGTGGATGTTCAATTTTAATTGTGTTGTTAGCGCAGTTTTTTTCCCATTAGTAAGGTTACGTGCAATCATGAGTGCTACAAACTAAACAATATAGTGATTAAAACAAGTAGGTCCTAACGACTTTTTTGCGCTTTTCGGTTTGCATTTCAGAGAGCAGATTAAACGAAAGTCAGAACATGCATTTTAATTCATTATCACTTACTATACATTTTTCTCATCAACAACATTTTTCGAGTGTTCTAGCATGGCTTATCTTGTACCTAATATGTATATTAATTTGTCAGTACTTTAAATTATTTTTAACTATTTTCATTCAAAGTATACGTTTAGTTTGTTTTGATAATAACAATAAATTAAAGTTAAATAACTTATCCTAAATGAAATATTAATCTTCGCCTACTAAAGTTGTTAAAAATTAAAAATTATTTTTCAAGGTTTGATTTTAACGATTTGTTAATAATTTGGAAAGTAAAAGGACTGCCTATTTGTTTGCCCCAGAACCCCGTACTGACATCGAAGATTTGGGTCTCCGCATAGGGTTGCCATACTTATTACCGCTTTCGGCGCGACAGTCCCGATATTCAAACTAAAGTCCCACGTCTCGCCACTGCTCCAACGTGTCCCGCTTGGTAAAAAATATTCCGATGTCTAGTTTACAATATCATCAGATACCTGCAATCCCGATTCCAAATCGTGCTTATAGTTTATTAACATTTAAGTACCAACAGCTTCCTTACTTAGCCCCAAAACTCAAACCCCAATACTTATCATTCTCGTCAAAGTTCCATTTTTGTTTATGTTTTCTGTTTTTTGCACTACATAAACGAAATTATTTCACTTTTGCATTCAGTCCGGTAATTTATCTGAAACGCTCAGAAATCACTCTAAAAACCCCAATTTTCAAAAAATCGCCTGCGGCGCTGTAGTTGGGGGGCTCGCCCCCCAAGCCCCCTGGTACTTTCCTTCAAGTCCCTTCCTCCGCATCTTACCCGGGTAATATTAGTACCCTGGTTACGCCCCTGATTGGTCTAGAGTGTTTCCAGACAAATTTAATAAAGAATATTATTTAGACGAAAAAATAAACTTGGGTCTACAAAAATATAAGAGAAATTAAGTAAATTTTGTGGGGTAAGAATTTTAATAAAGATTTTGATATTTTAATACCTTGTGTGTGACATAGATAATTCAACTGAATTGATTTGAATTTGCGTAAATTGTTCTTGTGCAGTGTTTTAATGTTATTGCCTGGATTAACATTCCTTTTATAGCTTCTTTGGCAAAAATATACTCATACTATGCTGTAGCTAAAAACAACTAAATACGCCACACGTTGGGCGCCAATGTAGCTAAAAACAACTCAATAAGGCTGTCTTTTGCACCTGTTCACACAGACAGCTTTAAAGATGTTGATATAACACACCATTTTAACAGTGCATATAATAACAACAGTAAAATGTTCATTTATTAGTCTAATAACCCTACATAGTTTTATGGTATAGTATCCTTTAACCCTTTAAACGTTTGCATGTTCTAGCTAGTTTTATTCTGTAAAGGTGGCAACACAAACATACCATATGAAGCTTGTAGTGTTTCTGCGCCACTGTCAGCACCTCTTCTGTCTCCACCTTCTCGATTCTGTGTGTGATGTCCCAGAGGACCGTCTGACCGTTCGCACAACCCCCCACCAAGAGGTTCGCGTTCACCGGACACCACCTGAGCGAGTGGACCTCGCTTGGCGACTCCAGTATCAGCTGTAAGAAGAGCGTTAGTTTATTGTGGTACTCTCGACAACACATGATATTTCTATCTCTCGAGTAGCGACGTTTAATTTGAATCTTGACCATTCAGGTTAAACTACAAACATGAGTCAATGTTCAACAAAATGTTAAACCTCATCATTGAATAGGGAAGACTCACAAATGTTTTTTTATTATTCTACTATATTCAGGGCCAGTTTCTGATTACATAAATATAACATTTTCGTTATTTCAAAAACATTTTCAGTCACTAAAGTGAGCTTAAAGATTTAGCGTAATAATGGCGGGAAAAACAGGGCAATACGTCATAACCCTACAACCAATCACCGTGTGCTCATTGAATAAACAGCATTTTTGATGATTATCTTACTTCTAGAAGCACTTTTAGAATAAAATTTGTTTGTAGTATGATTAAGAAATACTAATAAACAATAATTTGTATAACAAGATATAACATTTGCACATTTGTGTATACATTTTTAACAATTAATGGTTTTACGAAAACATTTATAAAGAAAATGTCAACAATGGACTTTTGTTTTAACACGAGCTGGTGAACGGCCGAGAGGTGAATTTAGCTCCGTGATCTAGAAGACCGTGGTCAATTTCATTCATTACCAACAATGTCTTTAGGGTTATGACGTCACACGTCTTTTCACGATAAAAGCGCGGGAAAGAGTAAACGTAAAACTTTGTACCTCTGTGGAATATACAGTTTTTACTTTAGAGTGTTATAAACTACGCGATGGTGTTATTAAGTGAATATCTACTGATTCTGTACACCAGCGCTAATATCTAAAACTGGTGAGACTTCCCTATTATCAATCAATCGCCACATACTCTTTCAAAACTATGAAACTTTATAATATAAAGTTTGGTGCATATTATGCACCATATTATCTTCCATATCTATCTAGATCTAATCATTTTAAACTGTTTTAACTTCTGTACAATATATTTTATATTACTATTTTTGCTGGTTAGCTGGAAAACCAATCCCAGTCTGATTAAACCTCGCTATTTTTCATGTATTAACAATAAGCACATTGCAAAATATGTATTTATGTGACGACAAAATAAAGAACTACTACGGTACTATATACCTTCGGGTTGATCGTGTCGTTGAAGCTCCAAAGCAGAACTAGGGAGTTGTTCAGGTTGTCAGGCGTCAAGTCAACCTCCTCGCTGCTCTCTGTATCCCTCTCCTCGGGATTCCAGCGGACGCAGTTCACGTAGGCGACTGCAATCAGCCCTGGAAGAAGTAACACGACAGTCACATGAAGTCACATGAACTCACACAAAGTCAAGTCAACCTCCTCGCTGCTCTCTGTATCCCTCTCCTCGGGATTCCAGCGGACGCAGTTCACGTAGGCGACTGCAATCAGCCCTGGAAGAAGTACCACGACAGTCACATGAAGTCACATGATTTCACATGATGGTGCACATTATGAAGCTTGGACTATTTAAATAGAAAGTAACATATTTTAATTCTATAGCCAATTTAATTGTATTTGACAGCTGGCCAAATTACATTGGATGATAACAGGGTCCAGCGTACCGTACTAGTCAGTACAAATTACAATGACAAATATGACAACAAAATGAAGCAAATTGATGGTTATGAATATTTTGTGAATTAGGCTTCATAAAATTTAATCACAACTTGTATTTAAAATCTACCCATTTAGTCACAACTGATTTACAGTAGGGGACTAAAGAAAAAAAAGGAAACAAAAACTAATCTGTATCTCACCTGTTATCATAGGGCTCCATGCCACGTTCGACACCTGTTTCCCCTTGCACTTTGTCACATCGACAAAGGTCAAAAAGTCTTTGAAAGCAACCATTGTGGGTTTTCTCGTATCTTGGACATCTTTAACGAGTGGGTTATAGTCGTTTTGCAGCAAGTCGAACATCGTATTGTACTCGACCATCTTATCAACACTGAAAAATAAATATGTCCAGGAACACAAGTCCAAACATGTACATTTTAACCAGTAAGCCCAGCTCTTATTTTAAATTGTAAATGGATTTTGCTTTTTTATACAATAAATATATTTACTTGGAAAACGCTTAAAGGGGCTAAAAACCCCAAAAAATTATTTTTTACCACATGATCTATAGCATAAGACTACACTAAAATGACCGTTTAAAAAATTATATCTTGTAACTGTGATTAAACACGAATTTTTCAATTTTTTTGATCCAGAAGTTAGCAAAAATTGGTGTTTTTGGGAAATCTCTTAAATCGGCTTTAGCCTGCTTCTTTTTTGGTCCACATAGATACTAGAGCATAGTACCAATCTAAAATGCCCCTTTATAACATCGTGTCTTGAAACTGTGCCCAAATATACCCTCAAACACGCAAAAATATGCATTCCAAAATCACACCCCAACTTGGTAATCAGCATATTTTGACCAAACTACTTGCCCAAATTACAAAACGAAATAAAGAGAATTTACAGAAAAAACTGTAGAGTACGTCAATAATGGCCAATATTTTTTTGGATCAAAATCCTCCAAGGTCACGGGGCATAAAGATCGTCCCCATGTTATTTCTTATGGGAGATTTTTGCCGATGGGACCTAGCTCGAAAAATGTCATGTTTGACAATTTTTTGGGAGGTCATGGTGGCCCCAATAATTTTTCTGTTAATTGCTAAATTCATTACTAGTTAACCTGAATGAAATATATTTTTCGAGTTTAGCGGTTAAATACCCCTTTAAGTCCCGTCGCGTTGATGGATGAGCTTTTTTTGAAGTTTTTAGTGTGCGTGGGATCTCTGTACTTCTTCAAGTTCCATTGCAAAATCATTTTTGTTAAATTAGAATAATTTTTATAAAGTAGTACTAATTGCTATGGTAATTAGAATGTCAAATATCTGTAGGCCCGAAGATTGCTTTATGAACGCATTGTAGGTGATTGTTGTCAAGTTTCTATAGTTACTTGTTAATTATTGTTATACACTTCAAAAAACTCATATTAAAACCTTTATTTCTATGGATTCTGGATAACTTTTTCAACTTTTTCTTTCAAAAGGTACAGCACCATAACCTTTATGTCCATGTAAAATATGAACGTTGTAGCCCCACCCGTTTGGTCAGAATCGGCCCAAATGTCACTAAAATATCGCACTAAAAATCGAAAAAAATAGTAAAAGTACGATATTCATGGGAAATATTTCTTCGATTGTACCAAAAAACAATACACCTCTAAGGTCAGAGATTTCGAAGGTCCCCTCCAATTTTCAACAAGATCAGATATGCCGTTTGCCTGGTAGAGAGCTAACAAACAGAAAAAAAAACATTGGAGCTAAATTTTTGAGGGGTCAGTGAAATTGAAGTCTTTGCTTCGCTCATCCAATGAGGATGAATCTAGCCCCCCCCACCCCTATGTATTTGTATAGTATAGTTTAGTATAGTACAGCCTGTGGAGCAGTATAAATAAATAAATTAAATAAATAAATAAGCAAACGAACGAACGAACGAACGAACGAACGAACGAACGAACGAACGAACGAATGAATAAATTAATAAATATACATAGATCCAGGGACGTTAATATATTACACATTTTTGTATAGGTATCCAAGGAGTTCTTACATTGGACTGGATGAGGGCAAAAACTAATGGGCAGTTTGATGCATTTGTCAACGACTATGAAAAAAACATAATCAATCATTCTTTAAACAACAGCTTTAAAGTAGCACAAAAATCATAGAGGCTACTTATTTTGAACGCACCAATTTCGTAATTTTTCAAAATCTTAACACGTATTAAACGCAACTCACTCTTCGACCAGAGTCTCCAAGAACGTCCCCACTTCGGTGGCTGTGTCAGGGTCGTTAAACAACGCCTCGGAATCCGTCTGGTACTCGTACTGGGTAAACGCGTTGATCGGCAGCCCCGGATCTGTCTGAGCCTCCGAGTCGAACTTCAACAGGGCGGCCTGAGGACAAGACCAACAAGTAGACTGACATTTAGAGAACGGGTCTGGTGTCAGGGTGGTCAAACCATGGAGTTATAGAGTCCGTCTGGTACTCGTACTGGGTAAACGCGTTGATCGGCAGCCCCGGATCCGTCTGAGCCTCCGAGTCGTACTTCAACAGGGCGGCCTGAGGACAAGACCAACAAGCAGACTGACATTTAGAGAACGGGTCTGGTGTCGCAAAGAAAGCTCGCAAAGCTTTATATCCACCCGCAACTAGGTGGTGTGAGGAAATTGGTGTCTGGGCCAAAGCCCTAGAGCCGCTGTAGGCAAATCCGCCGAAGGCGGAATTTTTTTTGGGTTCTGTGTTATATTTGGTGGCCAAAAACACGATTTGAGGCGACAATTTACCTTATAAAACGATTAAAAGAAAGGTAATATTGAATTACCAACTTCTTACGATTATTACTGGTTGAGGTACTGATTTTTCACATTTTTTCACACAAATGACAAAAAAGTGGCACTTTTTTCACTGGTTTTCACAGTGTATGATTTTTCACCTTTTACCAATTTTTACACGTGGGGACCACCACTGTGTTCTTATTTGATTGTAAAATTTAACAAAAAAAAGGGTAAGAAAGTACTGTAATTAGGGCACAAAATTACTTATACTCATGGATTTTCCTAGAAAAATACAAACATACAATCTAGTGCAACAATAATGTCTTTTGGTGGTGGTGGCGGGTTAAAATATAAACTATATGAACAAACAACTGGTTTAATTTTGAAACATGGGCATGTTCCGGAGAATGTAACCACGTGTTACCTGGACTCCAGTGCTGATCCTCTTTCTCTCGATGTTAGTAATCGTTCTCCTCGGAGCCCCAAACATCTTGTAGCCGTCATAGACCGCCTTGACGTCTCGATCAGCAAACTGGATCGGAGTTCGGATTAGGCCTAAACTGGTCAGGGCTTCGATCTCGAACTGTAGTAATTAAACGGAACAAAATTAGTTGAATACAAGAACATATAAAAATAATACACTAGGCATACATAATTTTATAGTCAATGTGGGGTTAATAAAATAAATTATATTTAGAGTCTACCCACTCAGTTGTATAACTGATTTTCAGTGGGGGACAGTAAATCAAAGCGACCAAGCCAAACCTGTAGGCCCCGACGCAATCGACGAGTGAGCGATAACCAACCAAAGATCGATATTTTTAATAGGAAATATAGAATGAGTGGTATGGACAGTGCGAACACCCGCGGATCAACGCCAGAATCAACAAGACCGATTCAGAACAACTCTGAATTTATTATGAGCTTTGTTGCTAGGACGGCTCCAAAGTCACCGTTTACAAACTCCTAAGACAAGAACTGATGGACCTCAGTCCAAGTCAGAAGTTAAAAAACTTCTGACTATGGCGGGAATCGAACCCTGGACCTTCTGCATTGGAAGCACATTCGCTAACAACAAGACCAACGAACCAGAAGTTAAGTAACAGGATGGGAAGGATTGTTTAGTTGGGTTGGTAATATGAAATGAATGTCTGAGAGAGTATGCCCAAGAGAATGCAAACAAAAATATTGAAAGAAGGGAAAGGCCAAGGTATAGATTTTAGGAGACCATATCAGGAGCAGAGAGCTGGGAAGTAGTAATAGTAGTTAATTATATTTTACCTGTCTCATGAAGGGACATGTCGGCTGTGTAGGGTTGTGGACATGACCAATGACCATACCCTCTTTAACCTCTCATATGGTTAAACCATGGAGCTATAAATAGTAATGTCGTAGTTAAACAGTGGTGAAAGATGAGGTACATTGAGGGAGAAAATAAAGAAGTGGAAAAATTAGTTCCCTAACCCTAGCCGACCCTGAAGCGGCGACAGATAATGATGTTGATAATGATAATGATGATGATGATGATGATGATGATGATGGCGATGATGATGCAGGGCCATGCACCTACCAGCCTCCTGTTGTTCCTGATGATATGAAGCGGCGACAGATAATAATAATAATAATAATGATGATGATGATGATGATGATGATGCTGATGGTGTTGATAACAGTGGCGTATCCAAGGGGGGGGGAGAGGGGGAACAAAACCCCCCCTTTGAAAAAAAAAGTGTTAAGGAGAAAATAAAATAACTACAAATTATCATCTGACTAAAAGAGGATTTTAGTAGATACAAAGTTGGTTATTTTGATGCTTTAAAACGCACAGATTTTCACCAAAATTACCTTGAAATAGAAAACTTTTGGATTAAAATCTGGATTTTTGGATGAGCGTAGCGAGCGTAGCGAGCGAAGCGAAGATTCCATTTCACTACACTGGAGAAAAAAATCCGGAATGTTTTTTTTTTCTTTCTTTCTTTCTTTTTTTTTGTATTTTTGTCTGTCTGTTAACACGATTCCGGCTAAACCGATACTCCGATTGCGATGAAATTTTATGGAGGCCTTCGAAATCTCTGAACTAAGAACTGCCACCTTTTTGAGCGCAATCGAAAAATTATTTCTCATGAAAATCGCAATTTTACGATTTTTTTCGATTTTTTTTAAATTTCTTCGGCTTATAACACCTACATGCTTTATCCGATTTTAATGATTTTTTCACAGAACCTTAATTTTAAGAATTAATATATTCGTGTAAAATTTGTGCGCAATCGAATAATTATTTCTTATGAAAATTTCAATATTACGATTTTTTCCTTTTCTTAAATTACAATTAATTTAAAAAAATTAAGTTAATTTTTTATTTAATTTGATTTAATTTTAAAAAAATTTCAACAAAGTTCTGATTTTTTCACAGAACAACAGAAAATCCGCATAACACATGGCAGCTCAATGCACCAATTACGCTCATCCAACAACGCGGCGGGACTTAAGCGTTTTCCTAGTTAGATAAAAAGTTGGTGGTGCTTTAAAAATGTACAGATTTTCACCAAAATTACCTTGAAAACTTTTGGATTAAAAACAGGATTTTAGTAGATAAAAAGTTGGTCATTGTGATGCTTTAAAACGCACAGATTTTCACCAATATGAACTTGAAGAAGAAAATTTTTCCGGGGGGAAAGCCCCCCGGACTCCCCACTTAGCCTTCGGCACATCTATGAAAAAATTGATTGAACCCCTCCCTTTATGAATTCCTGGATACGCCACTGGTTGATAATGATGATGATGATGATGATGATGCAGGGCATGCACTTACCAGCCTCCTGTTGTTCCTGATGATATGCTCGTCCACTTCTACCTCGCTCCCGAGGGACTTCCACGGCCGTACGACCTTGTTGATGGCGTTCTTGATCTGATCCTGTTGTTCCTGCCTCACTTTATCCAGGATGTTCAGCACCGAGCTCTCGGCGTGCTCAGTCACACACACGAAGAACTGGTTCGCCGTCTCGGCCGTGGCGTCGTAGCCCACCAGCAGCTTGTCACCGGGGAATTTCTGGAAGTCGAATCAAACTTGACAATATTATCTCAAGGTGAGAGTGTACAAAAGTGAGTGGTTGAATAATATGAAAGAAAAGAAGAACAACAGGATAGGTAGGTTCTAGGGGACAGTAGCTCTTATATCAATTTTACGAATATATGAGAGATTATGCATCCACCGTTGAAGGCCTGGCGCAACAAGTTTACTGATGCTGGCAGCATCGATGGGCCCAATCAGCAACAGGAATAATAAATTGAGGCTTGCTGATTGGCTGAAATTCACCCATCGATGACCTCAAAGTAGACAAACTTGCTTCAGAACTGCAAGGGTAATTCATTACCAATAATAAATAAATTTACTCGTCTGACTAACCCAGTTGAGTGACCTTGACACACCTTGATGTCGTCCTTGATGGGCAGGAAGTCCGAGCTCTCCTCGTGCAGGTCGATATTATCCTCGACCGTGTCCTTGCGTACGAACACCCAGGGCATCTCCTGGGTCACGTGCTCACCCACCACACAGTGGACCTTGACTCACCTTGATGTCGTCCTTGATGGGCAGGAAGTCCGAGCTCTCCTCGTGCAGGTCGATATTATCCTCGACCGTGTCCTTGCGTACGAACACCCAGGGCATCTCCTGGGTCACGTGCTCACCCACCACACAGTTCAGTATCTTCTGGGTGAGGTCGTGCAAGGTTATCTTGACCACTCCCTCTATTTCAATCCCTGGCTCTTGATTGGCTGCTGCTTTCTTTTGCTGCTGGACTAGACTCGACTCGCGCTTTTGACGAGCCTTGCCTCCTGAAAATGCACGACCATTAGGTAGAGAAACGTGGACCAAATTTTGCTGACCTATTTAATATAGTTGGGTATTAAAAATTTTCGTGTTATTTTATGTACTACTTTCCTAATTTTTTAGATTAAACATCCTCAGTCCATTTTTATCCGGAATATTTAAGTCCGATTAAAAAGAATGTGTTTGTCTGACAATTGATTTTTTATAGTTTCAGCATTTAACTTTTTTAGCTACCTATTGGAAGAAAAACTCTCTTTCTTGTTTGTAAACTTTTGCTTTTTACTTTTTTCTGTGAAAACAAAACTAAAACGATTCTACCTACCTGTCTACTGTGAAATTCTGTACACATTTAGCAAAATTCAGAGCGTCTTTTGGCTTTATTCGTGGTTTTAACCGAAAGTGTAACAGAATAAAACATTGAAAAACGTATCGACATGATACCTACTGTTGCCTGACTCGAGTTGGTTCTTTAAGTCCAACTCCCAACCTGCCTGTGGTTTGACTGTTAAATATTCACAAAGGATGATAAGATATCAAGGTCAGAAGCAGACGCATAAATCCCTAATTTCTTCATTATAAAATTCAATATTTTTTCATTTCAATACCGCATACCTAATATTAGTTAGGACTACAAGAACTGAATTTAACAGCTAAATTTGTGTATCAGAACTAACTTTGTTTGAAGCGACTCTCATGCACGAGATAAAAAATAGGCTAACACGATATGGTTTAAATAATAATGACCATATTGTTTGCCACAAGGTCATCCAAATAACATTTGAACCAAATCTTTACAAATGTTTAATTTAGCATTCGTTTGCCACAGCTCCAACACGATTCAAAATCTTACAAAGTTACATTTGCTTCTTGTCGAACGCTCCAAAGACTTCAAGTACTCTGAATTAAATGTAGGCTAGCCCCAATCAAACCCCACACCCTACCTGCTTCCTTCTTCTTCTTCTTCTCTACGGCAGCCGTTGAAGACGCCGGCCTCTCATCACGCGCGTCGACTTCAGACGGGGACACTCGACTTGGCTCCGGTTGTTCAGTTATATTTTGTAGCTCGTATTCGACCCTCTCGTCGCCTTCGTTCAGCTCCATGGTGGAGGTTGGCAGCGGCTGGGAAATGTAAATTTATGAGCCTACGTCTTTAAAAAAACTTGTTTATTTATTTAAAGTCTATCCTATTCTGTTAAAAAACTATTTACAAAGGAGGGCAACTAAATAAATCTACTAGATAGATGCAGACACAACAATGAACAAACACAGTAAATATTTGAAATACTATACAACAATGTATCAACACAACAACTTTGGTAAAAAAATTTAAAAAAATTAAATGCAATAAGTTTGTGAACCAAATAAAAAGAGTGAAAAAAAAGTTAAAAAAAACTGATTTATTAGACGATCCCACTCAAACGATTATGAGGTTTGCAAAAAATCAGGAACAGCAAATCAGGGAGTAAACAAACTTTCGCGGAAGAAACCACCGAACGCGGATCTAAAAATTTTTAAATTATTAAATTTTTAAACAGGTTCAGAGGGTTTTGTTTATTTGGATTAAGAACTCGTCAACCGTCTGGTCATAATGCACCACACTAGCCTAGTGATGTAAGAAGGAAAGTCCCATGCTGGTCAGAACCAGCCACGGGTACGATGCGGGGAGGAAAGGGTGTTTCTAACGTCCTGGTCGTCATCGTGTTTGTCATCGTTCATTGTGTCATTGTCATCGTCGTCAGGGGAGGTCGTCTAGGGAAATGAGAGTTGTCCCCGACGACGATTGCCAGAGATCGCCTCTAGTTTCGGGGAGTATTTCAGATGAAAATATGATTTAAATAATGTGAATTAAACCTTACTAAAAAGCTTACATAAATAAATTAAAAATAATCGATAGTTAATGAAAAACAAAAACACAATTTATGTTAAGTTAGCTATTAAGTTACAGTGTGAAAACCTCGGAAAACTTTCGTCTTTACCCAGAACAAGCTCGTCGGTAATTCCAACTGTGAAATTGAAATAAGTGGGTAGAAACAATTGGTACGGAAAAGTTTCAAGATTACAAACATAATAAATTAAATATTTTGTTAAAATCACTCAATAATAAAACATAAAGTTTAAATAGGTTCTCAAAACTCAAAGTTATCAAGGTTTAATTTATAATGTTGTTGTTCTGGTTTTAGTGTTCAAAGTTCGAATGTGTATTATTATATTTTGTAGTTTGTATTACCGTGATTGCGCGTTGTCGTATAGTGGTAGTGAGTGATCAAGGATTGCCTCTAGTATTGAATCGATCGGACGACGAACACTCATCGTGATGTATGTTGCCGGGAAGCTCTTTCAATATCACTCTGGCTCACATGATGATTTCAGACTTGTCTCTCCGACCGAGACCGACCGTAGTTGTAACGTAGTGTAAGGCGGAGCTAGTTTTTAATTGGTTGTAACAGTATATGCGTCACTAGTTGCTGTGACAACGGACGAGGGATTCACGCTTTCCCCTGACTGAGAAGAAGCTGTCGCGCGCGTGGTGCATCTCGTAACGGTATCTGGCTTTGACCTTGACGAGTGTGAGTGTTGAGTTATGAGTCAGGGATTCCCACCGAAGGATATTAGGTCAAGATCGCTGCCTGTATTATCATTATTCACACGTAGCTTAAAACACGGATTTTATGTATCGCACTTAGATGATAAACTGGCATGACTTGAAAAGTAATATTATTGGCAAAAATATAATAAGTTTTACTAAGAAAATATAATTTATAATTAAAAGAAAGGGTATGTTTTGCTACAGAATGGGAATTCTATATATTTTTGATACTACTACTACCGGTAACATAATATTTACAAGATAAAATAAAATAAATTGGCATAGGTTAACATAACAAAATAAATAAATCTAAAAATCACCGCCGTCTGGAGAGCTATGTAAAAATACACATACATCCAGACGGTGGTGCTATAAATAAATAAACATAAATAATATTTAGGCCTAATATACAAGAAGGGTAGCCTACAGACAATGATATTTCATCTAGTATTGGTATTAGGCTAGATCCCCAGACATTGGTCCACTGGCATGTCAATTAGAAGCCATCTTGAATAGGTCAGTTTGTATGTTAAAGTAAGTTGTAGTGATTTGTAGCCCAAATATATTTCAAGATGGATGTCAGGTTGACAGGTGAGCATATTAGTAGACATTAACACCAAATGATTACTAAATTGCCTTTTGCAATAACTTCTTATTGTTTTTGTTTGTGCATTTCCATGCTGCACAATCTAAAACCATATCAAAACAATCCAGAAAAATACTTATCGCATTTAAAACACAATGTCAAGCATAATAAATTGAAGCGCCAAATCGCCATCTTGAATAGGTCAATTTGGTACGCTCGCGCCTGTGCGTACGTATTTGAGACTGGGGGTCTAGCCTACTTTAGATGTTAAATATCATTGGGTACAGACCTACTTGATCGTACCCACGAGGAGATCCAAATGACCGTGATCAAACCTCGTAAAATCCCACAATACGTCAAACAAAATTGCTAACTAAAACATGCATCAAAATACTAAATATACATCCCTGTACTTACCACAAATGAAGGGCTACAGTAGTTTTGGAGCGGCCAATAGCTGACTTTGAAATCCCCCTACGTAATAATTATCAGCTGAATATACGTTCCTGTAGTTATTTCTATCGGAATTCGCTTTTGAAGGCCTAGTTTCTAAACAACTGTATGGTTGCCATGGCGAGAGCCAATTAGATGTGGGTAATGCGTTTGACCTCAAAGAGTTCGAATAGATTGGATGCCCTGTATAGCGGATTCAATAGTACTGTCGTAAAGCTTATAACGAACAACCGACCGATATGGCTCATTGCTAGAATACGGGTTCTCATTCTGTAGGTCGGTATAGTTCAATCCCTGCCTTTGGTCATCCTGACTGAAGGTTTGTCAAAAGTTTTGCTGAATGCTGTAACTTATATCTTTCAAAATCAAGCTCAATGAATTCCGAAGTCAAAATCATATAACTCTAATAATGACTTTCAGATTTAGTATGTTGATGACAAGCCTATACTCCTATTTCATAGGAATGTTTTATATCATAATAATTATGTTTGTATACAATATTTTATACAATTTACTAAATTGTATGAATCATATCCCTACATTATTGTACTATGTACAGATCTAAAATGGTGTATTACATAAAAAAATATGAAACATTCTTGGAAGTTCCTCTACAGTTTTCCAAAATGAACTCGGTACTTATTTACCTAGGAGGCAAGTTGTATGGTACTCATTTTAGTTAAATTTTCTCTCTCTAAAAAAAAAGGTTTATTTTTTAAGGATCTTTAATTAATTTCGTCTTGGGGAATTACAATAATTTTCAATATGATTATGTCATGAAGATATTATTCTTTTATCATTTTCATTTAACATTATACCTGGATGGAGACACAATATAGCGTTTTGTTGCTATATCATCTTTCTCGAAACAGTCTTATTGACCTTTATGATAAAATATGTCAGTCTAGTAACGGAAAATTAATCGTTAAATCAATAAGAGAACGCTGAAAAAGCTCCATTCCACTGCAGCACATCTGTTCAACACCCATACGAGCTTGTGACCTCCCTTTGCCCTTTATCATTGCATATATCGTTTATCTGAAATAATTGCGTTAACCAAAATATGGTAATCCTTGACCGGAAACATTTCATAAATTGGGAAGCCATGTTACGTTTAGCATACAGTGTCGCTTCATTTGTCGCTAGCCGATCACACCATGTGATGAGTTAACCAGTGAAGGCCTACCCACCGCAATGAAACGGTATTTATTTGACTAATGAGACTAAACATAAATAAGTGTCGAAAATTATAGAGACCAAATTACTATTTAATACATACTATATGTGTATATAATATGTATGTAATATATGTATATAATGTGTGGCTCGTTGGTCTTGTGGTTAGTGTATCTGCTTCCAATGCAGAAGGTCCAGGGTTCGATTCCCGCCATAGTCAGAAGTTTTTTAACTTCTGATTTGGACTTAAGTCCATCAGTTCTTGTCTTAGGAGTTTGTAAACGGTGACTTTGGAGCCGTCCTAGCAACGAAGCACATAATAAATTCAGAGTTGTGCTGAATCGGCCTTGTTGATTCTGGCGTTGATTCGCGGGTGTTCGCACTGTCCATACCACTGATTGCTATATTTCCTATTACAAATAACGATCTTTGGTTGGTTATCGCTCACTCGCCGATTGCGTCGGGGCCTACAGGGTTGGCTTAGTCGCTTTGATTTAAAGTCCCCCACTGAAAATCAGTTAGCCTATATAATTGAGTGAGTAGACTCTAAATACAATTTATTTATTATTATTTATTTATACGTTTATTAAAAAAAAGTGTCCTTAAGTGTTCACGAGACAGACATGTACACGGTACGCTCGAAAGCACTCAAATTCACATGTAGTACAACGCTAAAAATTGACACGACATATACGAGAATTCTAAATTGCACAATACACACATATTTTTATGCATACAACAAACAGAATTGATGTATGTAATAAACCCTACTATACACCGTTGTTACGCATAAAGTCGACGCAACGGGAAAAAGAAGAGGTTGTTCCCGCCGCGTTGACTCTACTTTTTTTTTTTGAATAGTAGGGTTTATTACATAAAGCAATTCTGTTTGTTGTGTGTTCTTCTGCATAAAATATCTGTGCTTTGTGCATATTAGAAATCATGTATGTCGATTCAATTTTTCTCCAAAGCGTTGTACATTTGAATTTGAGTGCTTACGGGCGTGCCAAGGTCATAATTGTCTAGTGAAGACTCGCAAGGCCAGCTTGTGTCTGCGAATGTATGTATTTATTTTTATTGGGAAGTGAAGCTCTTTTCTGTCCGTCCGTCTGTGCGTGTGTCCCCTATCACAATGAAAACCGAACACGACCTCTGATTGACATGTGTTTTTTGTTGACACTTTCCTTGAACAAGGATGAAGAAGAATGTTTTTGGTGACCCTAGGGGTCAGGGGGCGGACCCGACACCTCCACTTTGACTTTTTTAACACATTGAATGATAGACATGAATTTGATAGCTATTTATTAATACTGCCCATATAACTGAAAGTCAAGCTCAAAACAAGGCCATATCCAATGATATAACACTAGAAAATCAGACTTCAACTTCAAAACCACTTATATCCACCTGGCAGTAAATTTCAAATTCGGACATTTCCAAAATGGAGATGGCTGGTTTTGCTTCTATACCAACACTATCCAATATGTTATTTGTGGATTCTCCTTCAACAATCTGGTTCGCTCCTATTTTCGGTACTTCTGGACCCCTGCTTATTAAATATAAATATATAAAGTTCAAAAGTAGTACACAAACTGATTTCCCGTGTGGAATTTTATGCAAGATGTTCCGGACACCAACCTTGCCAAAACCGACGCCACCGACGCGCGAATACTGACCAACAGATAACACCCCCCCCCTCCCCCCCCCTCACGACGCCTGGCATGAATCTAGGTCGTCGTCGCGCGTTCTTCTATGCTGAGTGAACAGAGTTTGAAACTACCCCGTATTATGTAATTAAGAACGCGGTTTTTGTGGTCGTCTCAAAACTAACTCAATGTGTTTTACAACATTTCCAGAAACAAACTAACCAAGTATATTCTTGCCACTGACAGTGGTGGCTCGAGCGTACTCGAGAGGTCCTGACCTCGAGACCGGCAATCCTGACTGAAGGTTTTTCACGAGGTGTTCCTTAAGGGATTGAGACCTCTGAAACAGACGTAGGGCATCCCTTCACAATTATTGTCCTATCCGTAACATACCTAGTTAGCCGTGTTGTAAAAGCTACTTTTGTAAAGTAATTCAATTACAGTTACAGTACAGTTACTTTATTACCAAAGTAAGTCGGTCACCTTGGTTGTTATCATGCGACGATATGGAAATAACTTCAATACACAGCGGTATGATAAAGCTTTACACATCGACAGCTGTTGTGGCTCATGCTCACACTGATAAGGGAGGTCACGGTTTCGAATCCCGCCACCGGCAACCCTGACTGAGGTTTTCCTCAGCTGTAAGGGAAACTGTGATTGAGTCATCTTAAACAGCCCAAGGACATTCTCTTATAATACACCCTAATAACGCAGTTATATAGTCACCTGGAAAAAGATCACATCGGATAAATATAATGTGTAGGGCATCCTGATGTAAAAATGACTTTACTTTTTTTCCTGTGCAGAGAGGGGCTTCTTCAGCCATTCTTCTTTCTTGCTATCCAGTATAACATGGCTTTTTTCTCTGTCCTGCTCTTATCATTTATAGAAGGTAGTAGGTACAAGTGCATCACCTCAATACAGAATGCAAAATTAGAGTTTGTTCTTGCTTCCAAAAAAGTCATTAATTTAATCAGATCGCATATTTTATCTTTGTGCGATTTAAGTTATGTTTATAACCTTAAATTAAATTAAGTCACAAGAAAAATTAAATTAAGTATCAAGCAAAATAACTAGATAACTTTGCTAGCAGTTGTTGCAATTTATGTTCACACATTTTTGAGATATTTAGAAAAACTTTTAATTTCGTGTGGTTCTAGTGTTGGTGCTTGCCTTCCTGAACGTTAGGTTGTTGGGATCACCCCTCCCACCTCCCCCCCCCCCTGAGTGAAAACGCGTCCAACTCAATTATTTTGTTACGATCTCCACGTATCATTGAATCTACCAATTTATTTCCGTGAGTATATAGCTTTTAAAAAGCCCGTGTGTAAAACTGTGCGCGGTCACTGGGCTAGAGCGTGTTAACACGCACACGCACACGCACACGCACACGCACACGCACACGCACACGCACACGCACACGCACACGCACACGCACACGCACAATGACAAAAATTAAACAATTAGCATAGAAGAGAGAGACGTGTCTTGGGTGGAGGTAGAATTGGGAAGATGGTGGGAAGATGGAAAATGGAGAGCTATTTGGTAAAAAGGCAGCAGGATATGTAAGAGTTGTTATATGAAGAGAAGGCTGAAAAGTTGTGTCAGATTTGGTTAACCGGAAGCTAAGAGACAAAATGGCCTGAGCAAATGGAGCTAACGTCATGCAACTTACCTTACTAGGAAAACGCTTAAGTCCCGCCGCGTTGTTGGATGAGCGTAATTGGTGCATTGAGCTGCCATGTGTTATGCGAATTTTCTGTTGTTCTGTGGAAAAATCATTATTAAATTGAAATTTTTTAAATTAAAATAAAATAAAATAAAAAATTAACTTTATTTTTTTAATTTTTTAAAATTAATCGTAATTGTTTAAAAAAAATCGTAAAATTGAAATTTGTATAAGAGATAATTTCTCGATTGCGCTCAAATTTAACAATAATATATTAATTCATAAAATTAAGGTTCTGCGAAAAAATTATTTCAATCAGATAAAGCATGTAGGTGTTATCAGTCAAAGAATTGTTTAAAAAAAGAAAAAACCCGTAAAATTTCGATTTTTATGATAAATATTTTTTCAATTGCGCTCAAATTTCACAAGAATATCTTAATTCATAAAATAAAGGTTCTGTGAAAAAATCATTAAAATCGGATAAAGCATGTAGGTGTTATAAGTCGAAGAAATTTTTTAAAAATCGAAAAAAATCGTAAAATTGCGATTTTCATGAGAAAAAATTTTCCGACTGCGCTCAAAAACGTGGCAGTTCTAAGTTCAGAGATTTCGAAGGCCTCCATAAAATTTCATCGCAATCGGAGTATCGGTTTAGCCGGAATCGTGTGGACAAACAGACAAAAATACAAAAAGAAAAAAAAAAAAGAAAAAAAAAGAAAAAAAAAAAACATTCCGGATTTTTTCTCCAGTGTAGTAGAATGGAATCTTCGCTTCGCTAGCTACGCTCGCTACGCTCATCCAATAATCCTGTCAAATAAGATCGTATATTGACGTTTGGAGGAAAAAATTACGATGTCGCTGAATTTTTGCAGAGACCTTCCTTATATAATACTTATTAACATACTAAAACTCCCCTACAATCGGACTGGAGCTTCGGCCGCCATATTGGAAAATGGCGGCGAAAAGGCGTTTGTTATCGAATATCTCCAAATTTGTTTGAGATAGACAAAATATTTCAATGGCAAAAATATTCCCCATTTAATTCCCTACAAAACAGGTGTCTTCTATAGTTTTGGTAGGGGCAAAGGTTACGTCACAAAATCGTGGTTTATATGTTGCTCATTGGAGTACCAGCTTATTTCCAAATTTTCACGCCCAGCATCAAACAATGCCCGGTAAATCCGTAAGAAATCGATTTAAATACAAAAGGACTTTTGTACGGGGTTCATGAAAGTTTCCATTAGTATTTTAAAAAATCAGGTCTGCGAAATTGAATTTTGCATTTACCCGGAATTTGGGTTTTTCCATTGTTGGCATTTCCTCAAAAATGCCCTTTTTGACTGTCCATTATGAAGCACTAAATAGCATTGGAGGAAAAATTCTTTCTATGCACATTGAAATGACATAAAAAATGAGCCGATTACAACCAAAGTTTAAATCCAATATGGCAGCTAATTTCTAATATTCACAATATGAATACTGTTTTCGTGCTGTTTTTACACTCTTTTTGTTACATAATTCACTTTGATGTTGTGGATATTAAGAATTAGCAGCCATATTGGATTTAAACTTTGGTTGTAATCGGATCATTATTTGAGTCATTTCAATGTGCGTAGGAAGAATTTTTCCTCCAATGCTATTTAGTGCTTAATAATGGACAGTCAAAAAGGGCATTTTTGAGGAAATGCCAACCCAATGGAAAAACCGAAATTCCAGGTAAAAATTTGATTTCGCAGACGTGATTTTTTAAATACTAATGGAAACCTTCATGAACACTGTACAAAAGTCCTTTGGTGTTTAAATCGATTTCTTATGGACTTACCGGGCATTGTTTAATGCTGGGCGTGAAAATTTGGAAATAAGCTGGTACTCCAATGCGCAACATATAAACCACGATTTTGTGACGTAACCTTTGCCCCTACCAAAACTATAGAAGACACCTGTTTTGTAGGGAATTAAATGGGGAATATTTTTGCCGTGGTAATATTTTGTCTATCTCAAACAAATTTGGAGATATTCGATAACAAACGCCTTTTCGCCGCCATTTTACAATATGGCGGCCGAAGCTCCAGTCCGATTGTAGGGGAGTTTTAGTATGTTAATAAGTATTATATAAGTAAGGTCTCTGCAAAAATTCAGCGACATCGCAATTTTTTCCTCCAAAAATTCTTATTTGACAGGATTATTTAGTTCTAGTAATATAATATATATTTAACTCATAGGCCACTGTAGGTAATACAATCTTCTGCTTTGTACTCATCACAAAAGTTTAAATAAAATAAAATAATAAATATACGAAGGTGATATTATCATCTTCGTATTATTGTAACTATAAGCCTGTGTGAAAACACCAACAAACCCCCACTTTATTGTTACAACACACGGTAATAAGCAACAAGTTAATAATAATCTCCACGGAAACAACAGGATCCATTAGCTCTCTGTGTATTTGATTTAGGTGTGGCAGGAATCTAAGTTGTTGAATTTCTAATTCCCCGCTAAGTAGAAGAGACAAGCTGTCCAACGTACAGCGTACCTCACTGACAAATCGCGCACGCAGACGTCCATCCGTTGATATTCAGGTAATATGGTCATAAGAGCAGCTTTTGACTATTTTGTATAATGTGTTGCACGAATTTGAGACTTTTCACTTTTCAGGCTTCTGAGAGTTGCAAAGCCCTTGCCCTAGGCCTTCCATTGGGTAATTATTTCATACACAAAGCCTAGTTGGGCCTATGGGTGGGCTTAATATTTACTATTTAACCATATGTGTCATAAACAAGACCATTGGCCAACTGATTAATAGCAATCGTAAGACTGATCTACTCATGACGTTCTCAATAATACAAAACCAACTGATATAAAATAATAATATCAGTGTTCACTCTTGGAATAAATGTTAATCTGTTTTTATAACTGAATAGGAAAAACGCTAAATAAATAAATATTTAAATAAATATAAAACCATGGTGTATGTATCGTATTAATCAAAATACCAATAATAAGATGTTCACTCCAAGCATTGAAGCTCTAGATCAAAGAAGCCGATGGTGATACATAAACAGTTTCCTACTCACTGTGTCCATCAGTGAAAACTGATAATCAAACCATAAGCAGCCAGTGTACTCTGCTGTGCACCAAGCAGTTGACACCAGCTGGGTTTAGACATTGTAAAATAATACAATAAAACAATACCCAGTACAAAAAATGTTTATTTAAAGATTATCAACTCAGTTGCAGTTAGACCTATGTGTGATTTTTAGTGTGGGACATCAATTTAATGCAGACAATGCTAGGCATTGTCAGCGTACGCCTACATGTTCAGCTCACGGGCTGGTGCTTACGATTCCAATTTTAGTCGTACTGGCTTTTGTTTAATTTCTTAGATAGAGGAAGCCTTGTTACACAAACTGATACAAATATTCACAACCAGTTAAAGGGTACATGGGAAGAGCGATACAAATCCAATTTTGTCGAAATGGAGACCTTGGTGGCACCTAGCAGTGTTTTCTGATATCACTTTCAGAATATGTAAGCAGATTGTAGAAAATATCAATAAAAGTTCATGATGTTGAATGTTAATTCAAAGTACAGAAGTATCGGTTATCTTAGAAACATACAAATTTGAGCAGCATAGAACTTTATTCCCCTGTATTCTTCAGATGTATCTTGCTAGCTCAAACATAGTTTTGTTTATTTTCTCATGATTTATTTTTAATTCCAGAATGGCTGAGGAAGATGGTCGGCTGAATGTTGTGAGACGACCTGGTGTCATGGCATTTGGTGTTCACCTCCTACCTGAAACAAGCTTGGAATATTTGTCCGAAGACGAATCCTTCATCCAGGTGGCGTGTGGTGAACGCCACTCGATTCTTGTCTGTGAGTCAGGCAGAGTTTATGCTTTCGGTAAAAATCAGGACAATGGATGGATAAACATTGAAACTGACTCTGTTGCTGAGCCAAGGCTTGTTGCTACACTCGGCACTATACAAGTAACCCAGGTGGCTTGTGGTAAACAATATACAATGTTTCTGAGTGATAAGGATGAGTTATACGCATGTGGAGTGAATAAGTATGGTCAGCTGGGCCTCGGTGACAACAACGACAGCCCCTCCCCGGTCCTGGTGACCGGACTGCCTCCCATCAAGAAGGTAGCTGCTAAGTTTAGACACACAGTGGCTCTTACTGACAGCGGTGAAGTTTTGGGTGACTGGATACAATATTCAATGGTGAATTGGGACTTGGTCATACTAAAATAAAAACGTCTTTCACTTGAGTGTCTAATCTCCCTGATACTATTATTGACATTTCCTGTGGCGGGCATCATACAGCCCTTCTCTCTGCATCTAAGATCCTCTTCATGTCTGGTTGGAACAACTATGGTCAACTTGGTTTAGATGGAGTTGAAAGTGTATCAATCTTTACACAAGTATCGGCGCCGTCATCGCCTGTAGCTGCGGTGTCGTGTGGTTACTACCACACTTTAGCTCTCAGAGCAGATGGGTCAGTTTGGTCCTGGGGAAATAATGCTTATGGTAAATTGGGTATTGCGAAACCAGATCGAAACCAAATATCCACTCCCACTAAGATGACTGGCCTTGAGATCCACACTATCTCGCAAGTAATAGCGGGATGTAACAACACCGCCCTGTTGACAGTAGAAGGCGAGGTATTGCTGTGCGGCGTTGGAGTACATGGTAAGCTGGGTCAGGGAAATATAAATCTCTTTGTCCCAACTCTACTGCCAAAGTCACCAGGGCTGATTGTGAAACAGGTAGCATTTGCTCTGCGCTATTCTCTGATGTTGGTTGTACCTAAATCCAACATTGCACAAACACCCGGACTTCAATGTGTAGCTGCTACCTTGCAGGATGACAAGAAACAACCTGGCTCAATCACTGATTGGGAGAGGACCTTCATGAGATCTCTAGAGTGCCCCGTTTGTTTTAAGATCAGGAGTGCACCCATACATCTGTGCGCCAATGGGCACAGTTTATGCGATTATTGCCGTTGGCACGCCAAGATTACAGTTTGTCCCTTGTGCCATCAAATGTTTGGCCAAGGCAGGAATATTACTTGATAGAGCCTATGTATGGAGATACAGCTACCCTGTGTAGAGTGCCTGCAACGAATGCCGCCGTGTGATATAGAGAAGCATGGGGAAGTTTGTCCCAATCGGAAATATAATTGTCCTCTACAGCGATCTTGCTCCTGGAGTGGCCGGCCAGATACTATGCTGGCTCACGCGTCCTCTGTGCACCCAGACTAGACGTGGCGAGACCTACCACACCTGTTCCTTCACTCGACGTCCGATGAAACCGTTCACACGGATGTCCTGGCGGCGCACAACCAAGTCTTCACTCTGCACCGCTCATATAGTAAGACATCGGGGGAGTTCAAGGCGTGCGTGAGATTCATCGGTCCATCGGAGGAGAAGGACAAATTCAAATCGAATACACTTTTCTAGTCAATAATATCATCGAAAGAATTTTCCGAAACCACGTTTGTGCCGGCGTTGAGAGCGTTCAAGATGCTTTCCTGTCTCTTAACTGCTTGGTCATGAAGAGGAAACCCTTGACTCGTTTATTCAACAAGGCCGTTTAGTGTGTCAGGCAGCCATCCTGAAAGTGGACCCTGACCGTGACGACCAAATCAAAGCTTTGCTTTCAAGTGTGTGAGCTTATCTGCATGTGCCTCTACTGGTGCCTATACTATCAAATCAATCAAGAAATTGTCAAATTTACCCGTTTCTTATATTCGCATTTAATATAATGAAGATTTTTGTTTAAATGTCTAAATGTCAAAACTGTCGGTTATAAAAGTTCTTAGTTTAGTGCAACTTCCCAATATGCCGGAAAACTTGGTACAACGAAATATGTCATAGTGTTTTTATACATTTGTTTTACTAACATGCACAACTCTTTAACCGTTGAGTGACTAATATATTAGTCACTCAACGCTTAAACTATGCAATTGACCATCGTACCTAGCAAGCATAGAGGGATCACCTTGCGATGTATAAACCGCATCTGCAGGGGACTCTTCTCCACTCCTTCGCATGGATGAGCCACTAATACCAAGACAAGTAAAGGTAGGTCCTAACCTGACCCCCCACGAATGTTTATAACGGATGGTAGCGTAGTTTCGATAGTTCCTTGAGTACCACGTTTAATGCTTGTGTGCTGGCTGTGCGTGCTATGTTTCGGGCACTCGCTTCGATGTTGTGGTGCACACGCACACGCACACGCACACGCACACGCACACGCACACGCACACGCACACGCACAGAAGGTTGACATTTTAAGGCATCGGTTATGAAGTGATGAATACCTACTTAATAATTATGATACCTGGAATATGTTCTTATACACATGGCGTCAATATGTGTAAAAAAACATACAAATTAGAGTCTACCAACCTGGCGAATTTAAACTTTTTTAGCGTTATTTATTTCATGGCAGCCTTAGAAATTGAAATAGCCCTATATGATCACTTTTCTTGCAGCCCGTCTGCGTGTGTTTAAGTCCCACGAAAAAAACCGAACATGACCATCGATTAACATGCTCATTTTTAAAGACATTGTTCTTTAATAAGGATAACATAAAATGTTCTTGTGACCCTGTTAGTCAGGGGGAGGCCTAGTATAGTACTATCCAACAGTAGACATTCTTCAAACCTGGCACCTCCACCAACACAGATCTGCGCGCTAAAGTTCGCTCCCTTACAAGTGCTTGTCAATATAATTACTGTACGTTATGTAATCATTAATCACTCTTATCACCTTTTTACTAGTTTTGTATTTTATCACAATTGTTTTTTTAATTCATCTTTGTTTTACAGGTTTTACTTTTGTATTTATTCTATAATTTTAATTTTATGTTACTTGTTCATGTATATTTTAATGATTTGTAAAACGTATTTGTATTGTTTTAATTGTAATAAATATGTATTTTTAATTGTTAAGCTTCAATTACCTAGCACTTGTGGGTTGATAAATAACCCGTTGTTAGAGACATATAAATATTACATTTAGAACATTGATACTTTTTTAGTTCTACATAATGCTGGTTGTGTAGTGTAGTGCACGCACACGCACACGCACACGCACACGCACACGCACACGCACACGCACACGCACACGCACACGCACACGCACACGCACAGTGTGGCTCCAAGCTATTTGGATGTCGGTGACGTTAGTTAATTGGAATGCAAACACCACGTGATTTAACGCTCCTGGAATTAGGACGAAGTGACAGCAGCAATCGAGTTAGTTTCACTCATGACACATGAATTCAATTAGAAGGGAGTTTGTTTCCCGCTTTTCGCTGCCGCCGAAGTTGGTGGCTCGGGGAGATGTCAGCGACGAGACTGCGATGTGTAACTAATAAGGTGGTGATTTATAGACCTAGACAAGACGTTCATAGATCATAAGCACAGCCGGAGATGCACGTTGTCCCCCTACCCTTCCCTTCCCCTCTCACTTTTAAATACAATACCTAATTGAACATACTGGTTAAATATTGGTTCAATCAACAAAACGTAAATAGATGTAGAAATTCCTGAGTAAGTTGATCAGAAACTCGTTACTTTCAAATAATACAGTAAATAAATAAATCAAGTTGGTTGAGTATAGGATAGTGTGTGTGCTACACTGAAAAAAAACGAAAAAAAAACCACAGATACTTCCACTCACAACACAGCAAAACACTGTGAAAAACAGAAAAAAATCAAATACCACTGAGGTATAAACATTTGCATTGATAATAGTAAATTGCGAATATTGACCCTAGGGATATAAAAAATAAAACAATTAAAAGTGGGGGCGATAATTTATGCTCAGACGCTTTTAATCATAATAAAAACATAGATTTTTAGATTTAAATCATCAGAATAAAGGCGCAGACATAAATCGATGGAGGCCTGATGTGATTGTATTCTAGTAAAATCATTCTCAAAGGTAATTCATGTTTTAATTACCTTAGATATTCGAGACTTACCAAAACTAGAAGAATTACTAATTAAAGGGTGGCATTTTATTAGAATCTTGCACAACCAACCTTTACTACTCGAACTGCTGATGTTTTCTGACACTGATTTACATGTTTTTGTCCATGTTTTCCTCATGTGTATTTTTCTTGCCACCTGTCCCTAAGTTATATTATTTATTGTGCCTCGTTACCTAAACATGTCCTACTAAACTACACCTACCTCCCACGTCATAAAATTAGCAACGAAGTCTATTTCTACATTCGGCTCTTACGAATATTAATGTTTAAAGTATAAATCCTAATTTATGTTAGTAAAATAAGCTTTTACGCGGTTTTTGTGGCTAAGTTATACAAATTGCCATTGAAGAAACTATAATGTATAATACTGGTTATCCAGGGGCTCTTGTGTAGTGCAAATATATTACACATTCTTTTAAAATAACGATGTTTCATAAATGTACTTTTTACCTTTGAAGCAACAGAATATTCGAGCTTTTATTAATCACTATTACTAACTGTTTACAAAAATTAAAACAAAATAAAAATATCAAGCGATTTATTTTAAACTTTAATCTTCGTTGCACATTTAAACAAGAAAGTTTGAAGAACATATAATAATTTAATATAATCTTCAGATAAATTAGTAATTTTAGCTAATAAACAATAAATAACAAATAAATAAAGCAGCGCCACATATTATTTAGAGACCGAAGCTGCCATACATGCCTCGACTTTTAGTCCGTCCGTCTGTGCGAATGTCAAGTCTCATGAAAAAAACAGAACATGTTCCGATCCGATTGTCATGCGCTTGTTTTGTTGACACTGCCCTTCGACAATATTGATAAACAATGTATTTTTAACCCTTTGGTCAGTGGGTTTAGCTAGATTTACAAAAATAAGAGTTCACTTTTAACCTGGCACCTCCACCAAAAGTTTTCACTGTAAAACAAACGTTCTCTCAAAACGGTAAGCTTCACTCTTTATTTTGGGCATTTTGTTTTCTTTTGGAAATACGCCAATCTAGAAACAACAAAATCCATCTCAGCTGGTGATCGAACTCGGGTCCATCGATTGTCGGTCAGATGCTTTACCCGTAAGCTACCGATAAGGTTAATTTAAATGATTTCTGGATTGTTGGTGCTTTATAAATCTGAATATAAAACTGAGATGTATTATGTTAATTTCTGTATTAATTTCCAAATAAACTACTATCGTAATAATAAGAAGTAAAAATGACTGTCGTTCAAATTTCTTGGTTGAGCTCTTACAATTCCGAGTGAAATGTTTTGAGTTATTTCATCAACAATGTCGTCGTCTTAAACCGTCTTGAATAACGTTCTATAAATATTAGTTGAGCTTTATGCCTCGGCACGTAACCCACAACTCAGCGGATTTATGACGACATGTTGTAGAATACCCATCCCTTAAAGCTGACTTGAAGTAATACCGCCATCAAAACGTCTTGCTCAAAAGAAACTCGATATAAATAGACGTCTAGCGCTGCGTAGCGGAGGGCGCCGGCAATACCAACTAACGACCTCGATTGCTCAGCCGAGCGTTCCGTTTTGCTTGGCGATGTCGGTATATTAAGATAAGGAACAATGTGCTATTAAGATGCTACTTTACTCGATAGAAGGGTTTGGTTTGATGTATTGAATATTAAAACCCGTTGGGCAGGCTGATATTTTATCAAAGGAAAGGTTTTGAACGCATCTATTAGCTATTGTGTTTGTAAGTTGGCTGACGTTTATAAACCTAGGTTTTAAAAGAATAAGTTAATTTGGAAGCAAAGTGACGAAATGTACGTATTTGGCTTCAATACTCCTAGTTTGGCATTAATATTGTTAAACGATGATAAATCTGATGCAAATTGTTCACTTTATTGTAGGAAGTAGGTTCTAAAAGATATTCCACATACAGAGATGATTTTAATATTGTTGTTATCTTTGATGTTGCAAGTAAATGAATACAATAAATACATAAATTTATAATAATTTAGAGTCAACCCATTCAGTTAATAGATAGAGAACTTTTTAAATAGCGAATTGTCGTTATCGACAAGCAAACAACGTCGAAGTAATGTGGAAATAGGAAACAGGAAACACCGATCTGGCTCGTTGGACACGATCCTCTGTTACCCCTGAATGTCTTCCACGCACCGAGGACAACGTTCAGTGAGGAGTTCCGGTGGCTAGAATCTACCCGACATACCCTCTAGTCATCCTCGCGCCTAATCGCTTAGCCACTCCGCCCCCCCCCATACCACAGCGGAACACAATGACATGTTATGAATGGGACGCATACTTGGGCTACACAGCTATTTGCCAGCCAACAAGTCAAGTTTGATTTGATGACGCAACAGAACAATGGGGTGACATTCCAGTGACGTCACGCCGACCCCTCTCGGTATTTGACGCACTCGGGGTACAGTGCTGGCAAAGAGGCATGTAGCTCTGTTGTGTTCGGTAAGGCTAGATAATACGAATTATGTCAATTCTTAATTTTTTTTAATTAAATCCAATGTTGTTTTCATCTTTTCAGCTATAAGAGTGACTTTTATTTATGAGTGGGCTGGAATACTCATTTTACGTGCTTTCAAATTTCTCAGACAATTTTAGTCGTATGTAATATATTGTGTTTTTCTATAATTGTGTAAAACTTAATTATGAAGGCATCTATCATAGCACGATTCCATTAATTGATTTTAGAAAAAAAAAATAGAATTAAGAATCTATTAAATTGGTTAAAAACACCCAAATAACTTCAAATTTTTAGATTGATCTATGATAAATGATAAAAATGTGATATGACATGGGCGCACAGATGTCCTTCATTATCAAGTATGCCAACTTGTATAAAAATGTAATTATTTATGGCTGCAGGACAAGGAACGCGCCGAACATCAAATCACGCCGGATTCCTCCAACTCCAGATAAATACAAAATTAGTTATATCATATCTTTATAAATCACTACACAACCAGCATTTATGTGTCCATAAATATATATATTTTTTAAAATTACATGACAGTAATTACTATGTAGGAAAGCCCTTCTAAGTAGCGAACTTATTGGGCGTTTAGATATTTTTTGGTGGAGGTGCCGGGTTAGTGAAAAAAATATTTTCACATTTTGACGCGACGATTATATTTAAGCTATCATATAACTCATTATTCATAAGAGAACGCTTAAAACGACAACTAGCAGTGCGCGTGTGTGTGTATATGCTGCCTCACACCCGCGTCACGCAAGGTTGATTGTTTTCTGAAATCTGTCGTCGTCTGCTCAGTATTCCAGAGCGCTCGCTCGCTCGCTCGCTAGACTCCGGAGCCGGGACAGCAGTAGTTGAACGCACCCACCCGCCATCCAAGACGATGGCACGTCCACCCACTTGCACTTGCTAATTAAATTAGACCTCGGAGAGAGCGAACGATTTGAAGGCAATTCAAGAAGATTCTTAGAAGCCGAGAATGGCAATGACTAATAGCGCGAGAGAGTTGACTCGCGAGTCAGGCGCCGGGTACAGGCAGGTGCAAGAGTTGTTCACTCGACGCCGGTGATTGGAGGGCGTGATTGAGTAGGCGGGTGAAGATGTCGACGTGTTTCCTGTTTGGAAAGTTCGCACACTTTGCTTTACAAGAATTAGTTTAGCACGGTAAGGGGATTAGTGAGTGAGAAAATAAAGAGTGTACAAAGATAAAAAATAAATACATATAATATATCAAATTAAAACCAAGACTGTTAGACCGGGAAGATATCAATGAAAAACACAAACACACGAACAAATATAACGGCCAGAAATAAAAAGCACTTACCAAAAGTGTATAAATTTTCGGAAGCTCCGCTTTCTTCCTCCGACGCGAGGAAACTCTGGAAGGAAGCGGAACTTCCGGAAATTTACAAACTTTTAGTGTTTTTTATTTATGACAGTGTTTATTGTTAGTGTGTTTGTGTTTTTTATACATGTATTAAATAGTTATAACTAGGAAGCTTCGCAAACGCTTTTTCAGGCGCGTTGTTGGATGAGCGTAATTTTTTAAAACGAAAAAAGCGTAAAATAGAGATTTTCACGAGAAATAATTTTTCGATTACGCTCAAATTTCACACGAATATATAAATTTATAAAATTAAGGTTCTGTGAAAAAATCATTACAATCGGATAAAGCTTGTAGGTGTTATAAGCCGAAAAAATTTAAAAAATAAAAAAAAATAGTAAAATTGCGATTTTCATGAGAACTATTTTTTAGATTACAGTCAAATTTCACACGAATTTATCAATTCATAAAATTAAGGTTCTGTGAAAAAATCATTAAAATCGGACAAAGCATGTAGGTGTTATAAGTCGAAGAAATTTTTTTAAAATTAAAAAAAAAATCGTAAAATTGCGATTTTCATAAGAAAAAAAATTCCTATTGTACTCAAAAACGTGGCAGTTCTAAGTTCAGAGATTTCAAAGGCCTCCAGAAAATTTCATCGCAATTGGAGTATCGGTTTAGCCGGAATCGTGTTAACAAACAGACAAAAATAAAAAAAAAGATAAAAAAAAACATTGCGGATTTTTTTTTTCAGTGTAGTGAAATGGAATCTTCGCTTCGCTCGCTACGCTCGCTACGTTCATCCAATTATGGTGTTCGCAAAATGATACTTACGTGATGTATAAGACTTATAATCATAAATACATACAAATAAATACATATTTCTCGGTTTGGTTGTCGGTTGGAATTGATAATTGATAATTTATTGATACATATTTTAGTAAGGATGCCCGCCGTAAGATCCACAACAGCTTCACCTGGTGCGACCCTCTTCAGATGACGAACTAGATTATTAGGGTGCTGTGAATTTATTGGGTAAGGAATTTCCAATGGATTTTTAAGAAGACTCAATGAATTTTCTGTCAGGATGTCCGCTGACGGGAATCGAATCCGTCACCTCCAGAATCAGAGTCTTACACGTAACGCACGAGCTACCTGTCGGTGGAGAAATATCAACTACTAAGAGAAGATCCTCAAAACTCCGCGGTGGCACATACGAATAGGGCGCTGGTCTGAAATGTATGGCTCTACGAGGACTCGAGCTCGAATCCCACGTAAGGCATGAGTTTTTGTAATTCTACCACGTCTCATCGTCTCTAATTGCCTGAGTGCGTTACTATGAGACTTAAAAAATTCATACTTTGCATTTTGGTTTGACTTGAATTTATTTTGACGCATCGTTGGTCACAGTGCGTTCACGAATGTTTCTGCCACGGTCTCCTAGATGCCTATATGAGGCGGTGGTTTCTGCAATCATACATCATTGTACCTCTAGCGTAGGGTTGATTTTACGTGTATTTTTAGTTATCTGTGGCTGATTTGTGAGATGATACATCCGAACTCTAAACCCTCCACCCCCTCCTCCACACAACCCCCACCCCCACTTCTCCTGACATGAGCTTTGTTGACTGTACTATCGAAATACTACACAACGTCGTCACACAACGAGTCCTCGATGAACGCATTACCCATGACGAAACTATCGGCTGTAAGGTAATGGTAACGGTTAGTAATTAAATGAACAATAAATAGAAAAAAAGTAAATAAATCAACAAATTTCAATTTAAAGACCTCCTACCAACTGGTTTTCAGTGGTAGATATTAATTAAAACCGTTGCGAAAGAACCCTGTCGACGCTGACGTCATAAATAACTACATTTTGGACAACCAGCGATTAATATTTGACAAGGGTCGCTGGTTAGTCACATTCACCCAAGGATGACACCAGCGTCGATAAGACTAGTTTGGACCATCATTAACTTATACGATTTATTATGTACTTTGATGCTAGGATGTCTCCAAAGTCGCGGTTTACATGAGTGCCGTAATGATGTCCAGGTATGGGGGGTATTTACTTGATAGACTTATAAATACTTATATGATATGAATTTATCAAGTCAAATATGAAAATAAATCCACCACGAGCGGGATTATTTTTTTAGAAAGGTTTTTTAGAGTTAAATCAATCGCGAAGGTTCCCTGAAACGAAAAACAAAACACAAATTTGATTAACAAGTGGTAATAAGCTTAAGGTAGTCATGTGCAGATTAGCGAAAGTTAAAAACCCCGAAAGTGTAAAACCCGAAAGTGTAATCTTCCGAAAGTACAATCTTCCGAAAGTGCAATTCCCCGAAAGTGTATAATTCCGCGAAAGTGTGTTTTATCGAATTTTCGGGGCTTTGCAGTTTCGGGATTAGGCCTATGCACTTTCGGGGTTTTGATATAGACACCATAATTCTTTCAGCATGCAAGATTGCAACTTGCAAGCTACAAAGTCTTGATAAACACGGTGTAAGTCCGTCGCCCCGCGGTATGCACCGGATGCACATTGAGTGACGCCCGAGGTTTCTTTGGAATGCACCTCTCAGCAGGGGCGAGCGTTAACCCAGGCGGGGAATGCCGGGTTTAATTAGTGTAATCCTTTGCAACACCACCCGCACCAACACTCCGAGTAGCGACCTTATTTAAATAAACGACAGCCACTCACATGATATTTCTTGTAGCTTAGGTCTTGTGTTTGGTAAACGAAAGAACAACGAAATGATTTTCATGATTTTAACAATATTGCAATGGAAGCAGAATGGGTAAGAAAACGGTAAGATCATCAAAATGTGTGGGTATTCTTAAAAGATACTCTTGAAATGCATGAAGGGAATCCTGCAAAGGAAAATGGAAACTGTGATTGATTGAAGTTAATTGTTAAACAATAGTGCAACACGGTTGTCGCTGTGATTAAATTACAACTCTGCTTGTGTTTATTGTATGTTAAGATAACATTTGAATACACGATTGTATTCTAACAAGGAGCTTTCTCTCATAAACTCTAAATAACTGTAAAGATAATTTAAAGTTTCATTCCTTATAATGTTTCTCGATAACAACCGTTGGTCATCATACAGCTCGTTATCACTTTACTTACTCGTCCGATAAGCGTAACGCTCGAGACTCCGATTTGACAGGTCACGGCTTCGAATCCCGCCACCTGAAATCCTGACTGAAAGTTTATTCCGAGGTTCCCTACAATCCCTTCACAATTACCCCAACACCATAGTAATCTAGTTAGTCAGAACGCGTAAAACTGTTGCGGACTATACAGCGGGTATCTTACAAAAAGGTTTTCATCTTCTATTCAGCCTGTATTCCCTCTTCACCGTGGCGTAACCCGTGGGTCGTAAAGTCTACACTAGACACACGTCCCCAAGGGAATATCCATCACATTCATTCAAACCCAACAATTTGATTGGTTAAACAAACAACAAAAAAACTACACAAAACATCAATCGACGTCGCAATACACAACTCCAGACAGCGAAATGACATTTTAATTTCAATTCCTATTAATTTTACTTTGTAGCGTGATAAAAGTGAATGCAAACAAATGACTCGACTTGGTCCAATTAAAGACAAAATTGAAAAACATTAATTGATTGACGCTTTTCACGTCCCCGTAGAAAACTCTGTACGCGACACACGTTTAATTGCGTTGTTTTAAGTGAAATGCTCAAAGCAACAATACGGTTTCGTAGTCGACGAATTCATTTGTATTTACAGCGTGTTTGTTGGACTTTACAGTGTATTGAACTCTGGTTAAATGAATTTCACAGCTGATTGGGTTCACGGATGAACGGAGGCTTTTCAGTACACGCCATGTAGTCGGCGCGACCTAAAGAGAGGTTTTCACTATTATTTATGTGGGTTTAATAGAGCGGATCATTTAGCGGTGAATGTCCTATGGAATTATTTGCATATAATATTACACGCGACGAGCAAGGGTGTGGGAGAACCAAAAGAGGGAGCGAAGCTACTTAGGAGGGAATAGGACACTTTTGCCAGTTGGCACATAGCTGTTCGCTCGGCCAAGAAGCATCCGACGATTATGAAACTGTACACAATTGTCAATAAAGCGTGCAAGGACAGCCCTACAGAGCAGATTTTCGATATTTTGCGATAATTGGCTAGAAAAATTCACGAATATGGTCAATTTTTGGCTTTAAAAAATATTGTAAAAATCTATTTTTATTTTTAAAAATTATTATTTGAAATAAAATTTTAGAAAGTGTTACTGAAGAGCCCTTTGTTTCTGCTTCCGTAACAACTGCCCAAAATTTCAATCATCTGTGTTGTCAGTCGGCCGAGCGAACATGAATTTTATAAAAGCGCATGTCAAAATAATTCACCGTGGAAATGGTGGAGGTGCCGGGTTATGACAAAGCCCACCACTTACACTGTGTTTATCGCTTGTTTGTGGATTCATTAAGGTTAGGGGTCTCCACAAACATTCTGTATCATCCTTGTTGGAAGGCATTGCCAAAAGCGCATGTCAATCGTACATCATGTTCGGTTTTTTATCGTGAGACGGGACACACAGACGGGTGGACATAAAAGTGATGCAACAGGCAAGCTTCGTTCCATAAACATGTGGTTTTTATCATCTTTCTGGACTGTAAGTTAAACAATTTGGTAATTTATTTAAATCTATGCTGAGTTTAATAAGTTTATTGTATATTAATGATGAAATATTTTCTGAAGTTTTTCAGTATTTGTTACCAAATCATTGTTATTAATACATTGTTGTTGTAATATTACTATTTCAAATATCTACTACCTGTTGTTCATTCTTGTGTCTGTATTTATGTAAATTATTTTATTTAGTTGTCCTCCTTTGTAAATAAGTTTTTTTGCTGAAAAGGATAGACGTAAAAAAATGGACATAAAACGCATTAGCTCGATATTTGGTTAGGTAAACGGTGACTGGTCTCTAAGGTTTATTTTAATTGGCCTTGTTAATTTTGGCGCCGGCCCACAAATCAAATGGCTATTATTGTTGGCAATTATTTTTTAATCGATGGCTTTTGTATCAAAAGGGTTGTTGGAAGTAGCCACTTTTAAAGTCTTTAACTAAAAAATCATTTATGTTCTCATCAATTTTAAGTCAGACGTGGATCAATTAAGGTGACAAAAAGGTTTAAATGGTTTTGTAAAAGCGTGAAAGGTAAAGCGTGAACCCGACGTATTTAACCATTCTACGCTTCAGTATAATCGAAACGCAATTGATACCATCGCCACTTTCCACAACAATGGGAACCAAATGTGCGGTTTAAATCAATTACACAAGATTTAATGGAGTCATTGATTAACGAATTAATTAGCACATTCATTTTCATAACACCATTCCTAAGCTGGATAAATTACGCCGTATAACTCATAGTCAATGACGGGCTGACGTTAACTGGCATTTTCCGTGAACGATTTAGCGCGTTTAATTATGGTTCGGTTGCGCAGGGTTTGGGCGACATTCCAGGCATTCGGTGCGAGGGAGTGGCCTAGTTTTCAGTTTCGACTCTTCGATGATATAGACTGTAATTCGTATGGGGGGGGGGGGAGATATATCAAAAACACATGTACGGGAGTACCCAAAAGAGGGAGCGAAGCTACTTAATCAACAGATCGTTGAAGAAAAATACAAAAAAGGAAAAAATACGATTCTTTACATCGTTATTATCTCGATTTTGGTGGGGGTGCCGGGTATTTATGTGTAGTGCTAGTGCTAGCCCCGGTGATCATTATTGTCTGGATTACTTAAGTATTTCGTGTATTCAGTTTTCGTTGTTTAATACACTGTCTGAATACGGAAATTAGCTAGTTGTAAAGTTACTCACAAATTAATATTTTATGGTAATTAAAAAATAATATATTTACTAGGAAAACGCTTAAGTCCCGCCGCGTTGTTGGATGAGCGTAATTGGTGCATTGAGCTGCCATGTGTTACGCGGATTTTCTGTTGTTCTGTGAAAAAATCATTACTTAGTCGAAGATTTTTTAAATTAAATTAAATAAAATTAAAAATTTACTTAATTTTTTATTAATAGTAATTTTAAAAAAAGAAAAAAATCGTAAAATTGCGATTTTCATAAGAAATAATTATTCGATTGCGCTCAAATTTTACACGAATATATTAATTCATAAAATTAAGGTTCTGTGAAAAAATCATTACAATAGGATAAAGCATGTAGTTGTTATAAGTCAAAGAATTGTTTTAAAAAGAAAAAAAACTGTAAAATTTCGATTTTCATGAGAAATAGTTTTTCGATTGCGCTCAAATTTCACAAGAATATCTTAATTCATGAAATTAAGGTTCTGTGAAAAAATCATTAAAATCGGATTAAGCATGTAGGTGTTATAAGTCGAAGAAATTTTTAAAAAATCGAAAAAAATCGTAAAATTGCGATTTTTATGAGAAAAAATTTTTCGATTGCGCTCAAAAACGTGGCAGTTCTAAGTTCAGAGATTTCGAAGGCCTCCATAAAATTTCATCACAATTGGAGTATCGGTTTAGCCGGAATCGTGTTAACAAACACACAATAATACAAACAGAAAAAAAAAAGAAAAACATTCCGGATTTTTTTCTCCAGTGTAGTGAAATGGAATCTTCGCTTCGCTCGCTACGCTCGCTACGCTCATCCAACAACTTAAATTCGCGATCGTGACAGGTGTTTTGCGGTGTCACATGCAGTGTGTGACTCTAAGGGATGTGGGTCCAAATCCATCACAAGGCAAAGTTTAATGAGCACAGCTCTCGTATATGTATAACTTTTCTCTTAGTCCGTCCGTCCATCTGCTGGTTTTCACGAAAATAACGACAGATTTCAATATAATAAAAACTTAATTGTGTGTCCTTCTTTGACATTCTGTTGGTTTAATACCTTCGCTTTTTCTCTATTTTGGGTACTCTCTTATAGAGATGACAAAAAGAACGGCGGCCCGGCCCGCCCCGAAAATTGTCCAGCCCGAGCCCGGCCCGAAAGATGGCCCAAAAGTCCGAACGGCCCGAAAGCCCAGCCCGGCCCGAAGCCAGAAAATAAATACGAAAAGTGGACGGCTTGGCCCGAAAGTCGGTCCGGACATTCGGGCCATGCGGGCCAATATTTCCATCTCCACTGAGTCTCTTATCCGTTAGTTTAAAAGAAGAATCCACTTCAAACATCACTCAACATTTCGAGCCACACACTCGCATTGATAGAGCCTGTGGTAATAAAATCACTCATAGTCAGAACCACGGTAAAGTATCATTGTTGCTAGCTGGCTATATTGTGCATTCTACAAGAACAAGACCAGATATCCCACAATAAAATGTATAGCGGCGTACATAGAATGAGGTCAGGTCGGACTGCATTGCGTCTCACATCCAACCAATCACAACTCACCCTAGAGATGGGATCTTAGCGTCTGAGGTATAGCCCTGGCCAGGCCTAACTCAATCATCTCACACCTTATGACCAGTCATATTGTCAGTGAGTTAGTTGCCCTACCCTCGTTACCCTCCACACGCGGCCGAGGACGATAGGCTAACCTAATCACGGGGAAGAACAGTTAGTGGAGAACTGTATAGATAGAGTATAGACATGGGGAGGCGGAAGAGAATGTACCCTGTCAACTTCGCCGATCACTTTATTATTTCATAGTCTCAATTATTTAACACAGTGGTTGAATTTAAAAGGTGAATGTTCGTTCTATATAATAAAAAAATACACATATGCTAGCAAAGTTTAGACTTTAGTCAGAAATTATTAAGT
Organism: Sweltsa coloradensis; assembly: GCA_024449915.1. NCBI lineage: Eukaryota > Metazoa > Arthropoda > Insecta > Plecoptera > Chloroperlidae > Sweltsa > Sweltsa coloradensis. The sequence continues at coordinate 92,172 of JAMZAV010000285.1, read as the reverse complement.
GACTTTACCAGGGATCGAACCCGGGACTAAGCAAGGTCCCGGGTTCGATCCCCGGTGTAGTCACTTTATATATTCTTTAAGTACTAACATAACAGCGTCATAGTCGCCTACTATAAAACCAAGGTTTTCCATATATATTAGGATTGTTGTCAACCGATTTACGCAATGAGGTGGATCATTATACTATATGATCCACCTCTTTGGATTTACGTGATACTGACAGTGTTGGCTCGAATGTTAAGCGCGCGTCTCTGATTCGGGAGGTCCCAGGTTCAAATCCCGTCGAGACCGGCAATCCTGATTGAAGGTTTTCCGTTTTATCCTAGGTTTTCCGCAGTCGTTAATGCCAATGCAAGAGATTGACTCCTCTTAAACAGCCCTCGGATAACCCGTAATACTCTAATGAGGTCATGAAGTATATTCCCTCGAACGGTGATTTTTGCAATCACTCACACACACCATTAATAATAAACTGTGCTTCACTTGGCATCTCCACCAATAATTCTCTTTAGTCTCAATTACTTAATACTAGGAAAACGCTAAAGTCCCGCCGCGTTGATGGATGAGCGTTTTTGTAAGTTTTTAGTTTGCGTGGGACCACTTTTCCTTTGCAAGTGCTTTGTGAATGCATTGTTGGTGATTGTTGTCGAGTTTCACATGTTCCTTGTTAATGGTTACTACTAGGAAAACGCTAAAGTCCCGCCGCGTTGATGGATGAGCTTTTTAAAGTTTAAAGTTTGCTTGGGATATCTTTACTTTTGCAAGTGCTTTGTTTTGCTGCCTACGCATTGTAGGTGAATGTTGTCAAGTTTCTTTTGTTTCTTGTCAATTGGTATTATTTACCGTAAAAAACTTATATTAAAAGCTTTATTTCTATGGATTCTGGCTAACTTTTTCAACTTTTTTTTTCAAAAGGTACTACATCACCATAACCTTAATGTCCATGTATAATATGAACGTTGTAGCCCCACCCGTTTGGTCAGAATTGGCCCAAATGTCACGAAAATATCGCACTAAAAATCGAAAAAAATCGTAAAAGTACGATATTCATGAGAAATATTTCTTCGATTGTACCCAAAAACAATACACCTCTAAGTTCAGAGATTTCGAAGGTCCTGTCAAATTTTCATCAAGATCGGATAAGCCGTTTGTCTGGTAGAGAGTTAACAAACAGACAAAAAAAAAAAAAAAAAAAAAAAAAAAAAAAAAAAAAAAAAAAAAAAAAAAAAAAAACACCCGAGCTAAATTTTTTGGGGGGTCGGTGAAATTGAAGTCTTCGCTTCGCTCATCCAATAAACCTTAAAAAACTCATATTAAAACCTTTATTCTATGGATTCTGGCTAACTTTTTCTTTCAAAAGGTACTATATCACTATAACCTTAATGTTCATGTAAAATATGAACGTTGTAGCCCCACCCGTCTGGTCAGAATCGGCGCAAATGTCACGAACATATCGCCCTAAAAATCGAAAAAAAAATCGTACATGTACGTTTATTTTATGGGTTCTGCCCAGCAAACACAGTGGTGCAGGGCACGGTCTGGGCACGCACTGTTTCGTGCTGGCGGAGTGCCGGGTAACGGGCATGTAACATTTTGTCCTGCTGGGCGCGTACTGGCGAGGCACTGCTGCCAATATCACAATCTACTCACGGTCATGTGTCAACGTGCGATACCGGGCGCGTACTGGCGAGGCACTGCTGTCAACCGTACAGACGGGTAACGGGCACGTATCAACGTGTCCTGCAGGGCGCGTACTGGCGAGGCACTGCTGTCAACCGTACAGACGGGTAACGGGCATGTATCAACGTGTCCTGCAGGGCAAGTACTGGCGAGGCACTGCTGTCAACGGCACAGCCGAATAACGGGCATGTACTGATGTGTCCTGCAGGGCGTGTACTGGCGAGGCACTGCTGTCAGAAGCACTGCCGAGTTACGGGCATGTACTGATGTGTCCTGCAGGGCGTGTACTGGCGAGGCACTGCTGTCAACGGCACAGCCGAGTAACGGGCATGTATCAATGTGTACTGCCGGGCGCGAAAAGGCGAGGTATTGCTGTTGATGGTAGAGCCATTAATATTCAACCTCTCTGTCAGTAACGAGCAGATGTCAGATGTTTTATTTTAAGTATAAACGCAAATGTTCGCACATTTATTTGTAGACTTTGCACGAATAAATAGATTTAATCAAGTACACATCATTCTCCAGTTATTATTCTTATACACGTTCTTTGCGTATTTTATTGCTATTAATTAATGAAACATGAGCAAACTTGATACGTAGGCCTATCCCTATCCGAAATGTAAAAGAAAGAACGTATGCGTCAAACTTTGCAAATAATATAATGCTTTTAACTTGACTGTTGCTTTTTCATGTTACATCGATGTTGTCTTCAAATTTTAATGCGACATAATGCGTTAATATCCTATGAATAAGGTTCGATCGTTTTTGCTGTTACTTAAAATATCAATATCGTTGTACTAAAAACAATCAAATGGATGAAAAACATTCAACATTGGAGTTCGTCTGCGAATATTTGTATTCGAGGCAATGTTGATAAATTCCTTGATTGGTCCTTTAATAAGTGTTTTATGTTGATAACGTTTTCGTTGGTGAATGCACTGCCTCCTAGATACTACTTATGCGTGACAATTCTTAAATTGCCTCATAGTCATACGCACTTACGTACCGTAACGTACGCCTAGGCTACGAACTCAAATTCTATAATGCGGAATGCCGTATCTACATTAGCTGTCCAGCAATTGTTAATGTTTTGTATTAACGTTATTTATATATCAGTGAAATATGTATTATTATTCTACTTACCTTGTATATTGATCTATATGAGATAATAAGATTATCATAGAAAGTCTGTATATAAAACACTGAGATTGCCTTTTTGATTCTGGCGTTGATCCGCGGGTGTTCGCACTGTCCATACCACTGATTGCTATAACTAGGGAAACGCCAAAGTCGTTTTAGAATTAATATAATTATAATTATAACAAAAGCTGAAATTGACTTGAAACTTAGTTGATTTAAGGTGGATTTGAAGGTAATTTTATTTTAGGTGCACGTTCCGGTAATTATTGATTTGCTACTTTAACTTCTAGCACACAGTTTGTAACTATTTCTACAAAGAATTTGTTTATTTAAATAATAATATCATATTACCAGCTACGTATAATACGCCTATCTTCCAATGTCAACTAATCAAATTAACAGCCAAGAATGTTACTTATTAGTTATATTTAAATTAACTATGATCAATTATTTTAATAGTTTATAACAATAAAACATAATAATACATCAATTGATAAATTATTAATATGTTCAGTACTTAAGCAGATTCACAAAGGGTATCTTATACAAATACAAGTCTCTTGTGACATTTCCATTGTGTTGCCCGACATTAATGTATTATATTATTTGAACAATTACATATTTAAGTAGGCCTAATTAAAATTATTTCCTCACAAATCCTCACGCATTCAGAATTACGTATTATTTATTTATGTTTCACATCAAGTTTATAAAGTCTGACTGCTACACGAAAATTACTTTTAGATAATGCTTCTATTTTGTGTATAATCCAAGTATAGACCTAAATTATTTGGTTTTTCTTGTTGTATACATAGGGCTAGACAATTTTATAATACATTTTTTTTCCGCCTCAAATTTTAATAATTAATGCCAACATTATTGTCATTATTATAAACCCGATATAATGTTTTTATCTAGTGTATTTGTTGCATATCATTGAAATTATTAATAATTAATGCTAAGTTCGCCCACAAATAACCATACCAGTAAGAAAGAAAATAATAAATAACAATTCTTATTAACAATTTGAGTCGTAAACGCATGTTATGTTCTGCAGTTTTATGTTTCGAATTACCCGCTCATGGGCAAGACTCTCATAAGCCAGCTAACGCGCTCTGCTACTTATAGGTGCAGTATCCGAGTGGTGAAGGCGTGCGGGAGTGGAGGAAGGTATCTCGTGTTCGAGTCCGGCTCATGACGATAAAATTTATTCCTGTATAACATGTTCTGTCTACTACCATGTACTTGTTCTTCCATACACTGTCAATAATAATATGATCTTAATTGTACCTCTTAATTATTTGCAATTTTTTTTTTAATTCGTTTACAAATTGGGTTATTTGCGTGGCTACCAGATGGCGCCAGCGTAGTGCCTTTTTAGTTTTTAATGCTGGGCGCGTGCTGGGCGCGTGCCGTCGAGGCCGTGCTGTCCCGGTACCACCGATACTTAATGGCCCGGCGCCGCGAACGAGGTACCGGCCCGATGCCGCGGACGACGTACGTGCCCGGTACCGCGAACGCCGCACCGGTTCGGTACCGCGGACGACGTGCGTGCCCTGTGCCGCGGACGACGTACCGGGCCGGTGCCGCGGACGACGTACCGGCCCTGACGTTCCGCCCCGGTGCCGCGAACCCCATACAGACGGGACCTAAGGCCACACCGGACCGGCACCGCTGGCATAGGAAGTTGGTAGGACACTTTTTTACTGGCCCAGTACCATGTACACGGTACCTGCCCAGTACTGCTTGAGCCGGAAAATACGATACTGTCCTGGTACTGGGCACAGTTTTTGTGTTTGCTGGGTGGTTACCCTTTTCAACTTTTTTTTCACGAAGTACAACATCACCATAACCTTAATGTCCATGTAAAATATGAACTTTGTAGCCCCATCCGTTTGGTCAGAATCGGCCCAAATGTCACGAAAATATCGCACTAAAAATAGAAAAAAAATCGTAAAAGTGCGATATTCATGAGAAATATTTCTTCGATTGTACCCAAAAACGTGGCACGTCTAAGTTCAGAGATTTCGAAGGTCCTCTCAAATTTTCATCAAGATCGCTTATGCCGTTTGCCCGGAATCGTGCGAACAAACAGACAAAAAAACAAACAAAAAAAAACAAAAAAAACATTGGAGCTAAATTTTTTGAGGGGTCAGTGAAATTGAAGTTTTCGCTTCGCTCGCTTCGCTCATCCAAAAAGATACAAGAAATACTAGGAAAACGCTAAAGTCCCGCCGCGTTGATGAATGAGCTTTTTAAAGTTTTTAGTTTGCGTGGGATATCTTTACTTTTGCAAGTGCTTTGTTTTGCTGCCTACGCATTGTAGGTGATTGTTGTCAAGTTTCTTTTGTTTCTTGTTAATTGGTTTTATTTACCGTAAAAAACTTATATTAAAAGCTTTATTTCTATGAATTCTGGCTAGCTTTTTCAACTTTTCTTTCAAAAGGTACTACATCACCATAACCTTAATGTCCATGTATAATATGAACGTTGTAGCCCCACCCGTTTGGTCAGAATTGGCCCAAATGGCACGAAAATATCGTACAAAAAATCAAAAAACTCATTTTAAAAGCTTTATTTCTATATATTCTGGCTAACTTTTTCAACTTTTTCTTTCAGAAAGCAATACATCACCATTACCTTAATGTCCATGTGAAATATGAACGTTGTAGCCCCACCCGTTTGGTCAGAATCGGCCCAAATGTCACGAAAATATCGCACTAAAAATCGAAAAAAAATCGTAAAAGTTCGATATTCATGAGAAATATTTCTTTGATTGTACCCAAAAACGTAGCAAGTCTAAGTTCAGAGATTTCGAAGGTCCCCTCAAATTTTCATCAAGATCGGATATGCCGTTTGCCCGGTAGAGAGCGAACAAACAGACGGAAAAAAAAAAAACACCCGAGCTAAATTTTTTGGGGGGTCGGTGAAATTGAAGTCTTCGCTTCGCTCATCCAATTACCACGATTAAATTGATTGATAGTTAAAAAAAATATTAGGTTTACACGTCAAACGTTTTACGCACGCTACGATATAGTATAACATAAAAAAGTTTTGGGTGATGAGTTTTTCTAGGGTTCTACACCAAAATTGCTGTCAAATAAATGTTTTATTAATATTTATTGTTTCGTCCGTTCATTGAAGAACATAAAATTTTGGAAACATGTAATATAACCGGCACAATATATTACAATTGGTCGAAAATTTATGTGAAATCATGTTATATGGTTTATTCGTTTAATTGGGTGGAAGCTAAAGAGAAATCGTTGATGGCGCATGCCAGCTGTAATGGAGTGAGAACGTATTAGTTTGGGGGCACATTGTATCTAATGAACCACTTAAAAATACAGAACCATAACTACAGTAAACAGAACTGAAAATATCGTAAAATCGTATAAGTAGCCTCAGTTTTAACCTTCTTTGTGCAAGTCTATAGAATCAGAATACAAGTGATCATCACAGCTAAGTGGCGGCGCGTATGACTGGTTGTTGTCAAGGAGAGATGTATTAGGAGGGCATAAGTTCGCTTCTCAGATCGTGGGGTCCGGGGTCCGGGTCCGGGGTCCGAGGGCGGGGCTAGATTTATCTTCGGACCCGGCGCCTCCACCAAGACCGTGCAACGCTGAGCTTGGACAAACTCAAATGCGTGCACTCAGGTGTTGATGATTTCTGCTAAACGGTTCGTAATATCATTACCAAAGCTTGCATGAATGTTAATCAAGTATTTTTATATTGATATCCGCACTTGGTTGCAAAAAATAAGCCTTGGGGATCAATTGCGAGACATAAGTAAAAAACGTGAAAAAATGGGAAACCGTTTATCTTACGATAAAACCAAATTAACCGGCACGTTCCAGTATGCAAATTTGCGTTAAAAAATCTATACACTAGGAATAAATTCCCGAAGTTGACAAAAATTGGAGTAAATTACGTTGATTTTACTATTTATTTTTCTTAATTAATTAATTAATTTAGGAATACGCGGACTGGATAACATAGATTTATTCTTTATTAACGTTCGTGTGAAATTTGATAACGGTGCTATAAACCGTTTACCAAGAAAACCAGAAAGCTGAGCGCCTAAACTCGTCCCCGCCTCCTCTTAAATACGCTTACTATTTCGGATCCTCCAAAATTCTTTAATTTTTAATTTTAAAGAAATATTTACTTTCAGTAAAAGTTATATTTAATCCCAACAACTGCCCGATTGTAAGAAATTCTGGAACAAATATTGGCATCATATCCGTCCGTCCGCTTGAACGTGTGTCACGTCTCACGATAAAAACCGTACATGACATTGCCATTCAACAAAGATGAAACAGAATATTTTTGGTAACCCTTGGAGTTAAAATGACGTTGAATATTTAAAAGGAAAGTTTCTCCTTACTCGTCACTTTTACCTAGTATTTCAATGCACGATACAATTTTTTAATGACAATCTATTGATTATTATTAAGTCTTTATTTGCAACAGAAATTATTTTCCGCTAGTGCAAATATAATTTATGAACTTATAAACTAACAATTTATACCAACCGATAATTAATAATTAATTTCTTATGTACTACATACTATAAATTAATCATGTACAAGTGTAAGAAAATGTATGTGTTGATGCATGTGTGTATGAGTGTGTGTATGTATGCTAATGTGTGTGTTTGGCGCGAATGTCTGTGTGTAGATGTTTAGGTGTTTTAAGTAGCTTCGCTCCCTAGTTTGTGTACTCTCTCCCAGTGCTTGTAATTTTAGTCGTAGCTTTCTCTCGGCGAGCAAGTGTCTGCAGCCTTGCATGCAAACAAGCCTACAAGGGATGTTGCAAGACTAAGGGACCACTAGCACCTCAGATATTGAACTGTCACTCACCCACCACTATAACCATAGAGCACAGGTGTTTTCACCCCTATTTTTACATCAATGCCTGTCAGCGGTGTGTGTTTTAGGGGGTGCAAAGATTGATTGGTAGTGGATGGGATAGAGGGATTTACATGTTGGGAAAGGTTTACCATTCAAATATCAGCGTGGTCGGCTTTAGGAACGATCCGAAATATACGCTTGGCTGTGTTTTGTGAAACACATGTTATACGTAAAAGTTCTCTTGAAGTTATATTTTAACAATTGCATAAAAATTTAGTTGTTTCTATACAGAAATGTCTGAAAGGTCATCAATCTTAATAATTTGGAAAAAGTGAGCAAAATCCTACCTTTATAAACAAATTTTAATTTTTTAAAAATTATTATTCAAAATGTTTTTTATGCAATGATGAAATGGTTAACCAGCTATTTGCAATTATTGTGGAATGCTCGGCTTTAAAAAAATATAAAAGTATACATAATTTATTGCCACTTATAATTATTTTAAATGTAAAACTACTGGAGAGAAAACAGAGAATTTTGCTACCATCTTCTTACATAAAGTTTTCTTTATTTTTATCTCAACTTTTTCCTCGGAATCAGCCTTATCCTGTACGAATCTCAGCATTATACCTCGCGAGGCCGCTTCTCAGGCTTATAACGGCATCGACTCGTGTGCGCCGCGCTGCTTTTACAGACTGAATGTCCAGATCGGGCCCAGCATAAGTTGTCTCAAGGGACGGATTATAGGGATCAGGGAGAAGCACCAGGGAGGCAAGCTTCTTTTTTAGGTCACACACCTGTAAAGGAAATAGTGTGACAGAAAGATGGATGTTGAAAATACATCCCGGTTTTAAAGCTGGAACTATGAGATCGTCGGCTTTCCGGGAATTCGCGAGAAAAGTAATTCTACAAATAACGCTCAATATATATTTTCACACTCATTATTGTGACGGCCATCATTTTCCGACCCAAGACCCAAAAACCCAAATTAAGTACCCGAACTCGATTTCGACATGACTGTCGAAACCGTTACCAGCACAGTCCAACTTTTGACAAAATTCATTACACTTTATATGATTGAGATCCTATTACAACACATCATTAGGCATAGGCATAGTAGAAAATATGTCAACAGTATCTGATAATTATTAAATCTTTGTAGAATTTACTCCCAGTTTTAAGATTTGTTTTCATTTTACTCTTTTCTAGTAGAGATGGGAAAATCTTGGTTTACATTTTTATGTTTTTAAATCCAAATCAGACTGACTTAATTTAAAATAAAATAATAAATAAATAAATTGTATTTAGAGTATCCACTCAGTTATATAACTGATTTTCAGTAGAGGACTTTAAATCAAAGCGACCAAGCCAACCCTGTAGGCCACGACGCAATCGACGAGTGAGCGATGTGTGCGAGTCATATGTTGTTACCTAAATGAGGTGCGTGAAGTGCACTGTTCTGGTTTTTTAGTTTTAGAAAGCATTAATTGCGCACTAAATAGTCTGACATGTTTCAGAATTAGTGCTAAAAGTGGTGGTGGCAGCGTGAAGTTGGCATCCCCAACACTTATCTAGGGCGACGGTCGTTCGCCCGCAGCCAAGCGCACGCGACTGCTAGAAGGCGATGACTAACTTGACCCTGTTTACTCCTCCCGAGTAGGGGGGTTTTCAGTTATCTGCACACGCCACCCCGAAATATTTACAATCTAGAAACTCGGTATATGACCTGATATGTGGTCCATGACCTACCAAAAAAAAAATCAGCCCGATCCGATAACCCGTTCTGTGTTAAAAAAATTGCCTCAACATGGTCGAAAAAATTCCGTCTGGCTGATTGGGTGGCTAGCTAGCTGGATGTGGATTCTGACGGAGAGGAATAAGAGCCTACAGAGAAAACGGTACCTACATTTAAGAACTATGAAACTTGGACCACACTTAGATGTACCTCAGCACTTTTCTTTCAAAACCGAAACCAAAACCATTTAAACCCTTTAAACCATTTAAATTCAAAACCATTAGTAAATATCCATGGGCTCCATGCGCGAAATTTGGCATGGGAGTAGATAAAAATATCAGAATTAATAATCCGCCGAGTATAGGGAACCTAAGTTTTGAAGGCGGGAAGGAAATTGGTTCTCTCTGGTCTCAGCGCCCATAAGAATTAGCATGGTGCGAAAATGTAACTCGCCGTATCTTTTGACTCGCGCAAAAGAAATCTAAACCAATGACATCACAAGATGCATAATTTTGTAAAGAAGATGATGACATTCTACTTTGCTCGATGACGCTTCCTATAAATTCAAACTATTATGAGTTAAATGGACCCATGTTTCCGCGCTGTCGCAAATGCACTCTGACTGAGCGGCAACCTAAGCGAGGCGCAGCCACGTTGTGTGCAGCTATGGCATCCTCGCATACCACGCGCCTGTCCATGGTTGCTAGATGTACTTCGCATTCAAGATTTTGTTGGCACATTAAAGGATAATAATATAATATATAATACATAATCTAGTACATCCCAGTGACCTCACAGTAGCCACAAAGCAAGTCGGATACCATTTAATGTTATGCTGATGCCACGGACAAAATGTTTTTACATATTTTTTCATGAGCATTTTGGAAGGTTTGGCAACAGTGTAAATGTAGAGTTCACTTCAACTCAAAACAAATGTCATTAATATTTGTGATAGAGCAGAGTTATGTATATCCACGCAAAGAGGAAAGATTATAGTTTCTTAACAGTATGAATATAATTCCGGTCCGTGGTCGGGTTCACGCGCTATCGCTTACGAAACATTTAGCACGGGTTAATTGCCTATACCACGCTGACCGGGAGAACCGACAACGCCCACTTAGGTTCCCTATAGCAAGCGATATTCCACCCCCAACACTTCATAATCACCCCCTGAAATTGGAATGATTCATAGCTCTAACCCAAAATTTAATTTTTAATCAAATTAGATATTAAAATTATGTTTTAATGTGTTTTAACCCAATCGGACTATTCTCATTTCCTAAACCACATTTTTTCAACACCCATCCCTATAGTAGTTTATATTATTTTTACCTTGATTTCCAGCATTCACCATGAAGGTACCTAATGAGTTATCAGTATGAATTTGGCATGACCTTAGCCGTCCGGGCTATGCTCTTACGGACTGAGCTATGCAGCCACCAATTTAATTCTTAGAAAAATTAAGAAAGTGAATCAATCTCCATCTAAGCCGTACATCCGAGCTATTTAGATGGAAAATTACATTTGAAATTTCCCTCTTTCTTTGTATTTTCGTTTACAAGTATTTCACGTCTTGATATGAAACGAACAGCAAAAAGATGTGATATCCCCACCAAATACAAAAATTTGTAAAAAAAAAAAAAAAAACGGCAGCCAAGCTCTCCTTCAAAAGTATTTGGCTGTAAATGTTGTGAGATATAGAATTTGAGCCAATCTTTTCATTCTTCCTCCCTAGTTTCGCATTGAAAAGAAGTAAGATCATTTCGCCTGTTGACGAGCGCCAAGCCAACCATTTTCGTGATAAAAAAAGTAAAAATTTTAAACTCAAAATCATAAAAAATTACTTGTCCATTGAATTTGGTTCAGAATGAGAACTTTAAAAAGTCAATGGCCAAGTAATTTTTTTTATGATTTTGAGTTTAAAATTTTTACTTTTTTTACCACGAAAATGGTTGGCTTGGTTGTGAATGTTGTGAGATGTATAATTTGAGCCAATCTTTTTATTCTCGCTTTGAAAAGAAGTAAGATCATTTCGCCTGTTGACGAGCGCCAAGCCAACCATTTTCGTGGTAAAAAAAAGTAAAAAGTTAAAACTCAAAATCATGAAAAACATTACTTGGCCATTGAATTTGGTTCATTATGAGAACTTTAAAAAGTCAATGGCCAAGATTTTTTAATGATTTTGAGTTTAAAAATTTAAACTTTTTTTACCAAGAAAATGGTTGACTTAGCTGTGAATGATGTGATATATAGAATTTGAGCCAATCTTTTAATTCTTCCTCCCTAGTTTCGCTTTGAAAAGAAGTAAGATCATTTCGCCTGTTGACGGGCGTCAAGCCAACCATTTTCGCGGTAAAAAAAGTAAAAAATTTAAACTCAAAATCATAAAAAATTACTTAACCATTTTTAAAGTTCTCATAATCAACCAAATTCAATGTCCAAGTAATTTTTTTATGATTTTGAGTAAAATTTTTACTTTTTTTACCACGAAAATGGTTGGTTTGGCGCTCGTCAATCTGCGAAATGATCTTACTTCTTTTCAATGCGAAACTAGGGAGGAAGAATGAAAAGATTGGCTCAAATTCTATATTTCACAACATTCACAGCCAAAGACTTTTGAAGGAGAGCTTGGCTGCCGTTTTTTTTTTTTTTTTTTTTTTTTTTACAAATTTTTGTATTTTGGTAGTGGGGGGGGGGGGGGGAAGTTATTTTCTCCGAAACTAGCCGTGCACTAATTCTCGGGTTTGGTGTTTTTGAAAGCACTAACGCACTAACTATCCTGACATGTCTCAGAATTAGTGCTCAAAGTGCTCAAACATGTTTAACAATAAGAGTTTTATGGCGTTTTCCATTGGCATGCACTCGGCGAGTGCAGAGATGTCATTGTTGTCAACCTCCATTTGAATAACATTACAAAACTGAACAAATGAAAAGACAAGTGGCAATCCAGTGCGCACTAGGGCGCACTAGTGCGACCTGAGTGCGGCCAATGGAAATCGCCATTAATCACCCTCAAACCACGGATATAATTATACACTTCGTTGGGAACTCAAACGCACTGAGATCTAAAAGATGGGACAAGCTTATTAAGAGGGTACGCTGAGCTTGGCCCAACTCAAATGCGCGCAAACAGGTGTTTAAGATTTCTGCTGAACGGTTGGTAATATCATTACCAAATTTTGCATGGATGTTACTAAAGTGCTTTTTATATTGCTATCCGTAATTGGTTGCACAAAATAAGCGTTAAAGATCCATTGCGAGACATAAGTTAAAAACGTGAAAAAATGGGAAATCCAAAACATGGATTACAATTCTGGAAATTCCCACCAAACCGTTTATCTTACGACAAAACCAAATTAACCTGCGCGTTCACATTGATTTGAACGTTGGGTTCCATTATGCAAATATGAGTTAAAAAATCTGTTCACTTAGAATAAATTCACGAAGTTGACCAAAATTGAGTAAATTTTGGTGATTTCACTAAATTTTAATTCAAAATCAATGAATTAATTTAGGAATACGCATAATGGATAACATAGATTTATTCTTTATAAACGTTAGTGTGAAATTTGATAATGGTGTTATAAACCGTTTCCCCCAAACCATCCCGACAGCTGCGCGCTTAACCTCTCCTCCGTTCTAGCCTCCGCCTACCCTCTTAACGCCTACACTTATCTACATCATCACACTATTAATAATACATGAATTCAATTTGCCCCGTGATTGCAACCTCGCAAAGATTAGAACAATAGATTTGCACTATTAAATTAACAACAATAGAAGCAAATCAAATTTTAATATGTTTAAATTTTTGTGTTAGTCCTATTTTAGATTATTACTTTCTTGCCTTTGGCTAAACCCTACATAACTAAAAGCCGATATTATTATAAAATAATAATGTATTACGCTTTTAAAATTTGTATTTATTCAAAATTATTCAAATGTACACTACACATGGTAATAAAACATGATAAAACACGGTCATTTTTTTGTTACGAGTGCTTGTGAAGCTAGTGGCATCTGCGCATGCGTCAACTTGTTAGCCGGCACCCAACTTATGTCAAAGAGAAACATCACTGTCACTCATAGTCAACATCACACTATCCAAGTATTCAATCTTTAGGTCCGGCATTAGTGGCTCTATTTGGGTTACATATTTCAGTTTGGGCTCGGAATCTTCAAAGATAAACAACTTCTTAAGACGAGGAAGGTACTCCGGGATCAGAAGAATGGCCTCTAGATTCTTCGTTTCTGTATTGCATAGACCCAGCTCTTGAAGTTGCGAGCATCCTTTAATAACAGTCTCCAACCCCTTCAAAGTCATTTCTTTACACCAATCAAAATCAATAAACTGCAGGTTCTTGAGATGCAAGCCGATCGCTTCTGCCACCGCGCCTGTGATGTCACAGTCAGTAAACTTGAGCGACACGAGATTCGTCCAGGTGCCAGATGCAAACAACTGGATCCAGGTATTCGCATAGACCTTATTGCAATATTTTTCTATGAATTGCAGACGGCACAGGTTGGGCATCGATCCGATGACGAGGAAACCGCTACTAGATACACTGTATGGCTCATGGATGGACAACTCTTCTAGGTGGTCACACTTCTGCAGCGCATTGAAAGCGGCGACAGACCAGTCGCCAGATTGCAAAGCTAGGCAGCGTAGGGTCTTGGAGAACCGCTCGCACAAAGCTACGATCTCCTTGTCGGATACAAAAACCAACTTGTCGAAGTAGTCTCCGTATATCTGAAGCTCCTCGAGATCAAGGCAACTGTTGGCAAGGTGCGACACTGCTCGGTAGGTTTCCTTTCCACCGTTTATTAAATGCACAGATTTAAGGTGGGGGAGACTAGAAAGGGATTGGTAAAATAACTCTCCACTAACGAAATAGACATTAAGTTTCAAAGTGTGAAGATTGCTACAGTTTTGTGTTATCTTCTTCATAAAAGAAGCGTTTAACCTGTTTAGTGGGCCGCATATCCACGTCTGTTCCACATCCAAGACACGCATCTGGTGGTTGTGTTCCCCAACCTGCTCTAAGATTCTGTTGACGTCTCTCTGGTTAACTAGTCGGAGTTCCTTGAGCAACGGCGCCCGCCTGAGGAGCTCGATGACCGTGTCAATGCTGACCTTTCTTCCTTTAAACTCGAGCGTCTTATAGAGCAACGGGTCTTTACATGCATCCTCCCAATCCGTACATACCTTGGCTACTGTCTCGCACAGAAACGTGGGACTGAGATATGAAAACACTTCGAGGAGGACCTCTCGAGGGAGACTATGGATGCTAGTACTTGTGTTCATCTTCAATAAATATCTTAATTTCTATGAAAGGGATGTAAGAAATAAAATAAAACTCAAAATTTTCCTAGCAACATTTGATCGAAATCTGCCAAGAAAAAAACAAGCGCGACAATGACATGCATTTGTTGGTAGCAAGAATGTTTGAATCACCGCCTGCTCGAATGGGATGGACCCAGTCAGGGTCCACTAGATACTTATGCTAAGCTGCTGTTAGCTGGGTCTTCTCACCTGATGTAAACAAACCACCATCTTATATCCCTGCGTGTGTTTTAAAAATAATCTGGAGCGCTCCGAACACGCTCTGTAATATTATCCGTAGCAGAATGTGCTATGTTTTTGTTTTGTTTTGACAGATCATGGACAGCAAAGATTGGGCATTGTGGATTATTATCAATATTATCATTGATATTAGGCCTACCTTTGTGTCTAAAATGTAGTTACAACTCCACGATAAAAGATTGTATGTGCATAAGCCTAGGCTAGGCCCTCGTCTTTGTGTGGTTTTTTCATAGACAATGCCTAGACCTTGTAGAAGTCGTCGTAGGCCTAGAGCTTAGGTCTCGCGTTCTTAGGCCTAGGGCTTGGCCCTAGAAATATCAGATTCAAGTTCAAGTTTGGTTTTGGTTTATAGGCCTACATGGTGCAAGTAGGCCTATGGCTTGGACTCATCTTTATCTTACCAACCACATCATCAATGCTAATAGGCATTATGCCTACCGGTATCTGGACAGTTTGCCTCGGGTCCTAATATCCATTATGCAAATGAAATTGACATATGAAGTTGAAAGATATGAAAATTATTTACATCATAATGTTACCTGCCAACATAAGAATCAAAGATTATACAGGTGGTAGCCTATTTATGTATTTATTGCATTCAAATGTACAACCGACTTTTGAAATTGACGTCCAGCTGCAGTCTGCTATTTGTTTACAAAATCTCTGTAAGGTCCATTGGATAATGTGTTCGCGCACTCAGTAGACACATTATCAAGCAGGCCTTGACTTAGGGATATAAGATGGCGCTTATACATTGTGGAAGTACAAGCGAAGACCCACCTTACAGCAGCTGTTAGGTATCTAGTGGACCCTGGACCCAGTTCATCCCATTCGAGCAGGCGGTGGTTTGAATATTGTGGGCAAGGTCCTCTAAATACTTTGCAGTCTGCAGTGAGCTCGTTTACCCCATCAAGATAAATTGTCTTTTGCCTTTTAGGTTAGGAAAAAGTTTTGTTAAACATTTTTCAATAACGATTTGAATTGCATTGCTGGCACCGGTGTAATTGAATAATATCTAAATTAAACTATGTTAAGTATGTATAATGTAAACTAGCACTTGAATTGTTTAAGTTGCTTGGATTGTGCACGTATATAAAACACGTACTACTGTTATAAGCCTACTACATCATTCATGTTTTCTATGCGATAAGCTATTTATTTAAAATTACTTTATCTCTCACTTTTCTTTCTTCTAGGCCTGTATGAGATCTTCGTTTATGTATCTGTATAACTGTTTTTTGTTTGCTTTTGAACCTTAATCTAACCTATTACTTGGCCGCTTCGCGAACGCTTTTTCCAGTCGCGTTACAGGATGAGCTTTTTTTGGAATATTTCTGTCCAATGATTACGTTTTTAAGTGGGATCTCATTACTTTTTCTACAGTTACTTGATATTACTTGATAATTATACACCAGCAAAAAGCTTATATTAAAACCTTTAATTCTATGAATTTTGACCAACTTTATCAACTTTTTTTCTTCTAAAGGCTCTACATCACCATAATCTTTAGGCCTATGCAAATGTAGAATATGAAGGTTGTAGCCCCACCCCGTTTGGTCAGAATCGTCCCAAATGTCACGAAAATATCGTATTAAAAACCGTGAAACAATCGTAGAAAAACGATTTCTATTAGAAATATTTCTTAAAATGTCTTTAAAATTAAAACGTTTATAATTTTAGTGATTTTAAACGTTTCCATGTTTTATCAAGATCGGAGTTGCCGTTTGCCAAATATAACGAAAATATCTCATTAAAAATCGAAGAAAAATCGTGTAAGTATGATACTCATAAAAAATATTTGATCGATTGTACCCAAAAACGTGTCAAGTCTAAGTTCAGAGATTTCGAAGGTCCCCTCAAATTTTCATCAAGATCGGGTATGCCGTTTGCCCTGTAGAGAGCAATCAACCAGACAAAAAAAGAACAAAAAACAAAACACCCGAACTATTTTTCTTGGGGAAACGTAAGTGAAATTGAAGTCTTCGCTTCGCTCATCCAATTATTATTGTTATCTTCATCACACTCACCATCTATAATGATTGATACGTCTTTAAAAGTAAACTAGAAAACTTGGTTTATTTTATAATTTCTGTCTTTTAATAGTTCTTCATTTCCAACATTACTTATAAAAAAAAGGTGTGGAACGGGTAATTTCGTTTCTCTCACTCTCTCAAACTCTCTAAAACGCACTTTCAGCAACCAGTCATCCTGAAGATGGAACCCACAGTTGTTCCGAAACGTCAAACTCACACACTAGTAAGTGTAAACACGCGACACGGCGAAATGACCCGTTTCACATCTATTTAAATATATTCGGGCCGCGAAAGTTTTTATCCCTAATAAAATAATTTTAAACAGTTCCAGATTCCACGTGACCAACTCTTGACCCCCGACTACAGCAGTTCATCGTTGTTTTGTGCTAGGTTAAGTTTGTCGAGTGTGAACCCGTATCCAGGTTTCATTTGGTCGGTTATTCTCTACGCTTGTATATTCGCGCGTGACGCCTGCATCCGGTTCCTGTTTGCCCGCCAACAAGTAGTCGTACTCGGCTCGCTTCCGGTCGCGCATTGTTGTAACGTCGGGGAAATTACAGTGTCACATGATCAAACGCGCGGAGACAGAAGGAAGGGGCAGTTGTTATCGTCGTTGGAGGGAAGTTTAATAACACTTGACCGGGGGGGGGGGGGTGGGGGTGGGGGATGATTCTATCTCTGAAGCTTGCACATAGCCAACATTACTGTTCGCTTGTTTTGAACGTTGAATGTAGTTCCCTTTCAGTGAAAGTGTAGATCCTTCTGCCGCATTCTTGTGTTTATACTAGGCCGCTTCGTGAACGCTTTTTCTAGTCGCGTTGATGGATGAGCTTTTTGTAAGT
This sequence comes from Sweltsa coloradensis, assembly GCA_024449915.1. NCBI lineage: Eukaryota > Metazoa > Arthropoda > Insecta > Plecoptera > Chloroperlidae > Sweltsa > Sweltsa coloradensis. The sequence goes on along the minus strand of JAMZAV010000285.1, from coordinate 74,305 downwards.
TTTTAAGGTTTTAGTTTGCGTGGGATCTCTTTACTTTTGCAAGTGCTTATAGAACGCATTGTAGGTGATTGTCGTCAAGTTTCTATTGTTACTTGTTAATTGTTATTATATACTTCAAAAAACTTATATTAAAACCTTTATTTCTATGGATTCTAGCTAACTATTCCAACTTTTTCTTTCAAAAGGTACTGCATCACCATAACCTTAATGCTCATGTAAAATATGAACCTTGTAGCCTCACCCGTTTGGTTAGAATCGGCCCAATGTCACAAAATAATCCACTAAAAATCGCAAAAAAAATCGTTAAATGTACGATGTTCAATGAAAATATTTCTTAGATTGTAAAGACACAAAAGGCAGGTCGGGGGGGGGGGATGTATTCCTATCTCTGAAGCTTGCCATAGCAACATTACTTTCGCTTGTTATGAACGATAGAATAATACTCCCTTTCATGAAACTGTAGATTCCTTCTGCCGCATTACTTGTGTTTATACTAGGCGCTTCGCGACGCTTTTTCTATGCGTTTGATGATGAGCATTTTTTGTAAGTATTTTAGTTTGCGTGGATCTCTTTACTTTTCCCTATAGTGCTTATAAACACTTTTAGGTGATTGTCGTCAAGTTCTCATGTTAACAGTTAATTGTATATACACCTAAAAAATTATATTAAAAAACTTTTTATTTCTTTGAATCTGGCTTACTTTTCCAACTTTTTCTTTCAAAAGGTACTACATCACCCTACCTTATTCCATGTAAAATATGAACCTTGTAGCCTCAGTCGTTTTGTTAGAATCGGTCCAAATGTCACGAAAATATCGCACTAAAAATCGAAAAAAATCGTTAAAGTACGATATTCATAAGAAACATTTCTTAGATTGTACCAAAAAACGTGGTAGGTCTAAGTTCAGAGATTTCGAAGGTTCTCTAAAATTTTCATCAAGATCTCGTATGCCGTTTGCCCGATAAAAAGCAAACAAACAGACAAAATTAATTAAAAAAAAAACACCCAAGCTAATTTTTTTGGGGGTCAGTGAAATTGAAGTCTTCGCTCCGCTCATCCAAATATAATAATTCGTTATACAATAATTGTACAATTACTTAAGAGTATCACATGCCACGGTTTCATTATACAATTAACAAATAAACACTGACAACAATCATAAAATAAACAATCATGAACATAATACAACACCACTCACATACATTCATGTGTAGGGATATTATCATACATTTTAATAGCCATCTTTATGTTACTAATTTTATATTGTATTGTAACGGTTGTATTGTTTTGTTTTGTTATTATGTAATATTTGGTAAATTGCTTTGTGGGATATGCGTCCTTTTGTAATGAAGCCACGTGTAGCCAAACAATGTAATTGAACACATATCAAAGTTAGCAGATTTATGAAGTTGTAATCAGTAGTTGCCACAGCGACAACAATCATTAAAAGAATAAATTATTAACTGGACTTTGTAACAGTTAAACTAAAATGGTAAAAGTACACCTACATTTAGGCCTTAAATAATTTCACAATGAGAGCAAGTGGCTTCTGATCAATAATACTTCAACGACATCATAAAATAAGTCATCCATTTATCCAAGGTATAGATATTATATATTCAAAAAAATAATTTAATACATAAATAAGAAAACGGTAATAAGCAGAGCTAGAACAATAAGCAAGACATTCGTAGAAGGATAAACATTTTAAGACAATTTTCCAGTGAGATTTTGAGGATTACACCGTGGAAACATTTTACAAGTTAAATGATTAAATATTTAGTTCTACCTTGTCTGGTTGCCTGGTTGGAAAACCCAATGTGAGAAAGAAATCCTAGATGCACAGCAATGTTAAGTTGATGTGGTCACGTGACTTCGGAGAACCTTAATTAAAACAACAGAATTAAAGGGGCTTTTACCCCAAAACATTATTTTTACCACATAATCTATAGCCTAATACTACACTAAAATGACCATTTAAAAATAATATTTTTTAACTGTGATTTTACACGAATTTTTAATTGTTTTGATCAAGATTTTTTCGAAAATAGGGGTTTTGGGAAATTTTTTTAATCGGCTTTAACCTGCTTCTTTTTTGTTCCACATTCATACTAGAGCATTGTACCATTCTAAAGTGACCATTTATAAAATCATGTCTTGAAACTATGCACAAATATACACTCAAACACGCAAAAATATGCATTCCAAAATCGCTCCTCTTCTTGGTTATCAGCATATTTTAACCGAACTACTTGATTAAATTACAAAACAAAATATAGAAGATTTACAGAAAAGGCTGTCGAGTACGCCAATAATGGCCAATATTTGTTGGGATCAAAATCCTCCAAGGTCACGGGGCATAAAAATCGTCCCTATGTTATTCCTTATGGGAGCTTTTTGCAGATGGGACCTAGATCGAAAAATACCAAATTTGTCAATTTTTTGGTGGTTCATGGTGGACCCAATAATTTTTCTGTTTTTTCTAAATTCATAACTTGTTAGCCTGAATGAAATAGATTTTTTGAGTTTAGCGGGTTGAATACCCCTTTAAGCTGATGAGGTTACGTGACTTTGGAGAACTTAATTAAAACAACAGAATTAAAGATATGATTACATAGGCAAATTATTATATTATTCAACCGCTTTTAAATATAAATAAGATAAAAGAAGTAGGGAAAAAATATTGAGAGAGATAGAGAGAGAGACAACCAATTTATTGGCTGCTGACCAACCATTGTTGTGTGACCACAAAGACACAATAAACAAAATAAACATTAAAAAATCTATAGTTACAGTTGTTATATAACTGGTTTTGCAAAATAATGTCCGAAGCACGATAGAAAGTTGTTAGATTCGATATAAGATTTAAAAGAAATGTAATTGTAAGAAGTAATGGTCCGGCAGTTACCAAGTCAAGGGGCGAAGCTTTCCGTTGTTATTGACTTTTATTTATTATTTATTGTTTATTCTTGTTTGTTTCATTTTACAACAAGAAACGGCGTCGACGCTAGCAAATATCTTGCTAAAACACTCAAAATCTGTGGAAATCTCGTGCCGCGAAGAGCCTTGCTGAAGCACGTGAAACTAACTAATTTGGCACATGTAGTTGGTTCTCCCATAAGTTCTTCTCCCATGAGCACATACACAATATATAAAATTTTAAATTATTATGTTATGTTCGAGAATTAAAATATCTTTGGTGGAGGTGCCGGGTTCAGAAACTTAGCCCCGCCCCCTTGACTGCCAGGGGTCACCCAAAACATCATGTATCATAAAAGTTAAAGGGCAATGTCAATCGGATGTCATGTTCAGTTTTTATCTCGTGCGGACGGACGGACAGACGAAAGCTAGTAGAATACAAAATTGAATTGCACAAAAATGTAGAAATAACAAGATCGTTCACTAAAAGATAAAACAGGCTAACACAAAAAATCACCAAAGGGAAATCAGAAGGCCAACATTCCGAATGAACACAAGATTCTATCGTGCCTCTGACGTCACACAGAGCGTGCCGATTAGCAGCCGAGGCGAGCCGAGTGACGTCATACAAAGCGTGCCGATTAGCAGCCGAGCCGAGCCGAGTAGCGGTGAACCCTGCCGTGTGTGGGAGATAGCAGATGACATTGAAACACTGAGAGCGGGGAGAGTTTTTATCTGGAATTAACTGCGCGTGGGAAACGCACGCGGTAATAGGGTCTTGTGCACAGCCGGTGTAGAGACAGACACTGCAAAACTCACTATACACTCTAAAGTCTAAATGATAGCTTGTTGGCTTAGGCGACCACCCACTCTCAATATTTGCGACTTACTAGGACGCTTCGCCAACGCTTTTTCCAGTCGCGTTGAATGGATGATTATCGTTGCCCTAAAAGTACGATTTCTATGGGAAATATTTCTTCGATTGCCCCTTAAATCATATCATATCTAAGTTTAATGATTTAAAACATTCTCATAAAGTTTCATGAAGATCAGAGTAGCCGTTTGTCCGGTCGTGGGCCAAATATCACGAAAATATCGCATTAAAAATCGAAAATTTTGTAAAAGTACAATATTTATAAGAAATATTTTTTAGATTGTACTTAAAAACTTGGTAGAACTAAGTTCAGAGATTTCAAAGGTTTTCTCCAATTTTCATCAAGATCGCATATGCCGTTTGTCCGGTAGAGAGCGAACAAACAGAAAAAAGAAAAAAAAAACTATTTTTCTTAGGGTAAGTGAAATTGAAGTCTTTGCCTCGGTCTTTGCTTCGAGCATCCAACTACTCACTACTTACTACTTCAGTACTTCTACTTCACTACTATTTCACTACTTACTTCCAACTACTTAATACACTCACTACATTATACTTACTACTGTTTTTCACTTAGTTGAGAAGATAGCTCAGCGTTAATGAACCGCATTCTGTAAATTCTGGTTCCAGGATTATCCCTCACAATAGTCAGGCTTGGCCTTCGGTCTGACTCAAGAGGGGGTTCCAAGTTTTTCATCAGTTTTAAAGCTGTCCCTGGAATTAAATTATCAACAGTTAGCTCAAGTTTGCAGATAGCACCACAAGGCTAGGTTGCTTTATGAAGAGGTTGCTGCAAATATTACTCTGGTTGTAGCCCGGTGTTCGCTGGCTAAACGAGAGTTCAGCCAGATTCAAACCATCTCCAGAGTGGCATGAAAAAGTAAATCTCTGACACATATTATTGGATGAGCGAAGTGAAGACTTCAATTTCACTGAACCCCCCAAAAATTAGCTCGGGTGTTTTTTTGTTTGTATTTCTGTCTGTTTGCGCTCTACCGGGTAAACCGTAAACGGCATATTATGTGATCTTGATGAAAATTTGAGGGGACCTTCGAAATTTTTGAACTTAGACTTGCCACGTTTTTTGGTACAATCGATCAAATATTTTTTATGATTATCGTACTTTTGCGATATTTTTCGATTTATAAATGAGATATTTCGTAATATTTGGCAAACGGCTACTCCGATCTTGATGAAACTTTATGGGAACGTTTAAAATCACTAAAATTATATATGTTACGATTTTCGAGGAGACATTTGAAGAAATATTTCTCATAAAAATAGTACTTTTACGATTTTTCACCCGATTTTTAATACGATATTTTCGTGATATTTGGGTCGAAAATCAACCATAAAGCTCATCCATCAACGCGATTGGAAAAAGCGTAAGCGAAGCGGCCTTGTACTAATCAAAAATATGGTATTTATTTGTAGCTCTAAGCGAGATTCAAATTCAAATAATATACAATTATATTTGATCATGTCGTATCGTCATGTTTGATTAAGTGCGTGTGTAGGTTCGTTTGATACAAAACATATTCAAGAACAGACAGCGATCGGTATAAAAGTAATGAAAATGCAAAACAACGATACTCAGCATTTTACATGATGATTTCACGATTTTAAATGAAAATTAGAATATGGGATAGTAACAAAAGGTGCGAATTCGTCATGAATTTCAATGTGCTACGGTTACAGCATCCAGATTGTATCAAATTATCCGTAACTAGGTTCCCTTCTTCGCAATGAATGAGTTATGTAGGCCTACGTCAAGTTTGTAATTACATTCACATACTTGTCGCAATAACCCAACCGAAATAACTTATTCAAAGCCACTCCGCTCGGTTTCGAGGTGTTGTTGTCGTTCGCGCCATGTATGTATAGGTTAGGCAACTAGGGGCAATGTTCGACGAGCTACAAAACAATACTGGGTAAGTTGAAGGATTTCACTCCCATACTCATCAACATAACAACATTACCCATCAAGGAGCTGATTAGAACGTTGCCCATAGTTTGGAAAATGTCTGCATTAAAATGTTATTTTAAATAAAGTCTGGATTTTGCATAGACATTTCAAAAGTAAACTTAGACTTTTAAAGGGGTATTCACTCGCTAAATTAAAAAAAAACATTCAGGCTTATTGGGTCCACCAAGACCGGGGAACACTTGCTATTTTTCGAGCTAGGTCCCATCGGCAAAAATCTTCCATAAGAAATAACATGGGGTCGATCTTTATGTCGCGTGACTTTGGACGATTTTGATGAAAAAAATGACCATTATTGGCGTACTCGGTAGCCTTTTCTGTAAATCCTCTATATTTTGTTTTGTTATTTTGGGCAAGTGGTTCGGTCAAAATATGCTGATTACGAAGAAGGGGTGTCATTTTGAAATGCATATTTTTGGGTGTTCTGAGACTATATTTGTGCACAGTTTCACGACACGATGTTATAAAGGGCCATATAAGATTGGTCTGATGCTCTAGTATCTATGTGGAACAAAAAAAGCAGGTTTATGCCGATTTTAGATTTTTTTTTTTAGAAAAACGCCAATGTTGGCTCAAATTTCTAAACCAAAAAATTGAAAGTTCTTATAAAGTCACAGTTCCGAGATATAATTTTTAAACGGTCATTTTAGTATACTATTATGTTATAGATTATGTGGTAGAAAATAAGTTTGGGGGTAATAGCCCTTTTAAATAAGGTCATAATTGTGTTAAAAAATCAAACTAATTTTAAATTAGAATATCGAGTAACAAATACTTCCCACAAAAACAGAAGAGATGCATATACGTTTGAGTAAATAAAAACTTTTCGTAGAAAACTGAGCAGGGTGTAAAACATGGGGTGTCCAACTAGGTATATTGGAATTAGGACAATTGTGAAGGGATGTCCGAGAGCTTAACGAATGAGGAAAACCTCGGCAAAAAACCTTAAGTTAGGAATGACGGTTATCGACGGGAGTTGAACCCGGGACCTCCCGAATCAGAATCGCGTGCTTAACGCTGGAGTCAACACTGTCGTTTACATTTGAGTTAATATCTTTTCCAATTTATATTATTATATCTTTAATATCTATCTGAGTTTTTACTGGCTCTGTTTATTAGCCTATAATATTACGAAAGTGACAACAAATCTTATGATTGTTATTATTTACCACAATTCAGAAATTAAAAAAGTCCGCCCCAACCGAGATTCGAACCACGGGTCTCCCGCATTCCAGGCGAGCGACTTAACCGGGGTACATTTTAATCTCTGAATGGTAGTCGCCTGGAATGCGGGAGACCAGTGGTTGGAATCCCTGTTGGGGCTCTCTATTTTAATTTCTGAATTGTGGTCAATAATAACAATCACACCTACGGGAGTGTTTCCCAACCAACCAAATCGAGAAATCTTAAGATTGTTGAAATAAATACTGCCAAATATCAAACGAGCTTTTTTTCTCCATCCAAAGTTAATACATGAACAGTTTATATCCAACTACACCGAACTAATAATCTAACCGTAACGTATACACCCACCACTACATACTCCATCCCATATTTATTAACTTTTAAACAAAGCTCGTTGGATTCTATCCGTGGATCGCTTGTGAAACGTCAAGTGCAGTTGTAGCATTACCAACAGTTCCCGATAGGCCGTGATTCAGTGCGCCGTGTGTTGGCCACGTGATAAGCCCCCTACGAACACACACACACACGCGCACACACACTCGACTATCTGGCCAATCAACAGCTGCGCCGACAGCCACGCACTGAAGTAGCTCGAGAGTGGATATCAACACGCTGATAACACAGCCAGAGAAATACGCGGATAATGAGGGTTTTAAAGGGACTATCTCATCTTTGGAAAAGTCTGATAGGTCCAAGATAAATTGTAATAATGTTTCGCAAAAAAATAGTGGTTTGCCTCGGAGAGGATTTTAATGGTTGGGGTTTGACGATATGTCGAAAAAATTTAATACATAAATTCCTATACAGTTTGTTACATTTTTCAGTGAAGGAATTAAATTTAAAGCGGAAAAGCAAATCTTTTCGGCAACGACGCTATCACCAAGCAAACATTGCCCAACCAGCGACACGAATTTTCTTTGCAGCAGGTTATACTTCATTTTTTCCTGTTATTTTTTGTACATAACTTTTAGTGTATCTCTACATTTAAGTCTAATCTGTGTAACATTTATCTAAAGTAGAAAGTTAAGGGACGTGTTCCCAGGTTTTTTGTATAATTTATTTTTGTGTATGTAATGTCTTCAACTGTAAAATAAAGTATTTGTTTGTTTAAAAAAAGACCGGAATTTTAAATAGGAAACACCGACCCAGCTAGTTGGGCACGAATAGAGTAACAATGGGTGCAATCTAGAGAAACATAACAAAATAATCTAAATTAAACAAACGATTGGCATTATTTCCGTTGAATTCATAATCACAATAATATCAATGTTTTGGATAAGATCATATTTTCAAGTTTGATCATATTCTCCGTGAAATTACCGTAAACATTTGTTTTGACTGTACCAAGGCGAGGCCGGTAAAAACCATTGTATATTCCAGCTTGTAATCCAGTTCGTTAGTGTAGGATTACGTGGAGATATTTTTGCAATTACCCCATCTGCATGTGTTGTTTCACAGCTGTTGTTGTGTATGCCAAGTTCTCTTTACCAAATAATTTCATTGCTACTCACAGTGTAATACTGCCGTACTCAATGAAGTATTTTCACGAAGATAAACATATAATATAATATAAATCAACATAATCATTCTTAGCTATAGGCCTAAAACATATAATAATTTAATATAAATCAACAAAATCATGCTTAGCTATAAAACATATCAAATATAATATAAATCAACATAATCATTTTAGCTATACAAGTTTTTTAATTTCCAAATGTTATCCCTCTGTAATTGCAATAGCAAAAAATTAAAAAAATACACACGAATGAGTGGGAAGTCGTTTTGCTCAAGAGAAAAATGATAAAATGCTAGAAAGTACATAATTAAAAACAAGTCTTGATTTTACTTCGTTAAAATAAGGAATTGAAATTAAATTTGTTTATTATCTTTGTTAGTTATCAGTTGTTGTATATGTTTTAATGAGAGCGATAGTAAATATAGTAATGATAGTAATAAGTAAAAATGTAAATAAAAGCTTTTGACCCGGCACCTCCACCAATTCTGTAAAAAACTTTGATTTGTTGTTGTTGATGTTGATATTATTGTTTTTGTGGTTTACTAGTCGGACTAAAGGAAAGAATAAGTTATGTTTCAAATTAAAATGAAATTTGGCACAGCACAGCTAATAATTATATGTACTTTCATCACCGTTTTATTTATCGAGCTTGATATTTTTTTAGTTGTTGTGGGAGCTTGCATATAAATATTTTGTTAAATTGTTTAAAGTTTAAATAAATAATAATATTAATAATAAAAAAAATCGTTTTTAGAGTCTACCTACTCAGTCATAATTATAACTGATTTTCAGTGGGGGACAGTAAACCAAAGCGACCAAGCCTACCCTGTAGGCCTCGACGCAATCGACGAGTGAGCTATAAACAACCAAAGATCGATTTTTTTAAAAGGAAATATAGGCCTAGTATGTATGTATGGACAGTGCAAACACCCGAGGATTAACGCCAGAATCAACAAGGCCGATGCAGAACAACTTTGAATTTATTATGTGCTTCGTTGCTAGGACGGCTCCAAAGTCACCGTTTACAATTTCCTAATACAAGAACTGACATAGGGCCTACCTTAGTCCAAATCATATGTTTTAAAATCAGAATTTAAAAAGCTACTGACTTTAGCGGGAATCGAACCCTGGACCTTCTGCATTGGAAGCAGAGATGCTAACCACAAAACCAACGAGCCACACAAGAGACCAACGAGCCACACAAGAGACCAACGAGCCACACAAGAGACCAACGAGCCACACAAAAGACCAACGAGCCACACACGAGACCAACGAGCCACACAATCATCAAAATAAATTAACCAAGTTGAGTTTCAGGTGAAACATTATTTTGTGTCCCAGCTCTATCAATAATTTGGTATTATTGTGTTTGTTTTTGGTGTTTTCTTTGAATTATTTTAAATTAACTATGTTTTGTTGTATTGTTTCTGGTGTGCGTTTCCAAGTTTCAATTATAAACTATACATTTTCAAATGAACAATAATAATTAGTAGACCCGGCCCCTCCACCAAAACCCTTATTATTTTTAGTTGTATGAATTTTGTCGTTTTTGTTGTTATTTATCTTCGGTTGAATGCATCTACGTTGTTGTTTTAACTGTCCTTTGTGATTTTGTTGTTGTTGCTGTATTATCTACGGTTTACATGTCAAAGTAAGTAAATAAACAATTAACGTACGATAAGCCTAATAACGATGTTGATGGAAAGCGAGAGAGAGAGAGAGACTCGAGGGTACCCTACATTGGCGTATTGAATGTAAACACTCTCTAAGCCATGTTAGTTCCACATGTTCGACAGCACGCGAGCGGAGCGCATCGAGCCGTCCCTGATTGTGATGCAAATCAGTAAGCGAAGATCAGGAGAGCAGGAATTGACATAACGTATCCCTGATTGCTGATTGGTGCTACGCCAGACCCTGATGACGTGACAAAGTGAGAGCAAAGTAGGCAGTAACACCTCGACACGGAAAACGACCATTTAGATATCGGGAGAAAGAAAAAAAAACTGGTGAGGGTTCAAGTTTTGAAAAATGTTGCTCGGGTCAGAAATAGTAAGAGAGGAAAAATATCTCGTTACAGATGCAAAAGTAAAAAAGAACTTTGTTCAGACTCTAGGCTAAGCACGATATAAAAATAGCACGAAGTGATAGAGATTTTGGATGAGCGAAGCGGAGACTTCAATTTCACTGACCCCCCAAAAAGTGTAGCTCGGGTGTTTTTTTTGTTTGTTTTTCTGTCTGTTTGTTCGCGTTCTACCATGGGCAAACGGCATATGCGATCTTGATGAAAATTAAAGGGGACCTTCGAAATCTCTGAACTTAGACCTGCCACGTTTTTGGGTACAATCGAAGAAATATTTCTCATGAATATCGTACTTTTACGATTTTTTCCTATTTTTAGTGCGATATTTTCATGACATTTGGGCCGATTCTGACCAAACGGGTGGGGCTACAACGTTCATATTTCACATGGACATTAAGGTAATGGTGATGTATTGCTTTCTGAAAGAAAAAGTTGAAAAAGTTAGCCAGAATCCATAGAATAAAGGTTTTAATATGAATTTTTTTAGGTTTATAATAACAATTAACAAGTAACAATAGAAACTTGACAACAATCACCTACAATGCATTAAAAAAGCACTTACAAAGGAAAAGTGGTCCTACGCAAACTAAAAACTTACAAAAAAGCTCATCCATCAACGCGGCGGGATTTCAGCGTTTTCCTAGTAGATATCTAAAGCTCTATCTATACGATTAGATTTATCTAAATAACTCAGCACTGTAAGAAAAAATGAATGTTTTTTAAATTGTTAACATTACTGGTTTTAATACAATGGTTTAATTATTTATTTTGTAATAAGTGTTATTAATAAAAACTTTCTTTCTACACTTGAATTATTAAATCTTAATTTAAATTCCACACATCTTTTTCGTATTCTAATAGGCTGTTTTTTTTAAAATTGATTTTCTCGTAATTAATCCCAATTAAATAACCTACTCCTGCAGATTTAAACATTTTGACTTGGTTAAAACATTAAAATCTTGACAGAGTGGTAGTGAATGCCTGTTGGGGATTTTGACTAAATAATACTAAGCTTAGAAGTATAAAAACAAGTAGCTTGGTTACGTGATATTTAGTTCTTGCTTGTGGTGCTTGTTTTATCATAGTCAGCAGAAATATATTATTATCAAGTTTTATATAAAATAAATGTAGATTTGGTTTATAGATATTTTCGCGTTTGGTCTTTCGATCTATAGAGATTTGTGGTCTGAGGAGAACCATATCTCAATATATGCATTGAGTCTGAAATTGATATTTAAATTGAGTAGACATTTGGGAGACATCACATCAAATGTAGAGAGTTTCTTTGCTCTTAAATATTTACGATGTCTGAAAATAGAGTTTCAGGGAGTTCACTCTCCAACTCCATTATCGCACAGAATTGTTCTAGTATAACGCAACACATTATAAATTATAATAATTCGATTATATACTACGTCATATAAGAAGAAAATATAACGTTTATAAACAAGAATTTAAAACACAACCTTGATGGAGGTTTAAAACATTCTAATATTTATATTCAACAGGCCATAAAAACAGAAACTCACCAAGTGAAGACCTTGAGCTCAATTTAGGTCATTATTATTTATTTTTGGTCTTTTATTATTATAAAATTAAGAATGAACACTTACACATATTTCTTTAATAAAAGATAACATAATATGGACCTTTGTTACAAAACCTGAACCCATTTTAAAATTCAATATCTAAATTTCTCGCGGGAAACCTGTCCACAATGCATGCCCTGCCTATCTGGGTATTTTCGAGCTAAGAGAGCTGTGAAAGAAATGTCTCAGTGAAGAGAACTCAATCACATTTAGAATCTGCCATGTAAACTGGTATCGTTACATTTTCTCTTGTAGGCCAAAGATATTTACGAATTTTTTCTTAACACACTTTGGGGCGTTGTTAAGTCCGGCCCGGGATTACATTTTAAAACACTCGCTTAACATCCCCCCAAACGGCACATTTTGGATTTTTAGAACCAATCACTGAAAAACAAAATCTATATTTAAAAATTGTATAAATAAACTAAGTGTGTACCGGTTTTAAAACAAATCCCAAACCAACAGGAAAAAAAATTATTTTAAAATTTAATATTAGTTGGAGGGTATTTGGAGCGATTTAATTAAAAAGTGAAACTTAACCGCACTTAGCATTGCCCTAAAGTTTGTAAGGGAAAAACTCGTTAATATAAGAGAAGAGAAGATACAAGTCTACATGTTATAAGCATAGGCATAACGACTGCCGCAGACACTTTCAGTGATTGTTGCCGATAGCGGGTATCGAACCTGAGTCCTTCCAAATAGGAGTCTTACGCGTTAGGCTTGAGCTAGGTCTGTATGATGTCAGCTCATTGTGAGGGGTGTCAATACCAAGGAGTTATTACAACATCAACTCCTTATTGACGTTTCGTTTTAACACTGCTCTCATCTAGATGGTCCGATGTTGTCCAAAGCACCGGGTAGTGTTGGGGGGAGGGGGGGGGGGGGGCGATACATCAGCCCGTCAGCTTTGAGCGAGATGTCAAACGCATTGGGCCGGAAGAAAGCCGGCTAAGAATCGTGCAAGCCAAGAAAGAAAGTGTGTTATTGGCGCATTAGAGAAGGTATTAATGATGTATTTAGGTGTCACAGCACTCAACGAAATTTTATTTTTTAAATGTTATATTCATTTTTAGGGTATTATTGGATGAGCGTAGCGAGCGAAGCAAAGATTCCATTTCTCTACTCTGCAGAAAAAAACGGAATGTTTTTTTCCTTTCTTTTCTTTTTTTTCTGTTTGTATTTTTGTGTGTTTGTTAACACGATTGCGGCTAAACCGATACTCCAATTTCGATAAAAGTTTCTGGAGGCCTTTGAAATCTCTGAACTTACAACTGCCACGTTTTTGAGCTCAATCGAAATATTGTTTCTCATGAAAATCGCAATTTTACGATTGATTTGATTTTTGAAATTTCTTTGACTTATAACACCTATACATGCTTTATCTGATTGTGATGATTTTTTTCACAGAACCTTAATTTTATGTAATAATATATTCGTGTGAAATTTGAGCGCAATCGAAAAATTATTTCTTATGAAAATCACAATTTTACGCTTTTTTTGTTTTTTAAAAACATTCTTCGACTTATTGGATGAGCGTAGCGAGCGAAGCGAAGATTCCATTTCACTACACTGGAGAAAAAAATCCGAATGTTTTTTTTTCTTTCTTTCTTTCTTTCTTTCTTTCTTTCTTTCTTTCTTTCTTTCTTTCTTTCTTTCTTTCTTTCTTTCTTTCTTTCTTTCTTTCTTTCTTTTTGTATTTTTGTGTGTTTGTTAACACGATTCCGGCTAAACCAATACTCCAATTGCGATAAAATTTTCTGGAGGCCTTCGAAATCTCTGAACTTAGGTTTTTGAGCGCAATCGGAAAACTATTTCTCATGAAAATCGCAATTTTACGATTTTTTTCGATTTAAAAAAAATTTCTTCGACTTATAACACCTACATGCTTTATCCGATTTTTATGATTTTTTCACAAAACCTTAATTTTATGAATTTATATATTCGTGTGAAATTTGAGCGCAATCGAATAATTATTTCTTATGAAAATTGCAATTTTACGATTTTTTCTTTTTTAAAAATTATGATTTATTAAAAAAAATTAAGTTAATTTTTTATTTTATTTAATTTAATTTAAAAAAATCTTCGACTAAGTAATGATTTTTTCACAGAACAACAGAAAATCCGCGTAACACATGGCAGGTCAATGCACCAATTACGCTCATCCAACAACGCGGCGGGACTTAAGCGTTTTCCTAGTAACACCTACATGCTTTATTCGATTGTGATGTAGTGTGTAATGTAATGTGCGCCCTTGATCCTCAAGTCGTCGTCGTAAAAATTAAAACAATATCACCAAGCGTGTCTCGCAGGCCATAGCAATGGGAAAACGAAATCAATTTAAATACCATCTGCATAACACATGGCAGCTCAATGCACCAATTACGCTCATCCAACAACGCGCCTGAAAAAGCGTTTGCGAAGCTTCCTAGTTTTAGTAATGATGAAAATGTTAAACTTTTTAGGACTTTACAGACCGGAATAATATCGCTAGTTAATTTCGTCGCTTACATAATTTGTTATTTTCATTGACACGTTACATCTCAAATTATGCGTGCTATGATTTTACTTTTCCAATTTTTTTATATTTACTTTTCCCTTGTTGTTTGTAACTATAAATTGGATAATATTATAATACATGGGTTTTAAGCAAATTGCTGTTCGCTCGGATGGCTGACACCGCAGGTGGTTGGAATTTTGGTCAGTTGTCACAGAAGTAGAAGTATATGGCTATAGGGTCATTCTTTTAAAATAATTGTTTCAACTTTTAAAAAATTTTTTTAAAAAAGATTTTCGATTTGGTTAAAAAGTCCAAAATTGACTAAATATTCGTGAATTTTTTCTCTCTGATAAAGACCAAATTTAAAAAATCTACGATTGTTAGGTGACCACACATGCTTTATTGACAAATTCGCAAAGTTTTATGTACGTCGGATGCTTCTGGCCGAGCGAACAGCTATTTGCCAATTGCCAAATGTGTCCCATTCCCTCTTTAGGTAGCTAATTTCTTAATTTGCCTTATACTTTTAAAAACATATTTTTACCCGGCACCTCCACCAACCAATTTGTATTTATTTATTTTAAATTTGAATTCATTATATTTCGATGTGATTTTATTATATTTCTTTCATCTAATCCAATTCTATTCAACTGTTCACTTTCAATTTTATTTGCGATTATTATTTTCGTAATCATCCGTGTATATACTGTATTTTGATGTGCATTGTTTTATGTTTTGTATTAGTTACATTCCGATTACATACCATGCATTATATGAGCTTTGTTTTATTTATTGTGATTTTGAAGTTCCTTGCTATTTTTTTATAACTGAATGGGATAAAAATAAATAAATAAAATAAATGTCTGTATCAGCTTGTATGGTGCTCGTCCTCTGTTGTAGAATATCTCATCCACTTCTGAACCAGGGGTCAAGACAAGATATCCTCCCAACACAAATCATCTCAAGTGTGCTGGGAGTTTAATTCGGTAGCTTTTATTTGGCCAAGGAAAGGAAATGACAGAGTGAGTGAGAGAGAGACAGAGAGAATGAGAAGTACGTTGTTCAAAGCAGTAAACTGGGATTGACCGTTTGATCTTGTTGTTTTTCATTTCTAATAAAGCACTCTTTGAGTTTTGTTTGCAACATTCGTTGAGGGGATAGTATGTTTGTGACGAGTATAGACCTCTCTTTGAAAGGTTCACGTATAATTTGTTTTGTTAAAAATGTGTCTACAGTCAACATACATACATCAAGAACAGTCAGAAACCTTTAAAATGAATACGTTTGGACAAATATTTTTTCAAGATCACATATTTATTAAAACTATCCAATACCACGGATCTTGGCAAACAGGTATTGACCAAAACTTTCAGCAACAACAATTGAAAGTGGAGGAGATTGATTACAATGTGTATACGCAAAGCTTAAATTGAATATATTTACACGTTTCAAATAGTGCATTGCATATTTATTTTTTTAATTGCACGTCAACCGTTATGCCATAGAGAACCCACTCTATAGTCTAGGGGACGTGGGGAGGAAAGTCTCATGCAAGACAGACCTCCTTCAAAAGTTTAGGAAATAACTACCAATTCTAATTTTATGGAATAATTTAGGTCAGTTTCTTTAAAAGTCAAAGCACCATTCTTCGTTATTTATTTTGTGTACATTTGTTTGACTGCATTAAAATAATAATGATCGTCTTTTACATGAACTTAAGTTTATAATTTATACCTTAATTAAACTGAAATATGCTCATAGTCAAGCGGAACTCAAATCTTCATTCAACCTTGAATAAAGATTTGAGGCAAATTGCAGCAATGCCAATGTTTTTCTTTAATTTCCGCATTTAAATTATTTAATTAACTATTGAAACGACTCTTGTAAAATAATGCTCTTAATATTCCGAGTAGAAAATAATCTCTCGTGCTGGGGGACTTAGTAGGTAATTAAGAAATAAATACGTATTGTTCTAAGAACAATTCTAAGAACTAAAAAACTTCATATTGGATGTGTTCGAAATTGATTAATGAAAATAAAGTTCACATTTAAAATATCATTGTTGAAACTACATTGATTTGATGTGGCAGTGAATAGTTAGAAATTTAGTTAGAAATAGAAAAATGTTGTAATACTTACTATTTCAAATATTTACTTAAATGTAGTTCATTGTTGTGTCTGCATCTATGTAATTAAATTTATTTAGTTGTCCTCCTTTGTAAATCAGTTTTTATAACTGAATAGGATAGACGTTAAATAAATAAATAAATAAATAAAATAAAGTGAGCGTCCGTGTTAGCTATTTAGGATTGACAATCAACTCGTTGTTGTTGTTGTTGTTGTTTAGAAATAAGTTTGTTTATATGAGGAAATGTGATTCTACTTGCCATAATGTTAGAGTTCTTAAAAAGGTCCTAAATCCATATTTAATTATTCTATTTTCAGTGACAATTCACACGTGTAGTAACACTAACAAATCTTTTACAATATATCAGTAGATAAACAATGTATACGATTTTTTTGTATTATCAAATTAGATAGGTCCTACAATATTTTATATTTATTACTGAAAGTATTTGAAAATATATTCATTAATCTTTTTAATTTGTGCAGCCGACAGTGTTGGCTTGAGCGCTAAGCGCGCGACTCTGATTCGGGAGGTCCCGGATTCAAATCCCGTCGAGACCGGCAATCCTGACTGAAGTTTTTTCCGAGCTTTTCCTCAGTCGTTAATGCGAATGCAAGGGATTGAGTCCTCTTAAACAGTCTTCGGACATCCCTTGAAAATTGTCCTATCCGCAACATACCTAGTTAGACACCTAAAGATTAGCATGAATTTCACCCTGGTCAGGCTACCACAAAAAAATTAAATTATTATTATTAGTTTGTGCATTGAATTCCGAAAGGTCATATTTGACAAATCATGCTAGTTTCTTTGTTACTTTCCAGAATAATTCCTTTCCGCTCTCGGTTTCACAATAATTCAAAATAAGCTACAGTTATCAATTTATTTAATGTTGATGTTCTAATATGTCTTGGTGTGGTGAATATTGTTATAATTTACACGTTATAAATAATTGAACATAAAACGGCAGTAATATTGTTTACAAGTTAAAGAGACTCATTCATAATATTATTCTGAAAGAAGGCTTCGTAATTGACTACTGATGGGTTGGTTTATTCCTAATAGATTTATTGCCGATTCTAGTATAGTAGGCTCTAGATTTATATTCTGATTGGTGGGCCCGCAATAATACCCTAGATCCTTCTCCTAATTGGGTCATAATCTTCTTGGCTCCTGTTAGGTCGCCTCGAGTGCTAGGTATAACCACAGAAACACTTCGGAACTCAACTGCTAGATATTCAACTATTTTGTAATGTTGTCAAAAGTGGAAACATGTCTATCTAAACACGACACTAAAATGAAGGGTTTCATTTTCAATATTTTGCTACATGACAAAAGTCTAAAACATGTCCGAGATGCCATAAAATCGTTATAAGTATTCCAGAAACGATTTTAACTTAAATTGAAGAATTTATATTTTTGAAACCAAAATTTCGACAGGTAATTGATATGGACAATCAGCTTTAACTTCAAATAAAATATAGCAATACAATTGTGTACATACAATTGTGTACATATCGTTCCTAGCCAACATTGCGAAGTTTAGCAATTAGATGCTATTTAAGATGAGGTAGGAATGCCCATTTTACGCGGCTTCAAATTTCTTCGACAATTAAAGTCACATCTGTTTGTAATTTTATAAAATTTGAAATGAATTATAAATGCACCTAGCCCTTTATAGAAAATAAGGGTTAAAAATGTTGAATTTTCCAGAACATTAAAACAGTCCTTCTCCCTCTTCAAAGTAAGATTATAAACTTTTATTTCATAGAACGGCATGGTTTTTTATTCCCTATATGATTTCTTACTAGTGTCATGAGCAGTTTTAATACTAACATAATTTAAAAAATAAGGTATTCTAATCAAAACTTTTTAATAGAATTTATTACATTCTTTCCCAAATTTCTAAACATTAATGTACTTCTTCAAAAGTTATTTTATATTTCACCGGCGTTCGTTGTTCTAAACAAATAAGACCGAGTTTTGTTAAATGACCACCCTAATAGCCCAGCTATTGTCTTCGTTCTCTTTAGAACTCTCTTTAGTTTATTTGTCTGTGTTTAGTCTTTACTCTTTATTCATTCCAGTAAAACCCTCGCCACAAGAAGTGAGCATCTCTTGAATCGTCCGTACATCCCTAGCTCGACCATCAGATACACCAACATAACAAATAGAAACAGACTAATGTAGCCGACTAGACGTATCCTCAGGGGACTTTAACTTACACGGGAACTGACCGGGCAATAAGCTGTCTCTTCGAGGGTACTTAACAATATCAAATAACTTTGAGACTCTTGGACAAGTCTAAAAAAGTATCAGATTTTGGATTTCTTTTTGTCTTAGATTAAGGACAAGGATCACCACCAATATTAAAACCACGCGAAATAACCTTATTTTAGTAATATCTCTCAAACCGTAACGTAAAATCGAAAAAAGGGCTACTAGGTCTCACGTAGTTTTATTAGAACTACACATTGCATGAAAATATATTCAAAATTTGTAGTTAGGGAATACATAAATTTAATTTAAACCTTGATTAAAATCATTACTGGTTACAATATTTGAAAAAGGTTTTATGCCAGATATAGTTCTAACTAAACCACATGGGATCTAGTATCCACTTTTTCGTTTTTGTGTATAGCATTACCCCTATGTGAGTTATTACTAAAATAAGGTTATTTTGCGGGGTTTAAATACTGGCGGTAGTCCTTCCTCTTAATATTTTGATAAATAACATGATTTCTAAAAGAAGAACTACATACCGTTGAATAGATATATGTTTTAAATTACACCGTAAATATGCATGTTTAATTTACATTTTGATCGACATTTGAAGAGGGGCATGAATTGCACCATGGGCAGGCTTCCCACGAAAAATTATTATTATTATAACTATCTTAACCATGTACGATGATTCCAGGTATATAACTAGATTAAGTGCCACCCAAAAAATAATACCAATCCATAAATTGAACATTATAAAACTGTTTATCTTGTAGATAGACCAAAGAAAAAATAAACAAAAAAGACTGCGATTCGCGTATCAAAATTAAATTAAAAGTATCAAGTTGTATCATACTCAAAAAAATTTTTGCAACAAAAAAGGGGGGAACCGCGCGGAGGGCAACTGCCCATTCCGATATCATCACGACGTTCTCCTTGCCACATCGTCACGGGGCGGTATTCTAAGCCCCTGTCTCCTAAGCCCTGGACCTTTTTTGGCTGCTAGCCCCTGTGACCGACGGTTGTACTACACGTTGCGAAGCTGGGCTAAGAAGACAAACCGGTTCGGGCTTTAGAAGACTAAAAGTCTTCTTAGGCCCTGTCTCCTTACGCCCGCACGAAAAACCTTGTTCGTTCCCATGAGCCATTACAGATAAGAAATGATAACGAATTTTTAAGTGTTAATTATTATCGATTTTTGGATGAGCGAAGCGAAGACTGCAATTTCACCGACCCCCCAAAAATTTAGCTCGGGTGTTTTTTTTTTTGTTATTTTTTTTTCTCTATTTGTTTCGCTCTCTACCGGAAAAAAACGGCATATGCGATCTTGATGAAAATTTGAGGGCACCTTCGAAATCTCTGAACTTAGACTTGCTACGTTTTTGGGTACAATCGAAGAAATATTTCTCATGAATATCGTACTTTTACGATTTTTTTCGGTTTTTAGTGCGATATTTTCGTGACATTTGGGCCGATTCTGACCAAACGGGTGGGGATACAACGTTCATATTTCACATGCACATTAAGGTAATGGTGATGTATTGACGTTTTGAAAGAAAAAGTTGAAAAAGTTAGCCAGAATCTATAGAAATAATGGTTTTAATTTGAGTTTTTTGAGGTGTTAAATATTAAAAACCTTTATTTCTATAGATCCAGGCTAACTTTTTTTAAACTTTTTCTTTCAAAAGTCAATACATCACCCTTACATTAATGTCATGTGAAATATAAACGTTGAAGCCCACCCGTTTGGTCAGAATCCGCCCAAATAGCACGAAAATATAGATTTTAGATCTTTCTCACAGCCTTTGTATGAAAAACTTCACATGAGATTTTATACTTTACCCACAGCCTTGTTACAAACAATCAAAGATCCAACAGACCTAATGATTGCTTAGTATGGGCCGTGTTAATATGTTTTTATTATTTAAATTAATATTAAAATTTTATAATTTAAAAGCTCATCCATCAATGCGACTAAAAAGAAGCGTTTTGCGAAGCTTCCTAGTTTTAAAACTAAGTACCCACAGGACCGGAAGCATAAATGTTATAAGACTATGTAATTTGATCTCACGTGCATTCGTCGTTTACAGCGTAAAATAGCCTAAAAAGGACAAAACGTGCACTAGTTTTTTGTGTAAATGGAAACTTGTGAAAACAGGGTAAATTAACAAACATTACCTAAAAGTTCTCATTATTTATTTTTTAAATACGAATTTTTGGAAGAAGTACAAAACGAGTGTTCATGAGACGTCTCTCCTTGGTAGTAAAAAATATATATGCGAATATGTAAATTTTGTCTTAAGTTAAGCCACAGTGGAAGAACGTTAACACTGAATTGCATCGAAATAATAATGCGGTCTAGTAATAATACTAGTGGTCCTGTAAGAACAGCAAGATTAAGCATAGTGAATTAGTATTTCGGGGTTCCTTAGTTGTATTAATTTATTAGTAGAAACGAAATTGTATTTTTCTGATCATTTACACTTCTGTCGTTTTTCGCTTGAGGCAATCGAATATGATTATACACACAATTGATCGAAACGAGGAGCGTGAAATTAAAATATAAGACACAGGAGAAGTGATCCGCGATACATATTATTTCGTGTATATTTCGGGATTTGAAAGTATAAAATTTGAGTTAGTATTACGAATATTATAATTCGTAGAAAAAGAATACAAAAATAGTGGAGTAAAGGGCCTAGGCCTAATGGCAAATTAAGTGCAAAAAGTGAAACTAACGTGGAAATTGGCACTATTACTATTTCGGGTACGAGAAGTTCAAAATTCGATGGCTCCAAGGTGAGCTTCTCTGACTTTATTATTAATAAAAATTAAAAATTAATTAATTTAAATCACCCCTGGAGACTACCTCTATCAAATTGAGCCTAAAGCTTATTTTATGAGGAATAAATAAATGTCAAAATATATTTTTAAATATAAATACGATTGTAATATTTTAGATAGGTCTATACTTTAAAACTTGTCGTAGGCTTTCGTAGGTCTACTTTCAATTTCACCTTTACTTTCAATATAAACATAGCCTATCATCATATATGGTCTTACAGTTGACGCGCCCTTATACCAACTAAACTTAAAAAGCGTATTATTTATATCAATATAGTTATCAAACTTAAATGCAAATGTTCCCGGGTACTAAACATATGACTCGCTCACTCGTCTAACAACGACTTTGGCGTTTTTCTAGTCTAGTTTTGGCTAAGACGCCCTTATACCCGAAATGTGTGGGACTGGGATACCTAGGTCCAATCCCCTGGTCGGGAAAGATTTTGTTATTTCTGGATTGTATTTTAAAAATTATTAAACATGTTTTGAAATGCATATAACGCAGTGTATAGTCTATCATCTGTGACAATACTATAGAAAACATAGCCAGTAAGAAAAACGTGTTAAGATTGCAAGGTTTGCTCAATATCCGAGCGGAATGTGGGGTACCTTGATCGTGCAAGATTTGATACACCTTGGGCACTGCATTTTCACGGCCGGGCAAATAAACAAACCAAAAATATTTTTTTCAAAAACAACAATTGTTTTTAAAAGAGGTCCTACACATTAGCAGCCTATTTTTCAATTTGTTACTTCTTGTAGGTTTAAATCGCAACGAACCTAGCTGATTTTGTTAACAGTTCTCAGTAAACTTGTACCGGATGCCTGTCTAAAATTTCAGCTCAATCTGTTCAGCGATTCGGCTGATTTTCGACGTAACACACGCACGCACACAGACTCACAGAATGAGCGCCGGGTTTGAGTTGAATGGAGACACTCAGTCGCTTCACTCCCTCGTTTAATTATAGATTGTTGTAGACATATTGATTCATGTTGATGTAATTAAGGATACCTCTACTACACTTTAGTTAAATTATACCTCTTTTGACTAATGTGTGTGAATGTATGATACCTAAAGCTTGTTGCCAGTGGCAGTACTTGTTTTGATATAATTTGTTGATTTTGCTTGATTTTTCTTTGATTATTTTAAATTTCTCTTTAAAATTAAACTGGAAACGTTGGTTGAAATAATAAAAGTGCACTGATAAACCCGAAAAATAATTATGCCATTATATTATTATTTAAGGCTGTTGCATCGTCCTCTATAAACTATATTTAAAAATCAAAGGAAGATGTCTGCAATCTTATCTAGATGAGTGAGGTCTTAAACATAAAGAAAAAAATATATTTGTAATATTTTGGGCAGGATGTTACGTCTCTGTCAGTCATTATATGCAAATTTTTGGACAAAAGTTGGAACACTGAGCAAGGTGTTATACTTAATTTAGAGCGACGATTTTTTTATATTGTTTCTAAAAATCATTGCCTTCCACCTCCTTATAAGGGAAAACCATTTTTTAAATATCGTTCAATGTTCTATTTTTTTCGTCCGCAGGTACAAAACTCTTATTTTGTACCCTGACAACAAAATCGTATATCGAACGATATTTCAAAAATTGTTTTTCCTTATAAGGAGGTGGAAGGCAATGATGTGAAGTAACAATATTTAAAAAAATCGTCGCTCAAAATTAACACCTAGCCCAGTGTTCCCACTTTTGTCCCAAAATTCGCATATTATGGCTAAAAGGTACGTATCGTCCCGCCCCAAAAAATACAAAATATATGTTTTTGTTATCTTCATGACCCTCACTCATTTAGATAAGATTGCCGTCATCTTCCTTTAATTTTAAAATATAGTTTAGAGGACGATACAATAGCCCTAAAAGAAAATATCACACTGAATTACATAAAAAGAGAATTTTATTCCCTGCGTTACCGAAAACTTGGTTTCCATTTTAAGGGATGCGTATTTAACAAAAATCAATTAAATTTAATTAAAATACCTATGCTTTTGAAAATAAAAACAATAGTTTTCCGAAGCGTTTGGAATTTAATTTATTTTTTATGTAATTCATTGATATATTATTTTGTCATAGTCATTATGTATGAATTTGAGGCTTCACAACTTAGATAGAATGAAATAGAAAGGCACCTATCGTAGCACTTTTCAATATTATTATCTCGATTCTAGAAAATTAATAAAAAAAAGTGTGTTTTTTTTAATCGTCAAAAAGGCCATATACACCAAAATGTGCTAGCATTTTCTGCCTGATTCGCGATAAATCTTGAAAAATCTGCTATGGTAGGATGCCCATTTAGGCCTATCCATTATTAATTAATATATGTATTTAAAAACTATTAATTATCCGTTATTAAGGTTTAAATAGTGGCGTAGCGGTAACCAAAGCCGCCCCCGCAAGACTTGTAGGCCCCCCCGTCTGGGGGGGGGGGGGGGGTCACTGGTCAAGCTGAGTTCAGGGGCCAAAATAAGAGTTTATTGATACTTGTGCATAGAGAAAAAAACTATATTATTACTAAAATTTATTTCCAAAAGTCTATGTCTGACACTTGCGTTTTCAGTTTGCATCAATTAACGAATCTATGTTCAACTCGATGTTCAATAAACGACTCCGATATGCAGACGTAATGATCGCTCTCTCTCTCAAATTAGCATCACATCAAAAAACGAAGTAGAAAAAAGAAGCAAAACCAATTAAAAAGAAAATGGCACGTTCTTATCTGTTATGATGGTTGTCACACAAAGTTGTTACAGTCGAAAAGTATAAAAGTATGGACTTCATCTACACTTGTAGCAGGGCCAAAAGAAGAATCGTTCATTCGTGAACTCTTAGAAGACCAACGACTGTCAGATACCCCCCCCCCCTAGATGTATTAGTTTTAACCAAAACGGGCAATTTGGGGTCATTTTTACTTCTTTTTTTGGAAAAGTCAAAAAAATTATTTCCGGAACAAACAAATAAAATGAAAGTGTGGATGAAATTATATTTTCAATTCCTTACACGAATCAAAAGTATGAAATAGATTTCGTTCAACGATTAATTGGCCTTGAAAAAATAAAACTATTGAAAAATTCAGATATGCACCTCTGTAACCCGCACCCACCACTGGCCAACAAGTGGATGTCTACTCCAAAATAATCAACCTATTTGATGACCGTAGCGAGCGAAGCGAAGATTCCCGTCTGGGTCCGGGGTAGAATTAGTTGTAGTAGATTATTTATTTAGCTTCGCTAGTTCGTTACATGTTACAATCATAACATACAATATAAAATACAAATACAAATAATATAACATAATATACAATTATGCGCTCTACATAAGTAGAAAACAGAGTATACATAATACAAAATTAAACTATTCCAAAATTTCAGCACTTCTCATATGGAAAATTCAGATTTAAAAAAATTAATACACTCGTTTTATATATATGAATCTACTTCTTTGATACCGTTGGTAGACTATTATATAATTTGATTCCATTAATAAAAATTGATTTTGGTTAACAGTCATATTTTGTATGTTAAATGAAATGATTGGCCTGCCTAGTTTGATGATCATGGACTTCATTATTTTTGTTGAGGAGCTCATCAAAGTTGTCATTGAATTTTCCATCCACAACATTGCGGATGAAAATTAGTACCTTATCAGGCCCAATCTTTGCTCAAACGTCATCCATTTAAGAACATCCAACATATCTCAACTTATGTTCTTTTGTTAACCTCAATATATCTCATTCCTTTATTTTCCAATATTTGTAACTTTCTTATGTTATCAGTACCAGATTTCAGAGTAAGAAGTGCAGTATTCAAAACGAGGTCTGATTATGTTTTATATACATCAATCTTGACCATTGACTTAAGTGTTTGCTAATTCTGTACATATAACCAATTTTCTTGCTAATCTTTTTGATATAAATATATTGAACATAATCATGAAAATTTAAAAGTTGGTCTATAATAACCCCAAATACTTTACATTACTTTGAAAATCTAGTTCAGACCCTTCCAGTACAATTTTACAATTTGGATTAATGCGTAGTGTATTATTGATTTTAACTAATGACCCAGAGCCCAGAACCCAGAGCCCAGAGCATGGCTCTGCTGATCGTAAAAGGCGATTCAAGAGAAAAAGTCCACCTCGCAAACATCAGCTAGTAAGAGCGGAGTATCTTACTCCCCAAACTAGAGGCGAGCTCTGGCAATCGTCGTCGGGGACCTTGCCCCCTTCCCTTGACGACCCCCCGGCGACGATGACAATGACACAACGAACGATGACAAAGACGCTGACGACCGCGACGTGAGAAACCCCCCTTCCTCCCCTTACCCGTGGCTGGTTCTGACCAGCATGGGCCCCTCCTCCCCACCCCCCTTAGGCTAGAGTGGTGCATTATGACCTAACGGTTGACGCGTCCTTAATCCAAACAAACCAAAAAATCCATTCTACTACACTGGAGAAAAAAATCCGGAATGTTTTTCTTTTTTAATTTTTTTCTGTTTGTATTTTTGTGTGTTCGTTAACACGATTCCGGCTAAATTGACACTCCAATTACGATAAAATTTTCTGAAGGCCTTTGAAATCTCTGAACTTAGAACTGCCACGTTTTTGAGCAAAATCAAAAATTATTTCTCATGAAAATCGCAATTTTACGATTTTTTTCGATTATTAATAAAATTATTCGACTTATAACACACAGATGCTATATCGGATTGTAATAATTTTTTCAAATAACCTTAATTTTATGAAATAATATATTCGTGTGAAATTTGAGCGCAATCCAAAAATAACTTTTCATGGAAATCGCAATTTTACGTTTTTATTTTTTTATTTTACATTTCTTCGAATTATAACGTCTACATGCTTTATCAGATTGTAACGATTTTTATACAGAACCTTAATTTTATGAATTAATATATTGGTGTGAAATTTGAGCGTAATCGAAAAATAATTTTTTATGAAAATCGTAATTATACGCTTTTTTTCGTTTAAAAAAATTACGCTCATCCAACAACGCGCCTGAAAAAGCGTTTGCTAAGCTTCCTAGTTTACTACAATTCAGAAATTTAAAAGTTTTCCCCAACCGGGATTCAAACCACAGGTCTTCCACATTCCAGGTGAGCATCTTAACCATGCCCTTCAGATGTATAATGCAACTACAATTCATAGATTAAAATTTACCCGTCCTGATGGTCTAGTAGTTACGACGCTCACCTAGAGTGTGGGAGACCCGTGGTTCGAATCCCGGTTGGGGCGGACTTTTTTAATTTCTGAATTGAAGTTAATAGTATTATTACATCTTAGACGACATTGAGTGCCAGCAATAATTGAAAACGACACAATATTAATGTTTAAGATGAGCAGGTTCCCATATCGGCATAATCCAATTCTTTATCAACATTAACTATGAATAAATTGTCACAATAAAATCAATGCATATTAAAACAGTGCTTTTGCAATGCCTATATGATTTAATTGCAACATTTTCGAGTCGAATGAGACGTTAAGCAATATCTAATCAATCGAATATTGCTAATGATTTATTTTTATCCCCCCACCCCCACCCACCACCAACATTTGGGAATTTATGGTTTCACCTCGAGCAAAGTACAGCCCGCTTTGCAACGTGTGCGACCGAACAAAAACATCGTGCGGGCGTTAGGAGACAGGGCCTAAGAAGACTTTTAGTCTTCTAAAGCCCGGACCGGTTTGTCTTCTTAGCCCCGCTTCGCAACGTGTAGCACAACCGTCGGTCACAGGGGCTTAGAAGCCAAAAAAAGGTCCAGGGGCTTAGGAGACAGGGGCTTAGAAGCCGACACCATCGTCACAGTCACACACAACACATGTTTTCAGAGTACCAACTTTTGGAACTATCTTCCATCACCCTACTATCTAGCATTTGTAATGTTTACCGAATAGTTTACTATCGCCTAATAAACTAAATAAATTTGTCTAAAAGATGTCATAACTGTTTTAAACTTCTGATTTGGACTAAGTATATCAGTTCTTGGGTGAGGAATTTGTAAACGATGACTTTGGAGCCGTCCTATCAACGAGGAACATAATAAATTCAAAGTTGTTCTGAATCGGCCTTGATGATTCTGGCGTTGATCCGCGGATGTTCGCACTGTACATACCACCTATTAAAAAAATCCATCTTTGGTTGGTTATCGCTCACTCGTCGATTGCGTCGGGCCCTACAGGGATGGCTTGGTTGTTTTGGTTCAATGTCCCCCACTAAAAATCAGTTACATGACTGAGTGGGTAGACTCTAAATACGAATTTATTTTTATAAAATCGTATAGATCGATATATCGATTATGACACGTCATCTCTAGTATTCGATATAGAACGACGAAGTAAGCGCAAGTTTTCATGAGGGATCCACCTTCCTTCGGAGAAGAAGAACAAACAAGTACCGAGAAACTTCATAACTTCACCTGACTAAATCATGCTATAACTAGCAAGATGACGCGGATTTCCAGGAATATTATACTGCTACCGGATACCTACTACCTTCTTATAACCTATAAGTTTCCTTACGGCTTACGATTATGTTTATCGACTCCTGCTAGAACAAAATATCCTTGAACTATTCGGAAAACATGTTATATAACACCTTGACATTATTTCCATGTAAATGCGTAGATACTATGTAGTTTTCAAAGTTACGAGTCTGACAAGACATTGCTAAATGTCCTTGATATTGTTAGTCTAAAAGCTGAAATGGTATGAATTAACCCATTATTACATCATATGTAACGAATTTAGTCTGGTTTGAGGTATGTGCACAGCGTAAATAAGTAATCAAGGGTCGGGCTTACAAGTTGCTTCTTAACCCTATCATAAATAAGGCTAGCTACCACACATTAAACGATATTTTGATGGATGGTGCATTGACCCATTGATATAAAATTAACAAAATTTCTCGCCTAATAAAAATAGCTGTCTATACATTTCTAGTCTAAGGCTAAGGACCGGGTTCGAACCCCGGTCGGGATGGATTTTGTAATTTCTGAATTGTATTTCATGTAACTTTTGAGAATAAAAGTTTCTAGTTTACGATATAATTTCTCAAGACATTAAAAAAAATAATAAAACAATTAGTTAAAGGGGCTATTACCCCCAAAAAAATATTTAACTACATAATCTACAGTTTAATAATACACTAAAATGACCGTTAAAAATTATATCTTGTAACTGTGATTTGACACGAATCAAAAAAAAAAATGATCCATAAATTTGCGAACATTGGCGTTTTGAAAAATTTCTTAAATCGTCTTCAGCCTGCTTCTTTTTTGTTCCATATAAATACTAGAGCATCGTACCAATCTAAAATGGCTCTTTATAACATCGTGTCTTGAAAGTGTACACAAAAAATATACTCGCAAACACGCAAAAATATGCATTCGAAAATCACCCCCATTCTTTGTAATCAGCATATTTTGACCGAACCACTTGCCCAAATTACTAAACAAAATATAGAGAATTTACAGAAAAGGCTGTAGAGTACGTCAATAAAGGCCAATTTTTTTTAGATCAAAATACTCCAAGGTCACGGTGCATAAATTTCGTCTGCATGTTATTTTTATGGGAGATTTTTGCCAATGGGACCTAGCTAAAAAAATACCAAGTTTGACCAAAACATTTCGGGTCATGATGGACACAACAATTTTTCTGTTAGTTTCTAAATTCATAACTAGTTGGCCTGAATGAAGTATATTTTCTCAGTTTAGCTGGTGAATACCCCTTTAAAAGAATTCTTTTCTTCTAAAAGATAATGTGGCGAATGTCAGTTACTTTTTTGATCCTATCATGCACAAAGAAAATTACTTGACAATCTCGCGTTATTTATCCTTATTGTTGGCAGGATGTGTATAAAATAATTCAATCTAAGTTTAAGTTCATTCCCCGCAAAACATTTCCTCAGCCGTGTTTGAGAACCCCCCCAAATGACTTTACACTGGAAATAAAGCTTGATTCGTGCGCGTCTAACTACCCCGGCACGCTGTAGAAGACACCTCTCTTAAATCTAGTTTTAGTGCGGGGTCTGGGCACTCCCGTCTCTAGGGGATGATTCCTACCAAGTGGGGGAATGAGGCTCGGCGTTGGTCACTTGAGACTAAAAGGCATCTCGGCCCACATGAGCTGTCAGTGGTTTAGAGAGGGCACTACACCGCCTTCTTGGATTACAAATACTTCTTGGAAACTCAAATGAAGAAATGCGGGGTTTATGGTTTAAGATTCTTAGAAGGAATTGCACAGAAGAATATGTGGCTCTGTTAGTGGTTTAATTAATTTGGGGAATAAGTTTGGTCGATTCTATTTTTCGGAACCTCTTGTATAAATCACACATTATGGTTATATTTAATTTTTTAAATTTAAATTTATGAAAGTTTGCGATTATTCTTTGTACTTTGGTAAATAAATAATAAAATAATTTCGTATTTAGTCTATCCACTCAGTCATACAACTGATATTTAGTTAATGGGACATTACAAACATTGGTTGTGACTCTTTGAAACTCTGTGATCACACTAAAATTTGTTTCAATATTAATGAATTATAGAAAATAGCATTGATGGAAGTGCCGAGTATATACAAATGCCCCTTTAAAAAACTTTCTCTGTCCCCCTGATCTCAAGGGTAGCTAAAACACACTGACTCTGTATCACTTTTTTGAAGGGAAATGTCAACGAAAATACGCATGTCAATCGGAGTCGTGTTCGGTTTTTATCGTGAGACGGACGGACGTACAGGAAAGTGATGTATATCGGGGACTTTCGCTCCCTTATATCGTCCACTATATCCACTATTGTCCGTCTTCTGTAGTGTAACTATTTAAAACATTGATTGGAAAATTAATGCACATGGCTATTCGAGACGATGAGTGGTGATAGATGAGGATGAAGTATGAACAGAAGGGAGGAGGGGAAACCCGGTACCGGCACGTAGCCTACTCCTTTCGAATAGTACCATGGGGACCAACGGCTGAACGTCCCATCCGAATGGACGGTGTAACTTTGACAGTCATATAGGTTCCTCCACTAAACAATATTTCAAAAGAAATACCAACAAATTGGAATTGTTAGCAAGAGAATACCATATAATGTAACAGGCATTCGTATCGTAGCAAAATGTCGTCCATATTGAATGAGAGTTCTGACATCTGAGAGACGGCGTATTGGTATTAAAAACATGCACACAGAGCTAACCGCAATGGCGGCGTAATTTCCGGCCTCGAATTGCGGAAATCGATTTGGTTTTGTGATTTATATCATTGCGACGTCAGCCCTTGTCTTCGTGATAGTCAAATATTAAAACGAGTGCCAATCACAACGTTCACAACGGAACACAAAAGATAATGTTTCTTCATTGGTCTGATTTGAATTACTTCACATTTCCCTTAGGGTTGACTTAAATCTTTGTTAACTGTATACCAGATTGTGTCAGCAATTACTTACTTAATATCAAATCAGTTAATAATATTAATAAAAAAAAATTGTGGGAAGCCTGCCCAGGGTGCAATTCATGCCTCTCTTCAGGTGCTTAACAAGGTGTGTGGCGGATAAAACAATTGTGAAGGGATGTCCGAGGGCTGTTTAAGAAGACTTTAATCCCTTGCATTCGCATTAACGACTGAGGAAAACCTCGGAAAATACCTTCAGTCAGGATTGCCGGTCCGACAGGATTTGAAACTGGACCCCCCCGAATCAGAGCCGCGCGCTTAACGCTCAAGCCAACACTGTCGGTAAAATAAGTTAATTAAATTATAAAAATACTACTTTTTTATGCATCTAACAATATAAAGAACTCATTTATGTTTGTTTTTAATAAATGCGTATTTTTATGTATTTATTCGAAATTTAACAGTTATTTATATTGTATGCTTTTATACGTATCATCACCAAGTCAATAATGTAAGTTCACAACAAACTGGTTACACTAAACTAATAAACTCACTTAAAAATGTGTTTTTATGATAAATACAAATTAAAGTGCTTCTCTGCTGTCGGTCAGATTCTCTTACCGAGTGAGCTATGAAAACAAAATATTACAATCTGTTATAGTTAATCGTGTAACAACAAAATATTACAATCTGTTATAGTTAATCGTGTAACAAGTCGTTTCGTACACTAATATGTTTAATGTATTTACACATCGCTCTACTAAGGGTGTCTCTAGCCACTAGTTTCGTGCGAATAGTTAGCCGTGTCAATAGGCGTCTGACCACACCGCGACTCAAGCACAGTTGATTGATAGCTCAAATGCCGACCACCACACAACCGCTTTATTTGTGAACTGGGTGAATGATAGTTTGGATTATTTATTCGACAAGTTCCGACGTGAATTGAATAGACTTGTCTTTTATTCACTATGTTTACCTAATGCACGGAGAGGCAGTCGGAGTAAAATATTGCAAGGGTACGAGATTACCCGAAAGAGGGAGCGAAGCTCAACGAAAAGGAAAAGAAAAAAACATAATTTGGAGTGCTTTGATATGTTTGGTGGAGGTGCCGCGGTCACTCATCTTCTAGAACAGAAGTTGAAAATTAATGTCACAAAAACACAACTAGGCGTTGAATGGTGTGCTAGGGCGAACAGAAGTTTGTGAAATTATTTTGAAGAGGTGATATTTGCTGTGTGACCGATCAGAAAAAATCGTTATGATTTTCTAATAGAGTCGAGGTTTTAAAGTAATTCATTATATTTTGATTTTGTTGCATATTTGAGAAAATAGAAAAATAATAGAAAAACTTCTATCAAATAATTAAAGGATAACATATATGCATTGACCCAGTGTATAGTGTCCATACGATAGTCACACTTGGAAGGTAATGCAAATAAAAAACTATGCTTCATGTAATGTGAACACTAAAAAGTCATACTGATTGAACTTTCGAATCTTTTACGGATTCGTTGATGTCACTGTTAACAGTGGCAGATCTAGCCCTGATTCATGAGGGGGGTTGGTATTTTACATTTTGACGTCCCCTTATACCAATTTAATTCTAACCCCTATCATTTATACTTTACTTATCAATCAAATGCGAATGTTCCCAGGTACTCAACACACGACTCGCTCGCTCACTCGTTTAACAGCTACTTTGGCGTTTTCCTACTTCGTTTTTATTTTAAATTGTACTTAAATTCAATACAAATCTCGGTTCGGTTATTTTAAAGGTTCCCTGAAAATTCTATGAAGGTCAAAAAATCGTTTGCCCTGTAGAGAATAAAGAATGAGATAAAAAATGGTAGCAAAAACTGAAAAAAGTAAGAATAAATTCTTCGGCTGAACCAAAATATGTGGCATGTCGAAGTTCAGACTTCAAAGGTCACCGACAATTTTATCAATATTGGAGAAATAATTCATTTTGTCCGGTAAAGAGCGAACAAAGAAAAAAAAAAACACAGGAGTAATTTTTTCAGAGCTTTTACATTGAATTCTTCGTCACGCTTATCCAATTAGATGGATTTAAATTTATTTATTCATTTATCGCTTCATTAAGATTGTTTGATAAATTCGATTTAAAAAAAAATATTTACATAAAACCCATGCGATTATTATAAAGAGATATGAATGCACGAGAAACTGTTTTAGAGATGTATGAAAAATTAATTTAATATAGGCAATTTTCCTTAAATTTACATTTAAAATATTTGAAAGGTGGTTTGTTTTTATATTTTTTCACAATACTTCTAGTTGAAAAACTGTGAAATAATTAACTATTAATTGTCTAATTATTTTTACTCACAAAACTCGCAGACGCTGCTGTGTGTTCACTTCTGCGGCCGTTGATTAAAAACAAGGGAAACACATTTGCAAACTTTGATAAAAGTAAATTAATTTACAACAATTGTTATTTGATGTTTGGTTTTCGCCTGAATGTTATTAAAACGTACTTAAGTTACCAGTAATCCAGAGTGGAAGATGATGAATAGTGCAAATAACGTTGATATATGAAAGCTAGCAAAATAAAAGTGTATTTGGTGAATAAAGGATTAAAATTAGGTTTTATTGTGGTATCATTTGGTTTTATTAGGCAATATTATTTTGTAAAAAATAACATAAAAAAATGTCACCTCAAGTTACAGTACAGAGGCCTATTAAGTAGACCTCGTTGTTGGACCACCCTATGCGACAAACTAGCTTACAGGGCAATGCGAGCTTGATTATTTTAATTTGCGTATACTTGCCCTGCCTAACAGAGAAACATTCATTCGTTTTCTCTCCGTCTTTCTAGTCCACTCTGTGGTCTCTCTCTCTTTCTCTCTCACAACACCAAGACATTGGCAAAGGCAATATTCTTATCGGCCACTATAACCACCTGCCTAGTGCAACCAAACTTCCTTGTTTGCGACCAGTTGTGCTGAGGGGGGGGGGGGGGGCAGGGGGACAGCTGATGCCACACTGACCTAGTAACCGGTGACAAAAAGAGGCGTTGAAACTCAAACAGTTGACAAATACTGAACTATCCCTTACCCCGTCAGTGCAGTTTCAGGAGGTTCCTGTTCGACTCCCGTCGAGACCGGAAATCCTGACTGAAGTTTTACTAAGGTTTTCCTCAGTCGTTGATACGAATGCCAGGGATTGAGTCCCATTCCCTTTATGATTGTCCTAATTCCAATATATACTTAGATATATACCTGAAGAGGGGCATTCGTTACACCCTGGGCAGGTTACCCAAGAGAATGTTATCCTTCTACACATCAAGAAGTGCCACCAATCAACACTAGTATTCTAACAAATTTCCCTTACTTTCCAGATCATTTTGAACATATTCATACCCGCTATACAAGTTCAACTGCCCATAATATTGTCTAGCTCATTCTTTCTTTCACATCGACTAGGATCAACTCCATGGATCAACTCGACACAATCTTGACTTCCTAAACGGACGGACGGACAGACAGACCGACGGACAGACAGACAGACAGACAGACAGACAGACAGACAGACAGACAGACAGACAGACAGACAGACAGACAGACAGACAGACAGACAGACAGACAGACAGACATAGTCCTCCAAAACAGCTCTCGGGCATTCTCTTCACAATAACATTTCTACAAAGTATTTATTAAGAGGCATGCAATTGGCCCTGGTCAGGTTTCTAATGGTAAATAAGTCACAAGGGAAACACTATTTCTTAGAGGCAAATTAACAAAACAAAATAGTATTTATTGTCTACCATCAAGTAAGTTTATATTAAGGATATGAACCCAGGACCGCCTGTATTGGAAGCAGGAATAAACCCACTAGACCCCAAAAAACAAAATGTATGTTTTAGGTCTATAAAATCCCTAAAGAGCAAATTGTAATTTTTTGTAATTGACATTGTAATCGTTTGACCAACAAAACTACGCTCTAAGAAATCGTCTTTCTAATCACTTTTCATACTAGACTTTTAAAACGTAGAATTAAATCAAATAGTCATAGGGTTTGTTCCTAGGTTGTGAGATATTTTTGACACATCCAATCTCAACCGATCAGGCGTAAATCAGGCATGACGTCACATGGGGTCTAAAACTTTGGTCCTGGTTTAGAACAGGACCTATTGCCATCACTGTCCGCATTGGCGGTTGCGTTTGGGGCGTACAATCAAAGCGTACGACCGCAAGAGATGTGGGTTCGTATCTCGCATTTGCTAAAGGTTTTAGTGATTGGATATCATCCTCATCTTGGCAACAATATCACCCTCGATTACTGCCATAATGAAATAATAGAACCCTAAGGCAAAACTGATTAAAATTAATTCTCTTAGACAAACGGGTAGATGGTAATTGGCAAAGTTTTTGGTCACTTGAAGTGAATAAATTATTACCGTATTCTTTCATTGGATATGTTACAAAACACTTAACAATTTAACCTTGAACACACGTAGGCCTATGATGGCTGTGTTGTACAGTATCGTTAGATTGGTTGAATTAAATATGATAAAAAACCATCATGTTTAGTGCTAGGCGGTTAGCGATAAGGACCAGTCTTAGGAATGACCTTGGCTAGCAGTATCTCTACGACTCATGGACATAACACGCGCACATAACCAACCCTAGCCTATAAAGAAGGATCACACATTCTGTTAAAACAAAAATGGAGCACCAGTTTAAATAAAAATTGAAACCTGATCACGATTGAACCGGGTGGGCGGATCCTACTGATTCCAAATTACAATCGTATGTAGGCGTAGTAGTAACGTAGTAGGCCTCCATCTAGGACATTCCTTTTGTGTGTTTTATAATAAATATAATATATATATATATATTGTTTAAACTTGGCTTTATAGTAGCCCGGTAAGCTAAGGTCCCGGGTTCAAACCCCGGTGTAGTCACTTTTTTAATTTCTGTCTAAAGAACATATATATATATATATATATAAAATACACTAGGCCAAAACAAAACAGACACATGTAGCCTAAAGCAGTTGTCCTATAAGAATTGTACCAATACGGGTTGTAGGCCCTAGGCCTACCGGTAAATCGAAGAAAAATTGATAATCGTATAGGTGGAAAGCTAGGACATTCCGTCTTACTAGGCCTACTAAATAAAATTATATTACTTATATTACCAAAGCCTACTGTGGCCAATGCCAAAAACATTCAACACGTTTTCAAAATTATAGCATAAGTTATGGCATTCTCATAACAAAACCAAGCACTCACAATGAATGATAGGCTAGGCAGAAAATTATTGGTACGAAGTGACAAATTCCCACGACTTTACAAAATGGCGTCCACCGAAGGTCTGAAAATCAACCCTCCATTTTCTCACGTAATTAGCATAATGGGAATGTAACGGTTTTATGTCACTTCAAACATACCCAATTGGGTTTAAACGGTATTGATAAAAATATTTTGAGCCTACATTCTGCGAAGTTTCGTTAAACCAAAATCAGATGAGCCGTAAAAAAAAAAAAATAGTAATGAAACGTTCCAAAATACAAATTCTAACTGTCGCGATAGGCCTTGAAATCACCTATTTTCCAAGCACCCCCCCCCCCTCACTAAACAGCTACTAAACACCGAGGGCCAAGTACCAGACTTTCATCATACCTAATCACAACCGACAGTGTTGGCTCGAGCGCTAAGCGCTCGACTCTGATTCGGGAGGTTCCGGGTTCAAATCCCGTCGAAACCGGCAATCCTAATCGAAGGTTTTTTCCGAGGTTTTCCTCAGTCGTTAAAGCAAATGCAAGGGATTGAGTCCTCTTAAACAGCCCTCGGACATCCCTTCATAATTTCCTACTCCAATATACCTAGTTAGTTTCCTGAGGAGGGGCACATCAGGTAAAACTGGTGTGCACCCTGAAACAGGTTTCCTACAAAAATTGATTTTTATTTATACCTAATCACAAGTAGCGATCTACGATGTAAACATAGTGTAAGTCACCGCAAGTCTTCTTACCGTGATTCAACAGGTAACACTCGGCAGTCAGCACTGTAAAGCGCTGACCAACACGCAGGCACTATTTGTCTTCGGTAGTTTGTATCCACGGCGAGCACGGCACTGAATTTAAAATCGTTATTATAGTATTGTTAGTCCACGTAGCTTTATAAACAAACACTTCACGGAAGCACAGATATATAAACACGATATTTATCTAACGATTGGCACCGGTCGATGGTTATTTCGCATCGTAATTAATAATATTGTCGGAGACTCTACGCGATGACAGAAGGAGCAGTGGCTTGTGACACTGACGTGCGTGCGGATCTCGCTTGGATTCCAGCAGCAGCTTGTCTCTGATTGGTTGACGATGGTCGATAATAGATACTAGAGTCGATAAAGAAGTCGGGGAAACTTCTTTATCGACTCTGATAGATACTGTCGGATTCTGTCAGTTTTATATAGTTTTAATGCAAATTATTACCTTTTCAAATAGGTTAATAATTAATTTAGGCTGTTATGCAACTTTTTTAAATTAATGAGACTTTACGATGAGCATGGAAAATTTAACCTCCACTCCCAAGTTGATTCCACAGCCATTTTGAAACGTAATACTCTGACCAAGGTCTGCTGGATCTCCGCCTAGCGGAGGATCGTCTAACTCTCTAGGTTAGTGGCCACACGAGCGAGTTAGACGAGCCTCCGCCAGGTGGCGGAGATGTAGTAGACCTTGACTCTAATTAGTTTCCTTTAGGTGGCAGTGAATTTGTTCAACAGATGTTTTGAATTTGACACTTGACGTACCTAACCGTAAACTTCGTTTGGACGCAACATTATGATTTTCGTGAGATACGTATTTGTTTATTTTTTTACAACTGTGAGTGACGTGGGAGAACTTGATCAAGAAATGATAGTGCAGGACAAGTGGACAGACGTGCCAAACAAATATCGCTTCGATCGTGGGAAAGAAAGGTAAGTAACATTTTACAAACTCGGACCGAGTCGAGTATGCATGGGGCCTAGTAGCAAGAAATTCCCAAGAATGCCTGGGTGCATTGCTGCTCGATGGGTTTCCTTGCCTCTGGCCGTGGGCCCCCTTGAGGGTCCGGGCCCTCATTCTCTTAGGGCCCGGGCGCAACTGCACTCCGTATTCCTACGCCCCTGGGGCCTAGGACCTAGGCCAAGACTTTATCCCCTAGGCCTAGACCTGGGCTGAACGTATAAGCCTAGGCCTACCTACATATTTTCAAATCTTATTTGTAATCTTAGGCCCTACCTAGCCTATATTTTCTACCATGTTCATGTGACCCTAGGTCAAACGTGTTTGGCATAATCAGCTGTAGGC
Source organism: Sweltsa coloradensis (assembly GCA_024449915.1). NCBI lineage: Eukaryota > Metazoa > Arthropoda > Insecta > Plecoptera > Chloroperlidae > Sweltsa > Sweltsa coloradensis. The sequence continues at coordinate 35,723 of JAMZAV010000285.1, read as the reverse complement.
CTATGCGTTCTGGTTCAGATGTTAAATAAATTAAATGTGATAGAATAAAGATGGGGGGTGTGGTCCAGATTAGATTAGCTATTAAGAGTGGGTGGGTCAACCGTTTGAGTTGACCATTCTTACACCCCATACCATCCCTTTCTTTCTCTACAACTACAATCTTACGTCACATCTTTATTGTCTCATTGAAATTGTTTTAAAATGTAATCACACCCATCTCTGCTCTATACGCTCATCAGGGTCTCTCACCGCAACTTCAAATACAACACTGACAAATTCATGTGTATCCGAGCTATACTTTGTTGTGGCGTTAGCAAGTCCCATCTATTGCATTGAAATAATTATGAATTGTATCTCAAGTACCTCTAGACCAGCGTCGTGTACCACAGCGGATTACACGAGGCTGTAGTAATCCAAACTTGACAAACTTGTAACTCGAGCCGATATCTATCCCTAGTAACTAGACCTCCTGTCAAGTGGAGTGGCTCAGCGGTCAGCGCTGCAGCACTCGACGAGTCGATTCGGCAGGATCTGAGCTCGATTCCCGACGCGGACAATCTTGATTGGAGGACTGACTGCTTGTTTAAAGAAGCGTGTATTGTATCGGAACCTTGCCGGTAAAAGTGTCTGTCCTCAAGTACAGTGGGTTTGTGGGTTCGATTCACACGCACACCACCGGCAGTACTATAACATTTCAATTATCATTGTATTTAAAACATAAACAACAGTGGCCTATCGAGTTCAATGGTTTGGATGGGTGGCCCTTCGACAATCTGACGTACGTACTCGTAGCAAAGATTTTATATGATAATATGAGATAAGACGGTCTGGGGAGAATGTTCTTTACACTAGAACACAGGAGCGTTACTAGAGTTTGGATAATGGGGGGGGGGGGGGGGGCGCAAATCTAGCAGTGGCAAATCCAAACCTTCGCAAGGGGAGGGGGCTTTAGTGCCAGTGGCGTAAGCGTATGCAGAAATTCATAAAGGGGGATCAACCAATTAATTCATAGATGTAACGGAGGCTAAGTGGGGGTACGGGGGGCTTGGCCCTCAGAAAATTTCCCCTTCGAGGTCACTTTGGTGAAATTTTGTGCCCGTTAACAAGATGAAAACGAGGAACGAGGAACACACCAGGTATTGTTTTAATGGGTTTTTAATGCTCTTCAAAAAATGTGAATAGCAGTTTTACCGCAAATGCAATAGTTTTAATTATATTTTAAATTGTTAGAATGTATTGCAACTATAGCACTTTTTAATATATATATTATAATTATTTATACGTAAACTTGCTTGATTGCTACGAAATTTTTACACTATACTAAAATTACGTCAAAAGATCCAAAATTGTTAGTCTCGAAACGAAATTCTGGTAACTTATTGATTTTTTTATTAATAAAATTAAGCATTAATTAAATCCCAATTAAAAGTTTATTATTTACGTACTACAATCACAAAGTGTAGGCCTATCACACAAGAACAATATGACCACAATTGACTTAAAAATTATTGGTTTCAGAACTCATTTCCAATCACTTTCATATTTATATAATTAATTCAATTAATTCAAAATAATGACAGTAATCTCAATTAATTGTGTAAAATTAAGACATTGTGGTCGATCTTGGTATCATTTTGAAGCTAGTTTTATGACGAATAATTGTATGGAAAAACTAATTAATTAAATTAATAAATCACCAAATTAATTACATTTTAGTTAAATTATACATTTTTGACATATGTATTATACCTAAACCTAGATTGATCGTCATAAAAATATACCACTTTACTGACATAATTCCAATGAATCCAAAATGTCATGTCCCTAAACCAAACTACTTATATCTCATGTTGTTGACACGTAGCACATACAAAATGCCAACAGAAGTATAAAAAATAAACAATGCGAGTATAATTTTAAAAATAAATAGTCCCAAAATTAAGTTTCATGCTACTTTATTTATTATTATTTTATTTACTTTTTTATATAAATCTTATTACATAGATGTAGACTCAACAATGAACTACAATTTGAAATACTAATATAACAAAAACAAGTATAAAAACACAATAATTTTGTTAACAAATTCAAAAAAAGGATATTAAATACAACAATTAATTAATGAATCAAATATAAAAAGGATGGAAAAAAATAAAAGGAAAAAGACAAAAAGGAAAAATATATACGAAAAAAATAAGTTTGTTATTAAAGTTTAGAATGGCTTTCAAATAAACATACACAATATTAACCGAATTTATCTTCAGAATAATATGTTTTGAAAGCATCATATTACCACATTTAAACAAACATGCAATCTTCGTTTGACAAAAATGTACTCTGTACGTGAAGATAACTGGGAAGTCCTGGACTTTTGTAATAGTTTCATGGATGATAAGCTTTTTTATAAGTGCAGTGTAGAGTCCAACAAATTAATTACATTGCAGTACAGATGTCATAATCGTCGTTACGGCGTAATATGTGAGGTTATCTCACTTTAGCTTGGTCATCATCCGCTCGACTCAAATAGCATCGCCGCAAAGTGTAGGTATATTAAGTTGTAACCACCCATTCTTCTGATCGACCTGAAAATTTGCACGCGGTTAGTGTAACGTTTGGGTTGGTTTGTGCCACAAACCGCCTCGTTTGTGGTACCTTTTGTGTTGTTGCTTATGTATACAAAATATTGTACATTTAGTGTTATTAGGATTGTGCAAGGATTAGTATAGGCGCTTTGTTTTCATGTATATTAGGTACAGCAATCGTTATACTTGATAATGTATGAAAACAGTGTTTTAATACATCATGGATTTTGCGATGTGTCAAAACAGGCTTCACATAGCAAAATGTTGTGTCTTTAAAAATTATAATAATCATCTAAGGCGACGGTCGTTCGCCCGCAGCCAAGCGCACGCGACTGCTTAGGCGACGAGAACTCGCGGCCCTGTATACCGAGGCTGGTTCTGACTTGCATGGGCCTTTCCTCCCCACACCCCTTGGCTAGAGTGGCGCAATAATATGACCTAACGGTTGATGCTCCCTTTATCCAAATAGAATTCAAATCTTAAGCCCGTAGCAGACTACTCAGAGTTCAAACGATTAGTTTAAACCCGTGAGCTACACTGGAAAACTCAAACAGCTCAAACTGTCCAAAACAACATCATCAACAACTACTTTAGATGTACATCCTCGATCAGAAGTAAATCAAGCGCTGGGTATAGAAGATAAAACGAGACCACTTGATTTACTGATGATGATTTTGTTTCTTAACGTCTCATATTAAGGCACTAAGGCTATTTGAGACGATGAGTGGTGATATATGAGGGTGAAGGACTATACAAAAAACCATGCCTTGCGGGATTCGAACCCATGTATGAGGCTTGAATTTTAAATCGTTATTCTCAATTTATCGTCTCGGTTGTCCAGTAGTTATAAGACGTTCATCCGACATTTGGGAGACCCGGGTTTAATTCCCAGTAACCTGCATTTATTAATTTCTGGATTGTTTAATATGTTTACTTAGTTCATTAAAAACTAAAATTTATTGACATAAGATGTACATACATAAGCCTATTATTAAAGTTAAAATTAAATATATTATAATGAATGGCAATGATGCACATAATTGAATATAATTATTAAAATATATAAATATTGATATTTATGATCACAATTAATTAATAGCCTGTAGACTAAACTAAAGTTAGCTAGTAAATCAATTTTTTATTCCGGTATTAGGGAATTTAACAACTTACCTTCTGTAGTTATTAATTCCATTAATGTTGCTAGTTTTAAGAGAAATTATCTCTTGCATAGAGCTCAGTCTCAGCAATGTAATTTATATAAATAGAATACTTATAATATTATATTATATTATTATTAGAAGGGATATGGTTATTTATTTTTTGGTATAAGGCTCCAGACTAGAAATCAAAATATGTACTGATATCTAGTCAGGCCTATCTACTGTACGTGAAATATGTAATGTAATATGTGTGTAATATGTAAAATATGTAATGTGTTGCAATAGCTGTTGCAGCTAAATAAAGAATTATTATTATTATTATAGATTGACGCGGGTTCGCACCCCGCACACGGGGTTATTTTGTGTCACTTTAGACGTGCACTATCTTGAGTTCATTAAAGGGTCGTTTTTCACATTTTTTTAAACTAGGAAAACGCTTAAGTCCCGCCGCGTTGTTGGATGAGCGTAATTGGTGCATTGAGCTGCCATGTGTTATGCGGATTTTCTGTTGTTCTGTGAAAAAATTATTACTAAGTTGAAGATTTTTTAAAAATTAATTTAAATTAAATAAAAAATAAACTTTAATTTTTAATTTTTTAATTAATCGTAATTTTAAAAAAGAAAAAAAATTGTAAAATTGCGATTTTCATATAAAAAAATTATTCGATTGCGCTCAAATTTCACACGAATATATTAATTCATAAAATTATGGTTCTGTGAAAAAATCATTAAAATCGGATAAAGCATGTAGGTGTTATAAGTCAAAGAAATTTTTAAAAAATCGAAAAAAATCGTAAAATTGCGATTTTCATGAGAAATAATTTTTCGATTGCGCTCAAAAACGTGGCAGTTCTAAGTTCAGAGATTTCAAAGGCCTCCATAAAATTTCATCGCAATTGGAGTATCGGTTTAGCCGGAATCGTGCTGACAAACACACAATAATACAGAAAAAAAAGAAAAAAAAAACATTCCGGATTTTTTTCTCCAGTGTAGTGAAATGGAATCTTCGCTTCGCTCGCTACGCTCGCTACGCTCATCCAACCACATAATCTACAGCATAATACAACACTTATATGACCGGTTAAAAAATTATATCTTGTTACTGTGATTTTTAAGATATTTTCAAAATTTTTAATCCAGAAATATGAGAAAATTGTCGTTTTGGAAAATTTCGTAAATCGGTTTTAACCTGTTATTTTTTTGTTCCACATAGATACTAGAGCATCGTACCAATCTAAAATGACCCTTTATAACATCGTGTCTTGAAACTGTGCACAAATATACACTCAAACACGCAAAAATATACATTCCAAACCACAACCCTTCTTGATAATCAGCATATTTTGACCGAACCACTTGCCCTAATTACGAAACAAAATGTAAAGAATTTTCAGAAAAGGCTGTCGAGTCCGTCAATAATGTCCAATATTTTTTATCCTCCAAAGTCACGGGGCATAAAAATCGTCCCCATGTTATTTCTTATGGGAGATTTTTGCCGATGGGACCTAGCTCGAAAAAACACAACGTTGTTTGAAACTTTATGGGAGGTTATGGTGGACCCAATAAATTTTCTGTTTGTTTCTTAATTAACTAGTTAGCATGAATGATTTTTTTTTAGTTTGGCGGGTTAACACCCTTTGAAAGTGTATTTATAGTCAAGCCGTGATATTAAATTATCTTATGTCGAGTATATCTATTCCGCTGTTGAAGTCGCGTCTATATAAAATGTTTATTACTGTGAGATGAAGCAGCAAATACAGTTTCGCAAACCGCACATTTCTGCAACTTGCAAGTGATAGCGTGAACTCGAGGTCATGGGTGATAAGGTTGGGAAGCTCCACTGAAGAAGAGACCAAAGTGTATATACTTTACAGTGTAGCTCGGAGTGGATATATAAAGCCCTGGTGGGCTCGGGAGGTCAGTCGTCTGCGAGCCGTGTTGGGGAATCCTACGCAAGGTGAGTGACTTCAAGGTCGTATAAGATTACATTTTTTAAGAGGGAATGGGACACATTTGGCAGTTAGCAAATAGCTGTTCGATCGGCCAAGAAGCATTTGACGTATATGAAACTTTGCTTAGTTGTCAATGAAGCATACATGGACAGCCCTGTGGTATTGGATTTTCAAAATTTTTGTTTTAATCAGCCAAAAAAATCACGAATACAGTCATTTGGAGTTTTTAACAAAATCAAAATTTGTGAAAACTAATTTAATTTTGATAAATTATTTTAAAACAAAATTTAGAAATGTGTTATTGCAGAGCCCTATATTTCCACATTCGTGACACATTTTAAAAATTTCAAACACTTGTGGTGTCAATCGGCCAAGCAAACGGCAATTTGCCTAAAACGCATGTCCTATAATCACTCAAATTTAATTTCTCTTTGGAAGCCTGCCTAGGGTATAATGCATGCCCCTCTTCAGCTAACTAGGTGTTTTACGAATTGTGAAGGGATGTCCGAGGGTTGTTTAAGAGGACTCAATCCCATTCATTTATATAGGATTACCTGTGGCGGGATTCGAATCCTGAACCTTCTGGATCAGAGTATCGCGCTTTATGCTCGAGTCAAGACACCTTTTTTCATGGTTTTCTTCATAATAATTTAGTTCGTTCAGGCGAATACTGAAATTGAGTAGTCTTGACTATTCCCTTCACAATTAAACCCCATAACCTATACCTAGTTAGTCACCCGAGATTGTCACACCGGATACACATGTGTTCACTACAGCGGGTATCCTATGAAAAAAAACTCTTCTTGTTAACGATTATTATTCATTAGTCGATATCGAATTCTTTAGTAATGTTTGTATTCGTTTTTAAGAGGGAATGGGACACATTCGGCCAGTGGAACGTAGCTGTTCGCTCGGCCAAGAAGCCTCCGACGTATTTCAAACTTTGCAAATTTATCAATAAAGCATACATGGACAGCGCTACTGTCGTGGATTTTTTATAATTTGTCCTAAACAGTAAGAAAAAATCATGAATGTAATCAATTTAGGATTTTTTAACCAAATCGAAAATAGTGAAAAACGATTTATTAAAACATTAATTAAACAAACAATTTAAAACATTTTTGACAATTATGACCGTAGGGCGTAGAGCCATACTTCCACTTCTATGACAACTGAACAAAATTTCAACCACCAGCAGGTGTCAGTTAGCCGAGAGAACAGCAACCCCAAAAATTATTTTTTACCACGTGATCTATAGCACAATACTACACTTAAATGACCGTTTAAAAAATTATATCTTTTAACTGTGATTTAACACGAATTTTTTTAATTTTTTGATCCAGAAATTGGCGAAAATTGATGTTTTGGAAAATTTCCTAAATCGGCTTTAACCTGCTTCTTTTTTGGTCCACATAGATACTAGAGCATAGTACCAATCTAAAATGCCCCTTTTTAACATCGTGTCTTGAAACTGTGCCCAAATATACCCTCAAACACGCCAAAAATTTGCATTCCAAAATCACACCCCATCCTTTCTTGGTAATCAGCATATTTTCAGCAAACCACTTGCCCAAATTACAAAACAAAATTTAGTGGATTTACAGAAAAGTCTGTCGAGTACGTCAATAATGGTCACTGGTCAGTAATTTTTTTGATCAAAATCCTCCAAGGTCACGAGGCATATAGTATCTTCCCTGTGTTATTTCTTATGGGAGATTTTGCCGATGGGACCTAGCTCGAAAAATGTCATGTTTGACAATTTTTTGGGACGTCATGGTGGCCCCAATAATTTTTCTGTTAATTGCTAATTCATTAATAGTTAGCCTGAATGAAATATATTTTTTAGTTTAGCGGTTAAATACCCCTTTAAAACGCATGTTCTATATTCTCTCAAGAATAAAAATTTGCTTGATATCTCCTAAATGTAAACATTTTTCTATTACTTCTTTATTGGCCAACTTCCGTAGTTTTATAGCAAAAATTGCATGTTCACATCAGGTTTATTAAATATTAATATGAACTAATAAAGTACTCATTTTGGACTGTTCACTGTACTTTCTTAAATATTATATAAATGAAAGTATAATGCAATACTTTGAGAACCTTACCTCCCCTTCCAATGTCAACAATGTTAATATAAACACAGACCCCAAACAAAAATATATTATTACTGACAACAGTAAAAAATGTGTATAGGCCTTCTTGTTTAACCAAACTGGTCTAATAATTTTGGATCTATGTATGTAGTATAGGCCTATACAATTTAAGCACATTTTCTTTTCGTAACAGGAAAGTGACAGATTCGTATTCTTAAAACGTGATTTTCGTTAAAATATAAAATTGATCGTTTCAAAACATCGTTCAACTTGGTTTAAAATATGGTTCAATAACATGTGGTTCAAAACGTGAATCACACTTAATAAATCAGCTATGAATCAAAATACATTATTCTTTTTCAGTATTAATTCATCGTCCTAGCTTCACAAGAGTCCGCCATGTTTGGTCCACGCGACCTCGTGTTGGCGGCCATGTTTGTTCTGGCGGCCATGTTTGTCCTGGCCTACAGTAAACAGTTCACCCAGTGCGACCTAGCCAGGGAGCTTGTAAACCAGGGAATTCCCAGGGACAAGATCAAAGACTGTAAATAGAAGTTCTGTTTAGATAATTCATACCATAATTAATTTGGCTCAAATTTGGTTATTTTGACCTAAAAATTTACATTCTTTTTTTTTTATTAAAATTTTTAGTTTTTAGCTTTTTATATTTTTCATTGTAATATTTTAGGAACTATGTTAAAATTTTGTTTTTGAATAAAAGCAACGTTTTATGTTCAATTTTAAATTAAAAGTGCATATTATCTTAAACTAGTTTTTTACAGATTAATTTTTGCATATTTTGGATTTTCTGTATTTCAATTACTAGCAATACCAGAAATATATTAAATTTCCGAGGGAAAAACCATATTTTTTACCGTTTTTGTAGATTTCTTTTTTCAATCTTCTGTAAAAAAGATCCATCCTTCCCATCAAGATGAGACTAAAAAATATGTGAATTTGAATTCCACATTCATCCCCCCCCTCTCCCCCAATTGAAAAAAACTGTAATTCACATTTTAAAAAATCAAAATTGTTATGTCCGTTATAATGGACGCCTGGTCTGAATGAAACATTCCTTCACGAATTGATGCAACATTTTCAATTTTGTCGATATCTATTATTGCAAGCAAGTTGATTTTTACAATAAATAAATACAATTCATTACGGAAAATTCAATCGTATATAACAAAATTATTACAAGTGGTTTGTACATTATAGGGCCATTCTAAAAAAACAACACTTATCTTTGTGCAATCTGTCATATCACCCTTAAATTTGAATCTGGACAATAATAATAATTTCCAACCCTTCATCAAACAATGAAGTCGGGTAGGGAGTAGAAGAAACTAACCACACTCTTGGGCCCGAACAATATGATATCTAATGTTCGGTATTTTTATGTTACCTTTTAAACTAGGAGTAAACTGTATGTATACACCCTACTGGTTATCAGGGACTTCATACAGTAGTGGTTAAAGAAGCGCTCCTTGTGGCACTCCTACCAGGGTTGAAGTTTTGTTCTTGTCTACAGGGGTCTGTCTGGTCGAGGCCGTGAGCTATAGACAAACTCATTTAATTGGAAAAACCTACAAGAATGGTAGCAAAGACTATGGTCTTTTCCAGGTGTGTACCAACATTATCACGGTTATTAGTTTATTATTTATAGTTTCATTTCTATGATTTTCTTTTTTCTCTCGTGGGAAACCTGTCCAGGGTGCAATGCACGCCCCTCGTTATTTAGGTGTCTTGCTAGGAATGTTGGAGTTTAGAGAATTGTAAAGAGATGTCCGAGGGCTGTTTAATTTAAAATAACCCAATTCTTTTAGTCATTATTGTCGGTGGCGGGATTTGAACCCGTGGCGTCCCAACTCATCTTTTTCTCTCTCTCGCGCGCGCGCTTTACGCTCGAGCCACCACTTTCGGATTCTATTACTTCATATTACAAACATTTCATTTTGCCATTCCCTTATTATTACACATAGATACCTATGATGAACCTGTGTTTTACCTTAATGCAGTAAGTGTCTACTTCCTTAATGCCAGCAAACCCTGATGGTAAATTATTATTTTACACAATTGTGTGCTTTTGATTAATTAGTCTTAATTTAATGTGTTTATAAAAAATCAAAATGCAAAGAATGGAGTGATTCTGAGTGGCTTCCGCATATTCACCTCAGCTCCCAACTTCTTAGCTGCATATTCACCTCAGCTCCCAACTTCTTAGCTGCGTATTCACCTCAGCTCCCAACTTCTTAGCTGCGTATTCACCTCAGCTCCCAACTTCTTAGCTGCATATTTACCTCTGCTCCCAACTTCTTAGCTGCGTATTCACCTCAGCTCCCAACTTCTTAGCTGCGTATTCACCTCAGCTCCCAACTTCTTAGCTGCATATTCACCTCAGCTCCCAACTTCTTAGCTGCATATTCACCTCAGCTCCCAACTTCTTAGCTGCATATTCACCTCAGCTCCCAACTTCTTAGCTGCATATTCACCTCAGCTCCCAACTTCTTAGCTGCATATTCACCTCAGCTCCCAACTTCTTGTTTCAGATAAACAACCGCTACTGGTGCACAGAGGCGGGCCCGGCTGGCAAGGACTGCAACGTGCGATGCAGAGGTGAGGGCACTTACCTAGCTTGGCTGGGCGAGCGAAGCGATACAATGTTTTCGAAACAGTTATCTAAATTGTTTTGTTTAGATCGATGCCGGGTTTTGAGCTCGCTAAATGTAGCCTTCTATATATTTTATTTATATTTCAATAGATACTGCCATTATCGTACTGTAGTTTGGTTTTAAATGCACCTTTCTTAAGGTTTTGTTTTGCGTTTTTTTAACCTTCTGAGATAAACATTCGATCGGTTTTGTAACTACATGTGGACTTAACAATGCAGATTAGAGCTGTAATTATTTGCTAGTTGCATCCTCCTCTCAAGTGACCTCTTATACATGTGAAAAGCAAGTTGTTAATTTTATAATCCTATATTTCCTTCTGTTTGTATTTTACTGAATCGCTTTTATTTTCTTCTCCTTACCTTCTCGTACGGTCACCCGCAACTAACAGGGCTCATTGTTGCAGACTTGGTGAATGACAGTATCAGCGATGACGTAGCTTGTGCCATGAAGATCTACAGGCGACACGGCTTCTCTGCCTGGCACGGCTGGACCAGGGCGTGCAAGGACGGACTCGCGCAGTGCGTCTGGCACTGTTTCAACCCGTGTTGAATTCAGACTTTTCATCCCGGGGGGGCTATGTAATATCCCGGGGGTATTATATAGGGACTACGTACGATGGGTTTGGGGGCAAAGCCCCCTGTAATAATAGCTAGTGCCGCAGGCGAAAATTTCGAAAATCAGGTTTTTAAAGTGCGTTTGGTGTATTTTTAGAAAAAAGTTGTGGGCTGAATGCAATACCAAAATAATATAGTTTTTGTGTAGCTTTGCTGTGTTGTGGATGCTTTAAGTTTCTAAATATCCACTAGATTTCACCTTCAAACCGCTAGATTCAAAACGGTTATTTTAGCAACTAAAACAAATATACAATATTTTCCAAACAGGGTGAAATACTGTTTTATTTTACTAAACGGTCCCTGCGGGCGCCTAGTTCCGTCACTGAATATTGTATATTCTAACACACCCCTCACTGTCCCCTCAATGCACGAATCTTGTCAATGTTGCCACTGTGCATTGCCTTCAACAGGATGCCTAGCATTGGTTTACCTGATAATAGGTTTACGCATTCGAAAGTACACTGACCATTTTACCCACACAACTGCATTCTGTTAACCACCTGTACAGTTCCTGCAAGCGCATATCCTCTCAAGGCGCGACTGCGAGCCAACATACAAAAGAAGACATAGTTGGGAATTTCCTAAACAGAAGTCGGAACCCTTCGAATGACCATACATTCACAAATCGAGTTCCAGACCTCGTGAGTTGACATTTCAAAATGAAGGAATATATAGTGCATGTATTCAATTTCGCCCCACCCCCCCCCCCCGGGATTATAGCTGGATTCAACACTGGTTTCAACTATCAGGCTCTCAGGTCGCGTAGAGGTCGTATTTTTAAGTATCAGGCTCACAGGACGCATATGAGGGTCAAGTTTTTAAGTAACAGGATTTCAGATCTTTTTTGTGTTAATTACATTGAAAGTTTCTTTTATAGATATATCAATATCTATGTATTACTTTTTATTATTTATTAAAAACTATTTATTACTCTATGTAAAGTTTCTTATAAATTGTGTAAGGATATTTATTACAACCAATGAAACTCATTACCCTTTTTGTCAATCTTTCTTCTATGTATTTTCTCCTCACCTAAGTCACCCTCTTAGCATGTATTTATATGGGGTTCACGTCTCACAATGAAAACCGAACACGACGTTCAATTGGCATCACAACCCTCCAACATGGATGTTTACAGAATAAATTTGGGTGACCCTGGGGTTAAGAAGGAGGTGAAGCTAATCCCGAAATAATGGGTATAAGTTCATTTGGTTTCAGGGTGCGTCAACCGTTCGGTTATAATGCGCCACTCTAGCCTAAGGGATATAGGGCGGAAAATCCTATGCTGGTCAGAACCAGCCACGGGTAGGTGAAATAAAAGGGGTTCTCATGTCGTGGTGTCTTCGTCAAGGAGGTCATCAGGGAAGGGGGAGAGTCCCCAACGACGACTGCCAGAGGTCGCATCTTTTTCTGGCTGAATGCTCGTACCCCAAACAAATTTGGCATGTGTTGTCAGGTACCTTGATCCCCTTGATGAAGATAGTTTTTAAGTTCATATCACGTTTCATGACAGCTGGGTAATACCTCGAAATCACCCCAACTCTGCTTGCTGTATAAGGTGTCTGAGTGTGTAGCGCGGCCACGGCTTGACTGCGGCGCCTAACGACACTTAGAATTGAATTATAGTATTTAGTTGTAGGCTTTCGTGATTCATGTTTTATGCTAACTGAAATAATCACGCAATATATAATATGTTTTAAAACAAATATTTAATTAAAACTTCAACGTTTCGAAAGAAGGCTTTCATTTTCAAGAAGATGGTATTATAAAACAATAAAAACTAAACAGTAAAAATATAAACAAACGAATCACTGTGCTAAGCTCTTTGCTTATATATGCTTATCTTTGCTATATATAGTAATTACCTTGGCTTTGTAGTATATAACGCCAAAAACCGGAAGTGCCATTTTCTAAATGACGGCCACGTTGATGTGAAAAGAAGGGATTTTCCGTTTTCTTGGGATGAATACCATTTCATATGTGTGAGACATAGGGTACCGGCCCAATTTGTAAGTAACAAACCCTGTCGAATCTGAATTTGACCGATAATACCTTGGATTTTGACCCATTTGCCCGGATTTCAAGATGACGTGCAACAAGTTGTTGAAAAGGGATACACCTATTTATTTTTACGCGTGCAAAGGGTCAAGTAGATCAGAAGAATGGGTGGTTAGGCATTAAGTTGTAACCACCCACTTTTAAGTGCATGTAACTTTTGAACGGTAACAGCACAAATAATGCGGTTTGCCAGCACAAACGTAGCACTAACGAATGCGATTGTTTCCTTCGTTTGTGCTGTAGTGGATAGTTACAACTTAATGGACCTCACTTCTTGGCGCAAGCAAGACAGACTGGTTGCGCTACAGGCAGGTAGCCGATAGGAATATTGTGAGAGAGAGAGCAAATAATTTATTTTTATTTATTTATTATTTATTTAACGTCTATCCTATTCAGTTATAAAAACTGATTTACAAAGGAGGACAACTAAATAAATCTAATAACATAGATGCAGAAACAACAATAAACTACATTTTCGTAAATATTTGAAATAGTAGCATTACAAGAACAATGCATTAAACACAACAATTTTGGTAACAAATAAAAATGATATTATATGCATTTAATGAATGAATCAAATATAAAAAGGGTGGAGAATGAAAAGAAAGAATAGACATAGACTTGTGATGGAGAGAACGAATTAATACTTCTCTGGATAGGACGAGTATATTCGCGAATTAAAGTAGTCAAGTTCAAGCTCACTCTCGGTGAAGTCTTTAAAGAAGTTTCTGTTAATTTACTTACGTACTTTCCCAGTGACTAGTCTTGGTTTCGTTGTTGACGTACGTACGTATGTACGTTGTTAGATATCTAAGGAAACTTCAATGCACGTATATGACTCTACTCTCTTTAAATACTCACTAAACTACTGCGGTGTGGAGGTGTCAAAAGTAACGTAACTAGGAATAATCTTTTTTGTGGGTGGTGACAGGGTAGGGGGGGGGAGGGGCGAGGAGGTTATGGTCCCCGAGAAGAGCACTAACCGAAACATTTATTTACTTATTTCGTAGTGTTTTGAGTCAAAGATGATGACAATGCTTTGAATGAACATGTGGTTCGTTGGAATCTGCTTCCGATGCAGGTCCAGGGTTAGTTGTCTATTACATACAGTACTTGGGTGAACTCAAACACGTTGACCTTGGTTGGCTGCTCAGTACCGCACACCTGCGTTGACTGACAACGCAGTTATGGTTATCACCGCTAGGTCGCAGCACCGTATGGCACGCCTAATATGTGACGCGCAGGCAGCCCGCTGTACACATAAGCTAATTATTCATAAATTCGTCTCCCCAACCGAAAGTATACTAGGCAAAAGTTTTAACGAGCAGAAATCAAAAATATTTATTTTTTTACTGCCATGGTTCAAAGATGTAGGTTTCGAGTTTGAGCCACTTTTGTGGGTAGAGATGCTATGGGGCTGAGCCGCTATTCCAGTTTTCCTAGAATATTGTACCGGATATTTCGATTAGTGGGTCTATGATTATTGATTTGCAAAGCAGTTACGTGTATCGTTATATCTTGACTGAATGTATGTAGTAGCCTAACCAGAAAAAGTGAAGTGTACATTTGAAAAGCAAAATAAGCCCGCCCCCCAAACCCCACTTTCCGATGTTTTAGAATTGACGTCTGGCAACCAATTCTAAAACATCGAGACAGTGGGCGGGGGTCCCCGTGGTGTGTATTTTTAACCACTTTTCCTATCCTGATTATAATTGGATGAGCGAAGCGAATACTTCAATTTCACTGACCCCCCAAAAAATTAGCTCGGGTGTTTTTTTTTTGTTTTTTTTTTTGTTTTTTGTCTGATTGTTCGCGCTCTACCGGGCAAACGGCATATATAAGCGATCTTGATGAAAATTGGAGGGGAACTTCGAAATCTATGAATTTAGACCTGCCACGTGTTTGGGTATAATCATTTAAATATTGCTCATGAATATCGTACTGTTACGATTTTTTTCGATTTTTAATGCGACATTTTCGTGATATTTGGGCCGATTCTGACCAAACGGGTGGGGCTACTACGTTCATATTTCACATGGACATTAAAGTAATGGTGATGTATTGCCTTTTGAAAGAAAAAGTTAAAAAGTTAGCCAGAATCTATAGAAATAAAGTTTATAATATGAGTTTTTTTTTTAGATATAATAATAATTATGGAAATTTGACAACAATCACTTACAATGCGTTCAAAAAGCAAATCTTTGGGCCCCCATATTATTAACATAGCAATTAATGCTACTTTATAACAAATATTATCCTAATTTAACAAAAATGATTTTGCAATGGGACTTGAAAAAGTAAAGAGATCCTACACATACTAAAAACTTACAAAAATGTTCATCCATCAACGCGACTAGAAAAAGCGTTTGCGAAGCGGCCTAGTAATTCTACATTCAGAAAAGTACCTTGTATTTGCTTTGCTGAACGTAGACTTGTTAATCGATAATGGATCACTTGTCGGTTAATACACAAAATAGTATTGTTGCCTAAATTTTAAATAAATGCATGTTTATTGTTATATGTTTACTCCCTGAAACTAGAGGTGAGCTCTGGCGGTCATCGTCGGTGCCCCTTCCCATTACGATTTCCCAGACGATGACGACGACCATGACAACACGAACAATGACAAAAATGTGAGAAACCCCTGATTCTGACCAGCAAGGGATTTTTCGCCCCACATCCTCTATAGGCTAGAGTGGCGCATTATGACCTATCGGTTGACGTGCCCTTAATCCAAATAAACACTACTCTTCTTCCTACTAGCTGATGATTGCGAAGTGGACTTTATCTCTTTCCTCGCCTTTTACAATTAACCCATGCTCCATGCTGCATTGATCCATGCTCTGGGCCAAATTTAACCCCGGGCTCAGACGGGGGTAAAAAATAAATTAGGCCCTAGTACATTAAAAAAAATAAAAAGGTAAATTCGTTTCGTAACTTTATAATTATTTGGGACATTTAAAATAAAATCGGGACGTCTGGCACTTTAGGAGCCGTCCTAGCAACGAAGCACAAAATAAATTCCATGGTTGCTCGAATAAGCCTTGTTGATTCTGGTGCTGTCCGCGGGCGGAATAGTGTCCAGCTTGTTAGACTAGTGCTTCCTCATTTAAACTATAGTTGGTCATTGATCGCGCGTTCATGGTGTCGGTGCCAACAGGGTAGGCATGGTCTGCTTTAATTTTAATGTCCGTCTTTGCTATGTGAAAGAGTGGATGGACTCTATAAATACAAATTTATTTATTTAATTCAAATATGACCGGAAAGTGTCTTATTTTTTAGATTTCAACGTTTTTTAAGTAATGTCAAAGCGTGAGACTGTAGAGCCGCCCACAAAGGGTCTCTGTGAATGTGGCTAACCAACAGAGGTAGCTCATGCTTGACCGGCAATAGTATTACGGTATTTTTCACAAGTTTGCTTTCAATTATAAATAAGTCAATTGCTAAGAATTGACTTGATTAGGTTTTCCCATCCAACTGTATTTACACATTTAACATGTTACACATAGGCCTGAGCAGTAGAATGCATGTTCCCTACGCAGATAAATTAAAATTGTAGATAACTGCTTTAAATGTGTTAACTACACGATGCTCAGTTATTTGCTGGTTATAATTCCACAGTGGGATCAACTAGTAGGCCTTTCCGTAGGAACTCTAAGAAAAGAAACTGCGTGTCTGTTATTTTATTAAATTTGTTGGGAATATATTTTACTCCAACAATTAACTGTATTGACTCTATCTATCAATCCAGATTTTATAAAATTAACGGTCTCGATAGCTTAGAGGAAAAGCACACGACCTGCAATGAGAAGGCTGAGATGGATTTTAAATTTTCGGATTTATTTCTATATAAGCAATTGTTTTTTCTATAATTTAATTGTTTTAAACAATCGGGAACCGACATCTAATCAATTTTTTTCAATGTATACAGTATTTTGTAACCCTAGGCATTCAATGGCAGTGAAAGCTACCAAACACATACACCAATAATATTGTTATATACTGAATCGAACGTGAAACGTGTGAACGAACTTTAATGAACAATTATAGTAGAGATGGTAAAATTATATTTAATTTTACTTTCAAGAGATTTTTTTGTAATGGATTATATTTCGATAAAACTTAATGCCCTACCAAACAATTACATTTAGGCTCTTTATCAATCTCGAAAGTTTAAAATAATTCGTTATTTTTTAAGCTGCTCGATTGTTTATTCATATATTTATCTTGAAATAGATTGAGATAGGCACGCAGACATAAAATTTAAGGGGCAAATACGAATGATTAATATGTGTTATATGTGTACGATAAAATATGTTAATGAAATAAATAAAATGTATGAAATAAGATTATATGCAACTTTTGGAGACATAACTTTTAACAAGTTAAACATATGAGCAATGGTTTTTGTTTCAATCAACATAAGCTAGCCAAAGTAGCACAGTTTACTTGGCAGACTATATCGATTTACTTGCATCATTATGCAAGGCAGCCTTTCTAAAATAACCCCAGAACAACCTTTAATACCCCTTATCGTGTCTCCAAGTATTTGAGGCAATCACATAAAACAATTCAGTTTATATGGACAGATTTCCCTCACTACATGGCACTAAATCGATCCGGAATCAGACCACCAATTTCTAGACGATAGAATCGGTGGATTCCGTGTGTACTGGTGGTTCAATAATGGAACAGTCGATTCACCGCGTGATTCTCATTGTGTGATGCAGAGGAAGGAGTTTATTGCCTCTTAAAACAGTTCGACTGAGATTGTGGACTTGTGGAAGTACGCTCGATTTATTTGTATGGGTTTGAAATAGGCATGAGTAATTGTGGTCTTAGTTGAATAAGAGGCGTAACTATCTCTTGGTTTTGGGGGGGGGGGGGGTGGTGCGCACTTTGCCCATGAAACATTATTGTTACAGGAAAATTAGATAAAAGGGACGAGGGGTCTGGGGGGAGGAGGTCTCCCATCTAGTGCGGGTCTGGGGCACATAGCCCCCGAAAATGTTTGATTTTTAACATTGCGGATGGTGGTATTTACTAGGTTTTGGAGTGGTTTCGTGATTATAACAATTGTAATTGTTAGTTTCACCTTGAGTTTTCAAAATATTGCCACAAAATTGTTCCCCCTCGCCCTCTCTTACCTAATTATGGGAGGCAGTCGCCCCGCCCCCCGTAGTTTCGCCACTGGTTGAATACAAAAAGCACGGGTATGGAGTACGCTACTCCAGCATTTAGTAATTTTGGGAGGCACCGAATATTTAAAGAAACACAATTCATGGGGGTACTCCTCGATCCCGACCCCACGGTGACCAAAACAGTTCAGTTTAGTTCTGTTTGAGTGCAATAAGTTTGTCTTAACTTTTGTTTAAAACAAAGTAACGGGTATATTTACCCTTAAAAGTAGAATCATGATGTGTCCAGAGGGAAGAACGCTTTTACGCCTATAAATGGCAGAATTGATGTGGGGGGGGGGGGCTTTGGGCTTAGCTGTCATTCAGCTGTTGGTAAAAGATGTGACTACGTAGCATGAAGCTGAGAGGGCTGAGTCGTTTTAAAAGACGGGTTCGGGTACCCAGTCCTAGCTAGGAAAGACCATTCAGCTACAGATGTAGCTTATTATAGGTAAGACCGAGCCCCTAGACCCGCCTCTTTTTGGCTACGGATGATGGCCCACGTTGTGAGGCAGCCGGAGTTCTGCTCCATGTGCTTTTTTGTGATTTAAATTTTAAAGGGATATTCTGGTAGGTCGCAACCAGTGTTGGGTCAGTTCATTTTTAAAATGAACTTTTTAAAAGTTCAGTTCACAGCTCAAATAATGAACTTTTAAAAAGTTCAAGTTCTTTTATAACCTAAAATTTTGAAAAGTTCAAGTTCGTCTAAAATATGAACTTAGTTCTTTTAAAAGTTCTTTTGTAAAAAACATCACTATTTTATTAAAGGCTGGTGTAAAATGAAACAAAACGCGAGGAAAAACATAAGGGGTGTTCTAGTACCAAACTACTCGCGAGTTTGAGTCTTACGAAAGTGTTGAGCTGTCTTTGATCGTGTTGATGATTTGTACTACATTCTCGTCGACCAGCTTGTAAAATTATGGTAGATTATGGCAGAAAGAAGAACTTTCAAATGAACTTTCTAAAACTGAAAAGTTCCTTCTCGAAAAGAACTTTTAAAAGTTCAAGTTCATTCATTTAAAAAAAGAGTAAGTTCACTGAAAAGTTCACAAAAAAACAACGCGTTCACGAGAACGCGTTCTTTTTAAAAGTTCCTACCCCACACTGGTCGCAACTGGCTATGGGGTGGTTGTACATATCAGACTGTAGGGGCTGGAAAAGACGTTGTCGGCGGACTTCAGAGTGGTTGTTTGATGTAAATGATTCGTAGAACGATCGGGAAAGTTTTGTTATATGTTCCATTAAAAGTGGGGATTGGATGTCGTGTCTGTATCATCCTTGATAATGGGCAATCTCTACTAAATACAAATTTTAAATCGGAGGTCATGTTCGGTTCTTTACAGAGTCACAGATGGACGGTCAGAAAAGTAGAGCTTATGTGGGAACTTGGATCCCTGTGATACTTTCCGTGAGATTTAGTGAAAACTTTGTAAAGAGAGTTCGTAAAGCAATATATTTACATTTTTGGGCTTCGTCAAAATTTATGTTTAAAATGTTTTTTTTGCACTTCACTTTTGACATGCTAATATTGATAAAGAAGTTAAGAATATAGAAAACTTCATCGTGGGGTTGGTTTGGTCCCTTTGATTTACTGTCCCCCACTGAAAATCAGTTATATAACTGAGTGGGTAGACTATACAATTTTTTTTCCCGTCCATGACTCCATGATATTATATTATGGACATTTAAAATTATATAGTATTTGAACTCGACTCTAATAAATCAGTTTTTTCTCATTCTTTTTGCTTTTCTTTTTTTTTCTTTCTTTCTTTTCCTTTCCCCTCCCCTTTATATTTGGTTATTAATTAATTTCATTTAATATCCAATTTGAATTTGTTACCAAAATTATTGACTTGTTATGCATTGTTGTTGTAATATTACTATTTCACACTTTACTTAACTATAGTTCATTGTTGTGTCTGCATTTATGTAATTAGATTTATTTAGTTGTCCTCCTTCGTAAATAAGTTCTTTTTGGATAGACGTTGAATGAACAAATAAACCAAATAAAACTAATTGACCCAGCCTAGAATAAAATTAATTATCATGAATGACCACGGGTATGAAATACCTGAATATTGGGAGAAAGCCGAAATACTAGGAAAACGCCAAAGTCGTTGTAAGACGAGTGAGCGAGTCATGTGTTGAGTACCCGGGAACATTTGTATTTAAAATTGATAATTATATTGGTATAAATAATAGGGTTTTTAAGTTAAGTTGGTATAAGGGCGCGTCAACTGTACGATTATAATGCTCCACCCTAGCCTATGATAGGTCTATGGTAGGATGTTACCGGTACTCAACACATTGCTCACTCACTCGTTTAACAACGACTTTGGCGTTTTCCTTGTAATAATAATTTACACAGTGTTCATAATAAAGTAGAGTAGATGCAAATTAATAATTGGTTAAATTAAGGTTAAAAAGCAAACAAAAACAGTTATACAGGTACATAAACCAAGATCTCATAATATAGAAGAAAGAAAAGTGAGAGATGAAGTAATGATATTGTGATAAGAATAGCTGATGGCATAGAAAACATGATGTAGACCTATAACAGTAGTACATGTTTTATATACAAGCACAATCCAAGCAACTTTAACAATTGAAGCGCTAGTTTACATTATAGTACATAGTTTTCATAGTTTAGTTTAAATATTATTTTATAACACCGGCGCCAGCAAAGCAATTGAAATACTTATTGAAAATTTGTTAATCAACTTTTTTCCTGCCCTAAAAAGCAAAAGATGAATTATCTGGATGGGGTAAACGAGCTCACTGCAGGCTAAAAAGTATTTAGAGAACCTTGCCCACAATATTCAAACATTCTTGTTAACAATAAATGCATGTCATTGTTGCGTTTGTTTTTTCTTGGCAGATTTCGATCAAATGTTGTTAGAGAAATGTTGAGTTTGATTTTAGTTCTTTCAATCTCTATCATAGAAATTTACATATTTATTGAAGATGAACACAAGTTCTAACATCCATAGTCTCCCTCGAGAGGTCCTCCTCGAAGTGTTTTCATATCTCAGCCCCACGTTTCTGTGCGAGACAGTATCTAAGGTATGTATGGATTGGGAGGATGCATGTAAAGACCCGTTGCTCTATAAGACGCTCGAGTTTAAAGGAGGCAAGGTCAGCATTGACACGGTCATCGAGCTCCTGAGGCGGGCGCCGTTGCTCAAGGAACTCAGACTAGTTGACCAGATTGACGCGAACAGAATCTTGGAGCAGGTTGTAAAACACAACCACCAGATGCGTGTCTTGGATGTGAAACAGACGTGGATATCTGGCCCACTGAACAGGATAAAGGGCTTCTATTATGAAGAAGATAACACAAAACTGTAGCAATCTCCACACTTTGAAACTTAATGTCTATTAGTTCGTTAGAGAGAGTTATACTACAAATCCCTTTCTAGTCTCCCCCACCTTAAATATGTGCATTTAATAAACGGCGGAAAGGAAACCTACCGAGCAGTGTCGCACCTTGTCAACAGTAACTGTTGCCTTGATCTCGAGGAGCTTCAGATATACGGAGACTACTTTGACGAGTTGTTTTTTGTATCCGACAAGGAGATCGTAGCTTTGTGCGAGCGGTTCTCTAAGACCCTACGCTGCCTTGCATTGCAATATGGCGCCTGGTCTGTAGATGCTTTCAACGCGCTGCAGAAGTGTGACCACCTAGAAGAGTTGTCCATCCATGAGCCATACAGTTTATCTAGAAGCGGTTTGCGGTTGATGCCCAACCTGTGCCGTCTGCAATTCGTAGAAGATGAATGACATGACAAAAAGGTCGATGCGTATACCTGGATCCAGTTGTTTGCATCTGGCACCTGGACAAATCTCGTGTCGCTCAAGTTAACTGAATGTGACATCACAGGAGCAGTTGCAGAAGCGATCGGCTTAAACCTCAAGAACCTTCAGATTATTAAGTTGGATAAATGGCGTGTAGAAATGACCTTGAAAGGGTTGGAAACCATAATTAAGGGATGTTCGCAGCTTCGAGAGCTGCGTGTAAGCAATACAGAACCTAAGACTCTAGAAGCCATTCTACTGATCCCGGAGTATCTTCCTCGTCTTAAGAAGCTGTTTATCGATCGATCTTCTAAGCCCAAACTGGAATATGTAACCCAGATAGAGCCAATTATGCCAGACCTAAAGATAGAATACTCAGATAGTAAGTGATGTTTCTCTTGGACAGAAGTTGGGTGCCGGCTGACAAGTTGACGCATGCGCAGATGCCACAAATGATTCTCTAGCTTCACGAGCACTCCAACAAATAAGTTGATCGTGTTTTATCATGTTTTATTATCATGTGTAACAGTTGAATAGTTTTGAATAAATATAAATTTTTAAGGCGTAATACATTATTTTTGGATCATAATATCGGCTTTTATGTATGTATTTATGTATGTTTGTATGTATTTATGTCATGTATGTATTTATGTGTGTAAGAAAGTGATAATCTAATATAGGACTAACAAGGTTATAAGAACAAAAATTTTAACGTAGAAAAATTTGATTTAGGCCTACTTCTTTCTATTGTTATAAATAATAGGAAAACGCCGAAGTCGTTGTTAAACGAGTGAGTGAGCCATGTGTTGAGTACCCGGTAACATTCCTTTTCTTCCCCCTTCTTTAAGCCTCCCTAGCCTATCATAAGCTAGAGTGGCGCATTATGGCCTTACAGTTGACGCGCCCTTATACCAACTCAACTTAAAAACAATATTATTTAACCCAATATAATTATCAATTTTAAATTCAAATGTTCCCGGGTACTCAACAGTCAACACATAACTCGCTCACTCGTCTAACAACGATTTTGGCGTTTTCCTAGTCTAGTTGGCTAAGGCGCCCTTATACCTGAAATATGGGAGTCCTGGGTTCAATCCCCTGGTCGGGAAAGATTTAGTAATTTCTAGATTGTATTTTAAAAATTATTAAACATGTTTTGAAACGCATATAACGCAGTGTAGTCTATCATCTGTGACAGTACTATGGAAAACATAGCCAGTACGAAATACGTGTAAATATTGCAAGGTTTACTCGATCTCCGAGTGGAATTTGAGTGTACCTTGAGGGTGAAAGATTCGATAAACCTTGAGCACTGCATTTCACGGCCAGTCAAATAAAAAACAGATAATATTTTTTTCAAAATCAAAACCATCGATGTCAAAATAATTCCTACACATTAGCAGCCTATTTTTCAATTTATTATTTCTTGTAGGTTTAAATCGCAATGGATCTAGCTGATTTTGTTAACAGTTCTTAGTCTACTCGTACCAAATGTCTGTTTAAAATTTCAGCGCAATCTGTTCAGCGATTCGGCTGATTTTCGATGTACACCTATGCACGCACACACGCACACAGACTCACAGAATAAGCGTTGTTTGAGTTGAATGGAGACGCTTAGTCGCTTCGCTCCCTCGTTTAATGATCTGACCATTATCTGACATGAATGAAAAAAGTACACAAAAAACTAAACAAAATGATGATATGCACTTATATTAACTTTATCACGTAGTTATGGGTAACATTGAATCAAATGCTCTCTTCATCAGTTGACCACACAGTATAGGCCTAAGGGTTTTATTCCTAAAGGTCCCTTCCCAGAAAACCTCGGCAATATTCCCGTGGCGCGTGTATTACCCTGAAGTTAGTCGGAGCGTGAACTTCATGGATGTAAATCCTTCCTGCTTTAGGCGGTTATTCTTAGGGTCAGTCAGCGAGGGTCGGAAATCACGGTATGGTCAGCGTGCTAAACATACGCACACTGATTGTGAATATAGAGGTGGAACATCCCCCCAACATCCAAGAATAGATTACTTTTAATTACGTTTTTAAATTGATGTTTGTGGTTAGAAAAAAAAAATATATCAAGGTAATAATAACATTACTGTGGAAGTTTATAACTCAGAAAGCTCAAAATTATTCTTTTAACATATTTTACTAATTCGATACGGTATTAAAATATAAATTTTGTAAGTTTCCAATAATTTTCGATTTCTAGCATTATTTTTTGTGTAACTTTCCCTTCTAAATAAATCCTTTATAATTTCACATAGTGAAATTTAATTTTGTGGTTGTAGGAAAAATATATCTGTTAATTGCCTTAAAATAATAACTAATTGTGTGGAAGTTTTTAAATTGAAAACTCAATACTTCGTTATTTTAAAGTTTTATTATAATATAAAGTCTAATTGAGTTTCACACCACAATTTCTTTTCTCGATTTCTTTAGTAAGGAAACACTTCTGTAGGTGGAATTGTTAATATTTAATACAATTCAGAAATCTATTAAGATTTATAATGTAACTACTATTCAGAACTTAAAAAAAGTTACCGTCTCGGTGGTCTAGTCTGGGAGACCCGGGTTCGAACCCCGGTCGGGATGGACTTTTTAATTTCTGACTTGTACTAAATATTAACCCTGATAAGATTAAAGCTGAGATTTGCATCTAAAAACCTAATAATTAATAATCAAGGATGAAGAAATTAACATTACAACAATAAGAAAACAATGCCAAGTGAGATTATGAAGAAAAGTCGAAGACCCTGTTCAGAAACAGCATCGCGAACTTTGCGTTTCCCACAAAAAATTACGCAATAACGGCAGTTTTCTCAAAAGAGGGAAATTTATCAAGAATTGGGCCACGTCTTTTGTTATCAACTTTGTAGGTGAAGCTGTTGCGGGAGTGTATCTAGTACGAGGAAGCGCTGCCTAAGATATCTTCCTAGATTAAATGACGTCATTAAGAAGACGAGGGAGGTTCGGATTATCCGGAATGTCCCGAGGCCTACGAAGTTAGACGAGCCGTACTCGGAGCAATGTTGTCTCTCATTAGAGAAACGGACCCTTAGATTCTATAATCATTACAAACTTAAGAGACATTTTAGAATCGTTGTCAATAAAATTGAACGTTAATGACGCTTATTTTCGTAAATAATCGATTTACTTGCAAATGAATCAATTGAAAAGTGCATGATGAAAAGGGATGAATAATCTATTAACGATTAAAGAGAAAGAATTGTTTTCATGTTATTATTTTAAAATCATTAATATTTTTCTGCTGTATTAGCAGACTATAATTAATATTCCACAAACCTTGATAATAATTCTGAGTGATAGAACTATTTCAATTTGTAAGTCATAACGATAAAATTTTGAGCGGATTGATTGATTTCTATTTTCCATATTGTTTTTATTCATTGTTGTTACATTTTGATATTTGTATGATCCATTGAAAATAGTTTGTTACGGAGCATACGAGTTATTGTTATTTAAAGTGGAACTGTACATTTGATAGACAATCTTAGGAAGTAATTACTGTTTCCAAAAAGTATATTTGTCTTTAAAATATGCTATTTATCTTAGGCCCCTACCAATAATAAGTTAGGATTTGATTGAATGTATGTTATATTTTCGATTGAAACGTGTGAAATAAAACTAACACAACTAGGTTTTCAAACATCTCTATTTGTTTAGTTTGAATTTGAAAGTTATACTAAACAAGAACCGAGAATCCCAGTCAACATTACAAGACAACAACAGATCATTCTAGTCGATGTAATAACTTAGCCAGTTGGGTAAATTAACAGCAGCGCTATAAATATAAACTCTAAAGTTTGTGTTTTACTCCCAAAACATTTCAAAACTTTCGAGGCAATTTGGCGCTCGTTTGGAGTCGTTAAATAACTGGTTAGTTCTTGGAAGTTGACACAGTTTTCACATTTAGGATTGCGAACATGGCTTCAATTAGAATTAACGTGTCTTTACACAGTGACTTCTAATAATGCGAAAACGAAAATTGGCATTTCTTGGAAAAGGTTGATTATTTAAACAAGATAATTAGGTTAATGTATCAACTATATTTTTAGAGAAAACATAATATTCACTCCGAAGAGAATTTTTAGCTTTTTAAGTAGTGCTTTACAAAACGTAAACGGCTAGTACCAAAACTTTCATTATTGAAACCCTTGTAATAATGAATACCATACAAAAATGCAGAAATTTGCAAAATTGGGGCCAAGCCGAAAACGAGGAAGATACAAGTGAGTCAACTGCATAAAGTGGTGATATCTAGAAGTGTGGCCTAGCCCATTATTTTGCTTAAAATAATAAATATATTTATTAATTATATAATAAATTAATAATATATCTGTTGTGTACTGAGTGTGCAGTGATTGTGGTGTTCTAAGAGGCAGTGGTTCCAAATGACACCAACAGTCTTGGTGATGGCTTTTTGTCTTATATTGTTGTGAGATGAAGTGAGCTGTTTGAATTGTATAAAGTGTTGTTTTTATCTTATTAAAATGATTAATAATTAAATATAAAGAAGTGTATTTATATTTGATTATGTTACAAGGTAGACTAACTACCATACGTAACATTTGGCGACGAGGATTAGTGATTTAATTCACGCATCACGAGCACAGGTCCACCTTTGTCAGGCTTAGGCCCAAGGTATAGACAAACTTAGAGATGGCAACATTTGGAGTGATGGAACAATTTGACGCAGAGGAAGGTAGACCAATGGCATCATGGACACTCTATGAAGAACGCCTTGATTTCTATTTCGAAGCAAATAACATAACCAGTGATAAGAGGAAACGAGCTGTGCTGTTTACCGTTTGTGGCCCTGCTACTTATGCGACAATACGCTCACTCGTGTCTCCAGCCTTACCAAACACAGTTTCTTACAAGGACATTCTAACCACTGTGAAACTACATTTCAACCCTACGCCATCTGAAATTGTCCAGCGATTTAAATTCCATAAGAGGAATCAGCGAGCACAGGAGTGTATATCAGCATACATAGCTGAACTGCGGCACTTGGCAGAGCATTGTAATTTTGGAACCACTTTGGATTCCATGCTGCGAGACCGTCTTGTCTGTGGTGTTCAGGACGAACAACTGCAACGCAAGTTCCTGTCAACCACATCTTTATCTTTTGAGTCCGCACAGAAGTATGCACTGGCAGCAGAGGCTGCTACGCTCCAAGCGCAAGAATTACGTACCAGCCAGGCAGGTAATAATTCTACTAGTTTTAATACTACGGTTAATCAAGTTAAACAACGCCAGAAGTCTACAAGTTCTGAACGGAAGCCATGTTTCCGCTGTGGGGACACACACCCTCCAGAAACTTGCCATTTTATCCAGGCTGTCTGTCGGTTTTGTAAGAGAACTGGACACATTGAACGTGTTTGCTACAGTAAGGCCAAGTCTTCTAACCAAAATGTCCAGCCAGTCCAGCTAAAGCCTAGTTTTAGAGGCAGGAAGGAAGGAAACAGGACTGTTCACGGTGAGCATACACACTCCATTGTGGAAAACACATGCGAAGAAGTAGATCAGATAAGCGAGGCTAGAAATGTTTACATTTTAAACACAAGTGTTCCTGAGGGCAGAGACACTACAACAGTATCAGTGTTACTTAATGACAAGCCAGTCAAAATGGAGATAGACTCAGGGTCTGCATGCTCTATCATTGGTTTTAGCGCATTTGTTGAATTATTCCAAGATACTGTTAAAATCCGACCCTTTTCGAAGACACTGCGCACGTGGTCCAAACAACAGCTACATGTTAAAGGTATGTGTACTGTACAAGCTAGTTTCAACGGTCATAAGTGTGACCTACCACTCACTGTTGTTGATGGCAATGGCAGTCCACTTTTGGGTCGTGACTGGTTCCCACACCTGGGAATTCAAATCGCTCTTAATGGAGTTCACCAGACACGAGTTGAAAGTTTAACCGAAATACTTAAACAGTACGAGGAAGTATTTTCCGAGGACATTGGTCAGTACAATGGACCTGAGGTACACATTGATGTAGATCCAACGGTTTTACCTAAGTTCTACAAAGCTCGCCCAGTACCATTTGCATTACGACCAAGGTTGGATGAAGCTTTAGATAAACTGGTACGTCAGGACATTCTACGACCAGTACGTCATTCACGCTGGGCAACCCCTATTGTTCCGGTTATTAAACAGAATGGTGAGATACGAATTTGTGGTGACTATAAAGGCACAGTGAATACTGCGACTATTAAGGACCGGTATCCTCTACCGACAGTGAATGAAATGCTTACTTCACTAGCGGGCGGAACAGTGTTCAGTAAGTTAGACCTCGCTCAGGCTTACCAACAACTGAAAGTAACTTCAGAGGCAAGCAGTTTACAAACGCTAAACACTCCGAAGGGACTCATGCAAGTTACACGTTTGCAGTTTGGCATAGATGCTGCACCTGGCATTTTCCAGAGGTTTATGGACAATCTGCTGAGCGGTATTGATGGTGTCAGAGCATTTCTTGATGATGTTGTAGTCTCAGGTCGGAATAAAGAAGAACATGACAGCCGGTTAAAGCTTGTTCTGGGACGTTTCCAGGAAGTTCGGCTAAGGCTAAACAGGGAGAAGTGTAGATTTGCTTCACCCTCTATCGAGTTCCTAGGTTTCGGAGTTGATGCTACAGGAGTATACCCCTTACAAAACAAAGTGGAGGCTATGAGGAAAGCACCTGCACCTACCAACAAGACAGAATTGCAAGCTTTTTTGGGGTTGATTAACTTTTATAGCTGCTTTATGAAAGATAAAGCTACTGTTCTTGAACCATTACACCGTCTTCTTGACCACGATCATCCATGGGAGTGGAAATCACTCCATCAAGAAGCTTTTAATGAAGTAAAGCTACTGCTAGTGTCAGACTCAGTGTTGACACACTATGATCCAAGTAAGCCACTGATAGTAGTTTGTGACGCTTCACCGTATGGACTTGGTGCCGTTCTCAGCCACGAGACAGAAGACGGGCGTGAGCTGCCGGTAGCTTATGCATCACGCACTCTCAGCTCGGCAGAGCGCAACTTTGCTCAGTTGGACAAAGAGGCCCTTGCTGTAATTTACAGTGTCAAGAAGTTCCATCAATACCTATACGGCCGACATTTCCGTATTTACACGGATCACAAACCATTGTTGGGGTTGTTACATCAACACAAGCCAATGCCTCAAGTAGTGTCACCTCGAATGTTGCGCTGGAGTCTACTACTCAGCAGTTACGATTACGAGCTTCATTACCGTCCAGGGAAGAATTTAGGAAATGCTGACGGTTTAAGCCGGCTACCAATGCCAACTGTTGACGTAGACATACCAGCACCAGGCGAGATTCTACTGCTCGAAGCTGTCGATCCAATTACAATTGATGCTAACCATATTGCAGCACTAACCAGGAAGGATAGGATCCTTTCCAGGGTACTCAATTGGGTTCTTACTGGATGGCCCGATACTGAATACAATGATGATTTTAAACCTTACCGGTCTCGACAAAATGAGTTGTCTGCTCATCGAGGATGCTTACTCTGGGGAAATCGTGTTGTGATTCCAGAACGTGCTAGAGACATGGTACTAAAATTAGTACACAATGCCCATTCTGGCATTGTCTTAACAAAGGCACTGGCTCGCTCCTACGTGTGGTGGCCAAAAATGGATAGCCATATAGAGGATATGATTAAACAATGTATGCCTTGCCAGGAAAATCAACATAATCCCAACAAGGCTCCTCCACGTGCGTGGGAGCGTTCGAAGAAACCCTGGTCTCGCCTCCATATTGATTTTGCAGGCCCCTTCCAGGGAAAGACATTCCTTATTGTGGTAGATTCCAATACAAAGTGGTTGGAGGTCATTCCTGTTAACTCAATGGCTGCAACAACGGTTATTAACAAGCTTGCGAGCCTATTTGCGACTCATGGTTTACCCGACATAATCGTTTCTGACAACGGGGCATCGTTCACAGCAAATGATTTCCAGCAGTTCTGCTCAGACAACGGAATTAAAAGCATACGAGTCGCTCCGTATCATCCCGCATCAAATGGTCAGGCCGAACGTATGGTGCAGTCCGCCAAGGGAGCCATGAAGACTATTGTAGTGGGCAGCTGGGAAATCAGACTGGCACGATATTTGTTAAACCAACATCTGACTCCACATTCAACAACAGGTGTTAGCCCTGCAGAAGCTTTAATGCACAGGAGACCTCGTTCACAGTTAGACCGTCTACATCCTGATTCACTTGATGTGTCCCGTACCCAGCAGGTAGAAACAGAAAACAATTTACAAGCGGAATTGGGGGCAAGAAGTTTCGGAACTGGAGATCTTGTCTACATGAGAAATTACTCCCAAGGACCAAAATGGATCCCAGCCGTGATAACAGAGCGCACTGGACCGGTATCATATGCAGTCGGCACAGAAGATGGTGTATCCAGACGTCATGTGGATCAACTACGAGCCCGAGTTCAAAACTCTACTTCAGTGGACGTTTCCGCAAACGGCTCTGAAAACTTCACCGACACCTAGTACCCAACTGTGGCATTGCCACCAACAATTGCAGACACTGTTGATAACAGTGAAACCCCAACTGAAGATATTCCCACATTCCGGCAACTGCCATTACCGACATCACCTACAGCACTTAAGTCTACTGCAACCCGGCCTCAACGAGAGACACGCCGCTCTGCATATTAAACATATTATTGTTAAACTAATCTTAGTGGGGAGAAATGTTGTGTACTGAGTGTGCAGTGATTGTGGTGTTCTAAGAGGCAGTGGTTCCAAATGACACCAACAGTCTTGGTGATGGCTTTTTGTCTTATATTGTTGTGAGATGAAGTGAGCTGTTTGAATTGTATAAAGTGTTGTTTTTATCTTATTAAAATGATTAATAATTAAATATAAAGAAGTGTATTTATATTTGATTATGTTACAAGGTAGACTAACTACCATACGTAACAATATCAATATCCATATTATTATCTAACTATAATTATGAAATAAATATGTTAACAAAAATAACATAAACATTAAATAAATTTATTGAAACATTCACATGTGGAAATATCAAAATTAACAGACGCCATTCAAAATTAAATAAATAAATAAATAAATTTTATTTAGAGTCTACCCACTCAGTTATAGAACTGATTTTCAGTGGGGGACTTTAAATCAAAGCGACCAAGCCAACCCTGCAGGCCCCGACGCAATCGACGAGTGAGCGATAACCAACCAAAGATCGATATTTTTAATAAGAAATATAGCAATCAGTGGTATGGACAGTGCGAACACCCGCGAATCAACGCCAGAATCAACAAGGCCGATTCAGAACAACTCTGAAATTTATTATGTGCTTCGTTGCTAGGACGGCTCCAAAGTCACCGTTTACAAACTCCTAAGACAAGAACTGATGGACTGAAGTCCAAATCAGAAGTTAAAAAACTTCTGACTTGAGCGGGAATCGAACCCTGGACCTTCTGCATTGGAAGCAGATACGCTAACAACAAGACCAACGAGCCACATTAAAGCTTGGTCTATAAATTTTTTAACTTCGTTGTCGTTACTGACTAACCAAAACATAACCAATCCAAAGCCATTGACCAAGCTTTTAATTCTGAATGGCGTCTGTTAATTTTGATATTTCCACATGTAAATGTTTCAATAAATTTATTTAATGTTTATGTTAATTTTGTTAACATATTTATTTCATAATTATAGTTAGATTATAATATGGATATTGATATATTATTAATTTATTATATAATTAATAAATATATTTATTATTTTAAGCAAAATAATGGGCTTGGCCACACTTCTAGATATCACCACTTTATGCAGTTGAGCCACTTGTATCTTCCTCGTTTTCGGCTTGGCCCCTATTTTGCAAGTTTTTGCATTTTTGTATGGTATATCAATAATTTTTTTAGAACGTACACGGTATGGAAGTTAGCATCCAAGTAGAGAAAATTACTAAATTTACAATGATTCAAAATAAAATCTCACTCATTGATAATTAAAAGGTTTGAGCATCTCGGTTATATATAAAAAAAATTGCATTATCTAAGCTTCCGGGCATCTAATCCAATTACCGTTTGTATATCACATGGCCACTGAGATGACTGACATCGGTGCAAATTTTGGCTTCTCTAACATTATCCATTGCTTAGCAAAACAAGAATTAAATAATTTGTTATTTTTGCATTATCTAAGCTTCCGGTCATCTAATCCAATTACCGTTTGTCAAGCACATGGCCACTGAGATGACTGACATCGGTGCAAATTTTGGCTTCTCTAACATTATCCATTGAGGGCCCACAAACTGATACATAATTCGTCAGCCAGCCAGCCAGCCAGCCAGCCAGCCACCCACCCACCCAACACCAAGAAGAAAGTATTTTTGAACGATCTTGACGTCTGAATAACTTCTAGACGCATCAGCAGATCGGGATGAAACTTGAAATGGGTCATCTCATAGTAAAAGCCCATCGATTGAAGCAAGTTGCAGGTTTTTATCTCACATGGTTTCGCGTCGGCGACACCGTGTTAAGTGCTAAAGTAGGCGTGCGGTAATAGGCGCAAGTGGAAGCGGAGCCGCGCGTGGCTTGGCCCGGTGCGCTTCTGCGCACCTTGATTGGCAGTGAAGATTAATTGCCCTGAGCACATGGAAAATCTAGGCCAATCGTTTTTATAAATTTTCAAAATTCTTTGCGAACCTCAAAACGTTTTCATAAACGTTCCTATACACCTTAATAACTTTCCCATGGAGGTTCGAAAATTATTTTCAGGGACTTTGTGCTTTCTTGAAATATATGTGTGCTTCTGCGTAAGCAATGGACCGGGTTTTATGCCAGGTTGCGGAATAATTTCGCCATGTCCTGCATTTTACACGTTATATTGCAATACAATCTGTCGTTGGTACATGAAGAACGATATTGAAATAGTTTTAAAGTTTTTGTTTTAAACGTGATGTGGTATTTTCTCATCTCGACGTAATAAGGGTCTTACTAAAGACCCACGTTTACTCACTATAAGACTAAGTACAAACTAGGTCATACCTAATTAATCAGGCTACACATATTATGGTGTGCGGTTTCTTAACTATCGTACTAAGCTTTTAAGTTGTATGTTTTATAATATACTATTTTTAGAAACATTTGTTTGAATGATAATATTTCTTAGAATTATATTACGTTCTAGGTGACAAGGAAAGAAATCCTTTTCGTAGAAATTGTAGGGTACTCGTCGGATTAGTTGACACTTTTTTTGTTAGGAACTAAGACGACTGGAAATTGTACTTTTGGGGTTTTACAATTTCGGGGTTTACACTTTTGGATATTTTCACTTACCGAAAATAAAACAATTTCGTCCTTTTGCGGCTTCGGGAAATTGTACTTTGGGATTTAAACGCACCCTTAACTGGTCAATGGAGTATTTGGTTGGCAAGAATCGAACCTTAGTCCCAATAAACTATATCTAAAGTGTAAATTATGATGTTACTATCTTTGTGTGACATAATTCATTTTCATAAGTGTGAACTAACGACCAAGAGATGCAAGTAAAACACAAATCCCACACGATGCAGAAATACAACGCAAGTCTTTGACTTAGAAAATCCTTTGAAACTAAAAACTGCTGGTTTTTGGGAACATACCTATGGTCCCATGAATAAGAGTCAATCGTTAAAATGTAAGTGTTTTACAATGTGTGTTTACTGGAAATATATCACAAAGAGTTTCACTTAATTGTTTGGTAGTTGAAGTTAGACATTTGTAAAGTAATATATGAAGTTCACTATCTGTAAATAATTTTCAATGCATCATTCAATAAGATGGAATAACTTTAAAGCCCAGCTTGATTTATGTTTGCGATCTGTGCCAATATCGCACTGTATGAACTACTGCGGGAAGAATTCTTTCTACTTCCCGAGCAAGACTAGATGCTGATAACTCACGTAGAACTCTGCGACGAAACATATAGATTTACTCAGTTGCAACAACAAGAACACATAAGCACCATTACTCGAGAGTACGACTTCATTGTTTTATTTGTACATTTTATTGTTATATTGTACGACTTGGTTGCAATTTTAACAACAGTTCTGAGTTGTATTAAACATCAACACTATGCTGGCGTAGGTACATTGCAACGAGGACATAGAATTATAAAATCTCATGAGATAATATGATAAATTTCTGTTATATACAAAACTCGAAATTAGTTTTGTTATTGACGGTAGCTTCTCAGAAAAGCGATAACACTTTATAAAGTCATTAATACAACTTCAAATTATTTATTACCTTATTAAAACTGAATTACTTAATTGGTCAACATATATATATATATTATATATATGTTCTGTTGTAGGCTTTCGTGATTCATGGTTTATGTTATGTTATACTTTACGGAAATATCACGCTTTATTGGATGTTTAAAACAAATATTTAAATAAAACTTCAACGTTTCAGAAGACTAGGCTTCCATTTTCAAGAAGAGTTGGTATAAAACAATAAAAACAAAACATCAGCAACACAATAAAAATATAAACAAACTTAACCGCCTTACAAAGGCAAACCAAATAGTAAGTACAAAAGCAAATCAGGTGCAGTGAAAACTTTTTAACCACATCACTGTGCTAAGCGCTTTGCTTGACTTCTAGTCACCCTTCTCACAGGCTGATTCTGTTCTTCAACTGATGTTGTAGAATTGCTGGAAATTGTAGGACTTAAATGTTGACTTCTTGTCAACATTCTTGTAGGAGGATTCTGGTCAACTGTTGGTACGACTCTTGGACCATGTGTATCCAGCGCAGAGTCTGGATTATCTGTTTTATGGTTTTCAGGCACCAATCTATTTGCCAAAACAGGCTTCCAAGACTGGGCCAGACGTTTGCCATCATCTCGCTTGTTCAAGTTATGAGGGCGTTTTTCAATTTCTACTGCCTCTCTGACGATACGGCTAGTCAGATGGGCTGATCATGGCAAGAGACCTCATTCCTTCAAAGTCTATCGAATGACCCTTTTTCTTGACATGTTGCGCAAAGCAGAAGTGGTTTCCAGCTTGTTGACTGCAAGCATGTGTTCTTGTAGGCGCATTGACATGTTTCGCCCTGTCTGGCCAATATAAGTCTGGGAACAGTCTGCACATGGGATCTCGTAGACGCCCCAACCCTCCATCCTCCATCATTTATATATATATATATATATATATATATACTTATATATATATATATATATATAAAAAAAAAATTTATATAAAAAAAACTTAATATATTTATATATATATATACGAATATATTTTAAATCTAAAAAATGTTTTTTTAGAGCATCTATTGATAAATGGACACGGAATAATTCTAGAGACACATTGTTTTAGTAATAATAATATCCAGCCCTATATCCAACTAAATCGGGTAGGGGGTGTTAGGTTCCCACCACATTCTTGGCTCTCCGGGCTTATTGAAGCCGGCTAGCCATGCCTTACGTTTCTCCCGCATCATCTTTTTCTTCCTCTCATCATCTACTTCACTTTCTTCCTCTTTACTGCCTTCTGCTCAGGGACCTCCACCTGTTGCCATTTTTTCGTCTTCCTATCACCTGGACCTTT
>JAMZAV010000284.1:0-95000 GCA_024449915.1 Sweltsa coloradensis | reverse complement strand
GTTTTTTTTCCACAAAAAATTTCCCTTACTTTATATGTTTACAAATTACATGTTTTATCAGTTTAAAATTACAACATTTATATTTTATGGTTGTTACTGTTGTATCTCAAATTAGTTATATTTCAACTGTCTGCGCGGCTTTACGAGCACTTTTTGCACTTACGCCCTAAAAAAGTATATATATATATATATATATATATATATATATATATATATATATATATATCAGTATACGAATCCCTACTCCTTTTCTCAGAGCTAATTTTTTTTTTAATGAATTAAAGACAGAAATATGTTCCACATTTGGTGACAATTTTTAAAATAACAGCCATACAGACTTTGGAAAAAAATAATATCTATCAGAAATATATAAAAAAGTATAAAATTCATAAATAGGCAAATATACAGGTTCATGGACAGAAAGAAAACAAATATATGACAAATCTAATTACCAATTAATGTTCTACATGTTACTGGCTTAAACTAGAAAAAATAAAAAATAAAAAAAGTTACAATTGAGAAAGGAGTAGTATTTTTAGTCAATGCTAGCAATTTTGGACATTTTGGACGTTAAATCTGAAGGTTTTTTTTAGGAAATTCCAATTATTTTTACAGAAAGTTGTTTCGAGTTACAAAATACTTTGTGTAAAAATTTCAAGCTATTTACTCTAAATCTATAGAAGATAAGATTTTCACCGAACCCTCCCCTTAAGTTACCTATGGTGTATTATTGTCCACAGGGTGTAACCACCGGAGGGAAGAAAAACTACCAAGATGCCTCCTGTAAAACAACCCTCCCTGCTACGAGATCTGGCCTTGCAAAAGTCCACCGAGTATATTGCAAACATTTGCGAGAACATAAGTGAACGCCACAGTGTAAGTTCTCGCCAAGAACGCTACGACGCTGCCGCCAGATTAGGAGCATATCTTGTGCCGAACATCCGGCCCTTAATGGATGAGATATGTGCGCACCGGACCACAAGAAAGAAGTTAGATCCACTTATGAGCGACGTATGGTTGGCAACATTTATGCACGAAAAAATGAAAACTTTTTCGATTCCAGAGAATATCAGTACATCATTTCGGTTATGCTTTAACCAATTCTTCTGGGGGAATCATTTAGTGAATGTTCCAAATTTGATAGAACTAGACATAAGTGGCAATATTTCTGAGCAAACATTTTAAATTCTCAGTCAGAATTGCAAGCACTTGGAGGTCTTCAAGTTTAGGTTCCAAGATACTGATAACAAAAGCCTCTATTTCCTCAAGGACATGAAAACCTTGCGAATAATCAAGGATAATAGTATCTATGGTAGGGACGAATCAATCACTGAACATCATTGGGGTCATTTAGACCTAGACATCATTAGTCAACTGGTGGAGAATCTTCCAAGATTGACATACATCAGCTGTAACTGCATGGAAGATGTTTTAGCGCGTGTGAATAATGTTTCTAGTTTGGCTTTAACAGAGGTTCGTTTCTTAAGTCCTAAACTGGAGGGAGTTGAGACGTTGGTAAGATTATGTCCAAACTTAAAATCTCTCTACATGGGAGTAAGGATCGGTGGAATAGAACTCACTCAGGTATTTACACCGCTCACGGAGAGCACCTTGGAAGTAGCTACTCTCATAGTTAGCGTGTTCGAATTTTCTAATCCGATTAATAATTTCTTCTACATTAAAGGCAAGTTCCTTAAATCACTAAAAATATGTCTAGGGAAAGGATCACTGACTTACCAAAACATGATAACTGTTGGAAAACATTGTCAACATCTTGAAGAGCTTATCATTTCTGATCTTTACGAAACGGATTCTGAAATTGTCCCGCCCCCTTCATACGAAGCATCTGAACCAATTTTCCAGAAATTGATTAATTTCTCATTTACCGGGAGAGACACAATTCCGGCACAAATATGCTTGACGCACGCTGTAAATATACAGTCTATTCTGTATAAGATTGGTCTTTTTGAGCGCAACGGAAACAAACTGAAAGGCATGTTGTTCCATGAGAATCCAATGATTGAATTGCAATCGCTCTTTATTGACTTATATAGAAGCGAATTCAGTGTATCTCAAGATACGATTCAATTGATTTTAGACAGTTTTCCAAAACTTGTCAAATTGGATTTACTCAACATAAAGCACACTCCCAAATTACAAAAGTACCTGCAACAACTACGTGACAAGATTGTTCGCGACAATTTAGACCTAACTATTCGATATACATTCGATTACTTTGACACTCATAATTATTACGAAACTGAAGATGACCATGTTCACGAGGACGAGGACGAGATTGACGACGAAAGTGATAGTGGGAATGATGACGACGATGGGAATGTGCTGACGTTCAGGATGTTGAAGAGGATGTTGACGAGATTCATGAAGAATATGATGGGGTGGATGAAGACGATGATGAAATTCCCATTCAAGCCGTTTGACGTTTGATTCTAGCGCCGCGAACTGTCATTAATTATGATGGATCACACCTTGGCTCCTAACAGCCATATAATATTTAACGTAACCTCCAACACGTTATATTTTAAAAGTTCAAATCTGCTTTAGATTAGTTTGTATTTTGTATTTTGTTTTATAAAATAAAAATACAACAAATCACACTATATTTCTCTCATTTTGGCGACAAACAGACTGATCTTTGGTAATATTCTTTTTGTTCAGAGAAAACTTTTAGTGCTAAAAGTCCATGTTTAGTTTCCTCCATGCCAACTCCTATACCGGCAACATACAAACCAAAACAATATTGTGTGCATGCTTTTCTATAGTTTTTTACGTTGCACGATTTGTTTCGCCTGCCGGTACAATTTCAAATTGTGTACAGTATAACGAAAAAATCGTGCAACGCCAGAAATTACATACAACAAGTGTTCCTTATGTTAAGGTTGTAGATAAAGAAGTGTAGAAACAATATGCAAAAAGCCGCTGTTTAAAATTCAATTTTGAACTAGCCGGATTGATTCGGGCATTTTGTAAATAATTGTTGATTGAGGTTATGACTCGTCAAAAATTTCCAAAAAAAAATCTGCTGTTTTATAATGTCTCTCTTTCATTTTACTAACTCTTCAGACGTCTTAACTGCATTATTAAGAAATCATATTTAGGTCCAGGGATTCCCCTTAACAACCAGTTTAACTAAATTTTCCAAAGTTTCCTTAACAACCTGTTCAACTAAATTTCCCAAAGTTTCAAAACTTCAAAGTTATGAATGCTTAATTCAAATTTGGCTATGAAATGTCTCTTCAAACTTCCGGCGCAATAACTTCGTAAATTCTCAATATGAAAAACCATCATTTACAGTCGTAAATCATTAGCTTATTATTGTATTTGTCCTCGTTTGTATGCAATTAACAGCCATTGTATTTTAAATGCTAAGCTCTTGCTAATAGAAATAATAAGATTAAAAAAAGGGTGTATTTACCATCACACTAGATTTAGTTTTTAATTCCTAGATTGTATTAGAAATTAACAGATACGTTTCTTGTACCCTTGGCCTACTGAGAATTCCTAAAACTCTCGAAAGATCGCGCAAGGTCGAGTATTAACAACACTCGTGGATGTAGAAAAAAATGAAAGTGAAACCGAGAAATATAAATATCATTGCAAACGTAATCCCCAAGCAATTAATATAATTATATAAAAAATAGTCAGGGCAGTGGTTCAAACAAAAATTATAGAATCAAACAACGTGAGATAATATTATGGTTTGCATTATTTTCGAACAAGGGCCAAGAAAAAATCAGACAACAACAACAACAATTTAACTCGTTGGCAGGGTCCACTAGATACCTAACAGCAGCTTACAGCAGCTTAGCATAAGTATCTAGTGGACCCTGACTCGTTGGCTATTTTACTTTTTAAACTCTTTGCATCCGCGCTCCGAGTGTGTGGCGAACTACGCACTACGTATTCTTGTAATGGCGGCTGTTCTTGTGATCGCATAGTTGTCAATGTTTCGTTTCTATTTGTATCATATAAAACATTCTCATCTCTCCATGTCGAGGATTTCGTTTTGAATTTTGTTGAACACATTAGGTAAGCAGAATGTATTGTTATGAAGGTTGGCCTCTTTGTACTGGCTGATTGCAAAACCTAGCCGGTGTCTTAGCGTAGACCTAGGCCTAGGGGCAGAGCAAGGCTACTAGGGCGGTATATTTCGGTCCACTTCAATAAGGCCTATAATATTATATTCCTTGCATAAAATGCGTAATGTTAATAATATTGCAATGCATGTAATGTGACGCTTTAGTGAATTTAATTAATTTGTTCAGATATTGATGCATTTACCAAATGACAGTGGGCCTACCATAATGCCCGACAAACGCCATAACACCAAAGTCTTTCCAATAAACACATTTTTAAAACTTGACACAGGTTATATTTTATTTTTATATTTGAACGATATTTCAAAGCAACTCCAGCTTTTTCTTCAGGTTCTTGTTACAATTCTTCTGTTTACAGCCATAGCAACTTCTTTATTTAAGATTGTATTCCAAAGCACTGGTAAATCATAGCTTGGTTGACTGATTGAATTTAAATTATTATTGAGCTAGCGTCTCCACTTGACTCGTATGGCTCGAATGTCTGTTTTTTTTCGTTTTTTTTCTGTTACTGCTTTGATACAGGTCGTACCGTTTCTCTGATCGACCTGAAATTTTGCACACATGTACATACCACCAAGGCGGGTTGCTGTATAATTTTTGAACAAAATCCGATCGTTGGTTATAAAAAAAAAAAAAAAAAAAATGTTCCGATCGTTATGAAATTTTGCAGGGTAAAAGTACACCATTCTCTCCTATTTTTCAAATTTTCAGCTAAATCGGTCAAGACGTTAAAGACTTATTGGTAATCATAATTCGAAAAATGATGCTAAAAAATGAAGGAGGCAGTGAAGATACAAAGATACACTTTAGAAGGCATGACGTGAATTAGTACAATGCAAAGATGTTGGAATAGTATACAGTGTACAATGTCAATATCCAGTTGGGCCCACACTGTGTGGTGTGCCTAATGGGAATGTCGTACTCGGGTCACGTTGCACGTACCGGTGCTCGCTCAACAACGCGTCCAACTGAGCGTTTTCCTAGTTTATTATTTATTATTATTAAAATTATTTAATATATTTCTATATTCTATATTATTGATAATACTACCCTATTATTATTATTATTATTATTATTATTTATTTATTTAAAACAGAAGAATTGTAACAAGAACCAGAAGAAAAAGCTGGAGTAGCTTTATAATATCGTTCAAATATAAAAATAAAATATTACCAGGGTCAAGTTTTAAAAATGTGTTTTTTGTAATATATCCAGGTCAATAAGTAGTGCATTGTGTAAACCAAAGTCTTTGTTAGACGATTGTGTAAGCCATGTGTTGACTACCCGGTAACATTCCCTTTCCTCGCCCTACCTAAGGCTGGATCCAACATGGGTATTTCCCTCCTAGCCTATCACAGGCTAGAGTGACGTTGACGAGCCGCCCTTATACCAACTTAACATAAAACTTTATTAATAATACCTTATATTACAATCAACTTAAATGGAAATGTTCCCGGGTACTCAACACATGAGTCGCTCACTCGTCTTACAACGAATTTAGCGTTTTCCTAATTTCTAGTAAGCTAAGGCTATATACCCGGAATTTAGGAGACCTGGGTTCAAACAACGGTTGGGTTAGATTTTTTATTTCTAGACTGTATTATTGGATGAGCGAAGCGAAGACTTTTAATTTCACTAACACCTCAAAAAATTTAGCTCCAGGTTTTTGTTTGTTTGTTTGTTTGTTTTTTCTGTCTGTTCGCGCTCTACCGGGCAACGGCATATTATGCAATATTGATGAAAATTGGAGATTTGGAGAGGACCTTCGAAATATCTGAACTTAGACCTGACACGTTTTTTGGTACAATCGAAGAAATATTTCTCATGAATATCGTACTTTTACTATTTTTACCGATTTTTAATGCGATATTTTCGTGCTATTTGGGCCGATTCTGACCAAACGGGTGGGGCTACAACGTTCATATTTCACATGGACATTAAGGTAATGGTGATATATTGCCTTTTGAAAGAAAAAGTCGAAAAAGTAAGACAAAATCCATAGAATAAAGGTTTTAATATAAGTTTTTTTAGGTATATAATAACAATTAACCAGTAACAATAGAAACTTGACAACAATCACCTACAATGCGTTCAAAAAGCACTTGCAAAAGTAAAGAGATCCCACGCAAAATAAAAACTTACAACAAAGCTCATCAATGTAACATCAGTGTGGCTCGTTGGTCTTGTGGTTAGCGTATCTGCTTCCAATGCAGAAGGTCCAGGGTTCGATTCCCGCCAAAGTCAGAAGTTTTTTAACTTCTGATTTGGACTTAAGTCCATCAGTTCGTGTCTTAGGAGTTTGTAAACGGTGACTTTGGAGCCGTCCTGCAACGAAGCACATATAATTCAGAGTTTTCTGAATGGCCTTGTTGATTCTGGCGTTGATCCGCGGGTGTTCGCACTGTCCATACCACTGATTGCTATATTTCCTTTTAAAATATCGGTCTTTGGTTGGTTATCGCTCACTTGACGATTGCGTCGGGGCATACAGGGTTGGTTTGGTCGCTTTGATTTACTGTCCCCCACTGAAAATCAGTTAGGCCTATACAACTGAGTGGGTAGACTCTAAATACAATGTATTTATTTATTTATTTATTTATTTATTTAATAAACGCGACTAAAAAAGCGTTCGCGAAGCTGCCTAGTAAAAAATTTAGAACAGGTTTTGAAATGCATATACATAGCCAGTACGACATACGAGTAAAGATTGCAAGGTTTACGCAATCTCCGAGCGGAATTTGTGGTTCCCGACGGAAATTCATAAAATGATTCTTTGATAAAAAATAATTTCTTCAATATCACAAAAGACTTATCATAAAATTAAATCTTAGACATTTGTAGCCTATTTCTCGATTTATATTTTTTTAGGTTTAAATCTCATCGGATTTTCCTCATTTTGTATGTCTGTTCAAAATTTCAGCTCAATCTACGTTTGGCCGTTCGGCCGTATGGGCCCGGACAGACAGACAAACAGACAAATTATCGTCTAAATACAATAATAGAAGGCTAATACGCAAACTGGATCATAGGCATAGAAATAACTTTAAAATATAAAGTCATTTTCACTTTTAAATTTGCGTTTTCCACGAGCGCATTAATCATATTTTTTAAGTTTATATCCGTGAACCTCATTCACGTGTTGTATTATTGTATTGTATACGAGCTTGAGCAACTAGTGACAACAATGAAGTAAAGCATAACTTCATTAATTTTTCTCCCATCTGGGCCCAGGGTAGAATTTGGGCCAGAGCATGGCTCTGCCATTTGTAAAAGGCTAGGAAAGAGGAAAAGTTCATCTAGCCAACATCAGCATCTCCCAAAGCTAGACTACGACGACGACGACGACGCGACGACGCGACGACGACGCGACGCGACGACGACGACGACTGAGAACTAGGCGCGGCGAGCTCTGGCCATCATTGTCCTTCTCGACGGTCCGGACTTTCCTCCCCAGATCCCTTAGACTTGAGTACTAATTTATAATATCTCCTACTTCGTCACTTCATAAGCGATAATCGTTGGAGGTGATCTTGCGTCAAGTGTGTGTTATTGAATATCACTGTATTTTAATACAATCTCGAATCAATCAGTTACCTATGGTGTATTATTGTCCACAGGGTGTAACCACCGGAGGGAAGAAAAACTACCAAGATGCCTCCTGTAAAACAACCCTCCCTGCTACGAGATCTGGCATTGCAAAAGTCCACCGAGTATATTGCAAACATTTGCGAGAACATAAGTGAACGCCACAGTGCAAGTTCTCGCCAAGAACGCTACGACGCTGCCGCCAGATTAAGAGCATATCTTGTGCCGAACATCCGGCCGTTAATGGATGAGATATGTGCGCACCGGACCACGAGAAAGACGTTAGATGCACTTGTGAGCGACGTGTGGCTTGCAGCATTTATGCACGAAAAAATGAAAACTTTGTCGATTCCAGAGAATATCAGTACATCATTTCGGTTATGCTTTAACCAATTCTTCTGGGGGAATCATTTCGTGAATGTTCCAAATTTGATAGAACTAGACATAAATGGCAATGTTTCTGGGCGAACATTTAAAATTCTCAGTCAGAATTGTAAGCACTTGGAGGTCTTGAAGTTTAGGTTCGATGGTACTGAAAACAAGAGCCTGCTTTTCCTCAAGGAAATGAAAACCTTGCGAAAAATCAAGGATAATTGTATCTATCGTAGGGACGAATCAATCACTGAATATTATTTTGGTCATTTAGACCAAGACATCACTTGTCAACTGGTGGAGAATCTTCCAAAATTGGAATACATCAGCTGTCACTGCATGAATGATGTTTTAGCGCGCGTGAATAATGTTTCTAGTACGGCTTTAACAGAGGTTCGTTTCACAAGATCTAAACTGCAGGGAGTTGAGCTGTTAGTAAGATTATGTCCAAACTTAAAATCTCTTGACATGGGAGTAAGGATCGGAGGAATAGAACTCAAACGGGTCTTTACACTGCTCACGGAGAGCCCCTTGGAAGTAGCTACACTCATATTTTGCGTGGACGAATTTTTAAATCCGATTAAAGATTTCTTCTACATTAAAGGCAAGTTCCTAAAATCACTAACAATACTTCAAGAGAAAGGATCACTGACTTACCAAAACATGCTAACTGTTGGAAAACATTGTCAACATCTTGAAGAGCTTATCATTGTTGATGATTACTTTAGAGATTCTGAAATTGTTCTGTCCCCGTCACCCCAAGTACCTGGACCAATTTTCCAGAAATTGATTAATTT
This sequence comes from Sweltsa coloradensis, assembly GCA_024449915.1. NCBI lineage: Eukaryota > Metazoa > Arthropoda > Insecta > Plecoptera > Chloroperlidae > Sweltsa > Sweltsa coloradensis. The sequence goes on along the minus strand of JAMZAV010000284.1, from coordinate 86,128 downwards.
CTCATTCACCGGGAAAGACACATTTCTGGCACAAATATGCTTGACGCACGCTGTAAATATACAGTCTATTCTGTATAAGATTAATTCTTTTGAGCGCAACGAAAACAATTTGAAAGGCTTGTTGTTCCATGAGAATCCAATGATTGAATTGCAATCACTTTTCATTAACTTAAATATTATAAGCGACTTCAGTATATCACAAGATACGATTCAATTGATTGTAGACAGTTTTCCAAAACTTGTCAAATTGGATATACTCAACGTAAAGCATACTCCCAACTTACAAAAGTACCTGCAACTACTGAGTGACAAGATTGCTAACAACAATTTAGACCTAACTCTTCGATATACATTCGATTCGTGACGAACGAACGAAACTGATGATGACCATGTTCACGGGGATGGCGACGAGAACGATGACGAGACTGTTGACGAGAATGGCGAGGTTGATGACGATCAGGATGTTGAAGAGGATGTTGACGAGATTGGTGACGAAAGTGTTGACGTGGATGGTGACGAATAAGGTGGGGAGGATGAAGACAATGATGAAATTCCCATTCAAGCTGTTTGACGTTTGCTTCTAGCCCCGCGTCACACCTTGGCTCCTGACAGCCATATATATTTAATGTAACCACCAACACTTTATATTTTAAAAGTTAAAATCTGCTTTTAATTAGTTTGTACATGTTAATGTGTTGATTTTGTTCTATAAAATTAAAATACAACAAACCACATCATATTTTTCTCATTCGTTTTTAGCAACAGACTGATTTTTGGGAATATACTTAATATTGTTTCAGAGAAAACGTTTTGTGCCAGGAGTCAATCTTTAGTTTCCTCCATATCCACTCCCACTACGGCAACATACAACTAAACAAAATAAAAAACACATGTGTTTTTCTAGAGTTGCGTTGCAAGATTTTTTCGCCTACCAGTAAAGTTTCAAATTGTGTAACGTTTAATGAAAAAATCGTGCAATGCCAGAAACTACAGACAAGCAGTTTTCCTAATATTTAGGTTGTAGATGAAGGAATGTAGAACCAATATGCATTATACCGCTGATCAAAATTAAATTTTGAACTGGCTGGATTGATTCAGGCATTTTGTAAATAATTGTTGATTCTGAGATTATGTCCCGTCAAAAATTTAAAAAAAATAATCGTCTGTTTTATTAAGTCTCTCTTTCATTCTACTAACTTTTCAGACGTCTTTACTGCATTCTTTAGAAATCATAAGTTTCAAAACATCTCAAGCCATGACTGCTTGATTCAAATTTGGCAGTAAAATGACCCTTCAAACCTCTGGCGCAAATATTTTTTAAATTCTCAACATGAAAAACCTTCATTTTGAATCGTAAAATATTAATTTAATATTGTTATTTGTCTTACTCTCTTTATGCAATTACACAGCCATTGTTTTTTAAATGCTAAGCTCTTGCTCATAGAAAAAATTAGATCAATTTTAAGGAAAATGGTGTATTTACTCTAGCACACCGCCCAGTTATTATTCTAAGTCCATGATCACACTTTTCTATAGTTTTTTAGCGAGCGAAGCGCAGCGTCTCCACTTGACTCTTATGGCTCGAATGTTTGTTTTTTTTGTTTTTTTTTTTTTGTTTTTTCTGTTACTGCTTGATACAGGTCGTCACCGTTTCTCTGTTTCGACCTTGAAATTTTGCACACATGTACATACCACCTAGGCGGGTTGCTGTATAGTTTTTGTGGCAAAATCGTTTAAAAAGTTAAAAAGTTACATTAAAGTTAATCGAAAGTTTTTTTTTTCAAACTAAACGGCGACAAAATCTGAGGTGGCCCAAAAACATTTAGAATGTCCGTCGATCACGAATATGTTATTTTTATTTTGATCCGATAAGTAGTGTAGATGGAAATTACATTATAACAAGTCCGTACCATGGCAACGAAAGTCGCACAGCTTTTTGCTCATGATAGCGTCGAACGGAGGCTCGGATCGAGTTGAAATTTTGACCATCCGCAAGTTTCGTTCCCGATTGAATGCCATTAGTTTTGTGGCAAAATCGTTCAAAAAGTTATAAAGTTACATTAAAGTTAATCTAAAGTTTTTTTTTTTAACTAAACGGCGACAAATCTGAGGTAGCCAAATCATTTAGAATGTCCATCCGGTCACGAATATGTTAATTTTTTTTGATCCGATAAGTAGTGTAGATAGAAATTACATTTTAACAAAAGTAACGTTACCATGGCAACGAAAAGTCGCACAAGAATTCTGGTCACTATGTACTGCCACCTAGAAGTAATCAAGAGTTAAAATAGTTTTCCCAAAGAAATAATGTCAAGGTCCTCTAGATGGCGGTGGATTTTATCCATTCTCTCCTATTTTACAAATTTTCAGCTAAATCGGTCAAGACCTTAAAGACTTATTGATATGTAACATTATGGGAATGTCGTACTCGGGTCGTGTTGCACGTACCGGTGCTCGCTCAACAACGCGTCCAACTGAGCGTTTTCCTAGTAATTCTTCGATTGTATTAACTAGGAAACGCTCAGTTGGACGCGTTGATAAGCGAGCACGTGCTATAGCTAGACCCACATTGCACATTTTTTTAAATTTTAAAATTTACGACGTTCGCGTTTCCAGTATTATTATTATTGCCAAGGCATTTTCATTCACCGGGAAAGACACTTTTTTGGAAAAATATGTTGAGCCGCGTAAATTAAGTTTTCTGTATAAGTTAATTTTTTGAGGAACAAAACAATTTGAAAGGTTGTTGTTATGGAATCCAATGTTTGAATTGCAATCACTTTTATAACTTTAAATATTATAAGCGATTGTCTATAAAAGATACATTAAATTGATATGTAGACAGTTTCAATTGTCAAATTGGATTACTCAAAAGCATAAACTTAACAAGTACTGAATACTGATGACAAGATTGCTCAACAATGAGACCTAAACTGTGAAATATTCGATTCCGTGATCAACGAATGAATTTATGATGACCATATAGGGGATGGCACATAGAACGATGTCGCTGTTACGAGAACGGCGAGTTCGATACGTCAGGATGTTGAAGAGGAGGGGTTGAAAGAGGGGTCGGAGAAGTTGAAATTGGACGTGACGAATATAATGGCGATTGAAGTCTTATTTTGAAATCCCAATCAAGTTTATTGACGTTTACTTACTAGCCAGTCACACTTGGCTCCTTGCTATAATAAATGTCGACCAAACACTTGATATTTCAAAAGTTAGAATTGTTTCAATCGTTTGTAATGTTAAGTTTTATTTTGATCTATAAAATAAATAACAAATTCACAATTTTTAATTCGTTTTAGCAACGAGAATGGGACATAATTACTGTACTAGATACCCCTTGAAGTAATCAATTAAGTTTTTCCAAATCAACTCACTCAAGTCCCTAAGGTGAACTAACACAAAAAAAAATTGTGTTTTTTTCAGCTAAATCGTCAAGACTTAGATTATTGCATGTTTTCGCCACGGTAAATTTGAAATTGTGTGTGTTGTCAATGAAAAGTCGCTGCGATGCGCAACTAGAGACTCCCAGTTATTCTAATATTTAGGCTAGATGAAGCAGTGACCATATGATTATACGCCTGTCAATAGCTAAAGACCTACTTTGCAATTATGATTTTTAAATAATTGTTGATTCCTGAGTATTTATGTCCCATCTAAAATTTGGGTAAAATGTCGTTTTTTATTAGTTCAACTTTCCCGCCTATCTTAGCTTTGACGTCTTCTGGCATTATTTAAAATTATAAGTTCAAAAATCTGCAGTCTATGAAATGTTTGATTTCAATTTGGGTAATGACCCCTCAAACCTCTGACGCAATTTTTTTTAAATTCCCTAATTAGATCCATTTTAAGGAAAATGGTGTATTTACTCTATCACACCACCCAGTTATTATTCTTAAGTCCATGATCACACTTTTCTATAGTTTTTAATTTCTAGATTGTATTAAAAATGAACAGATATGTTTCATGTACCCTGTGCCTACTGGCAACTCCTAACAACCCCGTGCGATCGCGCAAGGTCGGGTATTAACAACACTCGTGGATGGAAAAAATATCAAAGTGGGACTGAGAAATATAAATAAATATCATTGCATACATTGTCCCCAAGCAATTAATATAATAATATGAAAATAGTCAGGGCAGTGGTTCGAATAAAAAGTATAGAACTTTCGAACAAGGGCCAAGCAAAAATTAGACAACAACAACAACAACAACAACTCAACACAATCAAGGTCCACTAGATACCTAGCAGCTGCTGCAGCTCAGCATAAGTAATTAAGTATCTAGTGGACCCTGAACACAATGGGTATTTTTCTTTTTAAACTCTTTGCATTGCTTTGCATCTACGCGCTCCAAGTGTGTGGCAAACTACGCATTACGTATTCTTGTCATGGCGGCTGTTTTTGTGATCGCATAGTTGTCAATGTTTTCAATGCTTCGTTTCTATTTGTGTCATAGTATAAAACATTCTCATCTCTCCCTTCAGAAGATTCCGTTTTAAATTCTTGGACACATAAGGTAAGCAGAATGTATTTTTATGAAGGTTGGCCTCTTTGTACAGGCTAAATGCATAACCTAGCCGGTGTCTTAGCGTAGGCCTAGGCCTAGGGCAGAGCGGCTACACTGCAGTGCTAGGCCTAGTGCGGTATATTTCAGTCTACTTCTTAATAATTAGAACTTTAATATTATATTCCTTGCATAAAATGCGTAATGCTAATGCATGTAATGTGACGCTTTAGTGAATTTAATTAATTTGTTCCGATATTGATGCATTTACCAAATGACAGTGGGCCTACCATAAAGCCCGACAAACGCCACGACACCAAAGTCATTGTTAGGCGATTGTGTAAGCCATGTGTTGAGTACCCGGTAACATTCCCTTTCCTCCCCCTACCTAAGGTTGGATCAACATGGGTATTTCCTTCCTAGCCTATCACAGGGTGACGCATTATGACCTTACAGTTGACGAGCCCTTATACCTACTTAACTCAAAACTTTTATCATGTATACCTTATTACAATCAACTTAAACGAAAATGTTCCCGGGTAGGCCTACTCGACATATAAGTCGTACACTCGTCTGACAACGACTTTGGCGTTTTCCTAATTTCAAGTTGGCTAAGGCTTTATACCCAGATTGTGGGATGCCTTGGTTCAAACAACGGTTGGGTTAGATTTTTTATTTCAGGATTGTATTAAAAAATATAGGCTAGAACATGTTTTGAAATGCATATAGCATACAGAAGGCCTACTATGGTTAACAAAGCCAGTACGAAATAAGAGTAAAGATTGCAAGGTCTACTCAATCTCGAGCGGAATTTAGGGTAAACTTGAGCGTGCAATATTCGGTACACCTTGGTCACCACCTGACATTCAAAAATTGATTCTTCGATAGAAATAATTTTTTTCAATAACAAAAGCATTATCGTAAAATTAATCCTAGACTAGACATTTGCAGCCTATTTTTTGTTTTGTTATTTCTTGTAGGTTTAAATCGCAACGGATTTTCCTCATTTTGTTAGAAGTTCTCAGTCAACTGGTCATGGACGTCTGTTCAAAATTTCAGCTCAATCTGCGTTTGGCCGTTCGGCCGTATGGGACCGGACAGACAGACAAACAGACAAATTAATCACGACGAAGAGCCGTTGTACTTGCGTTGTAAGACTCATTCGCTACGCTCACAAGTGTAAATACAGTCGGGGCGGACTTTTTTTTTAATTTCTGAATTGTAGTAAATAATAATAGAAGTTTTATACACAAAATGGATGATAGGCAAACCAATTACTTTAAAATATGAAGCCATTTTCACTTTTAATTTTGTGTTTTCCACAAGGGCATAAATCATATTTTTCTTAGCTATATCCATGAACCCCATGCGTTTATTGTATTATTGTATTGTATACCAGCTTGAGTGATCAGTGACAACACTGTGTAGTCACATAATGGTCACAACATGAAGGAATATAATATAAATTGCATACTCACATGTCTAGTGTTAAATTTTATAATTTTCTTATGCAACGCGGCTAAATAAATACGTTTTTAGTTGAATCAAACATCATGCAAGAAAATAATAATATGTATTTGCATGTTCATACTTATATTTAGGCGTTTTGTTATCGATGCTTTGCTTTAGCTGGGGATTGCGATGGGATTAAGTCAAATGTAGACATGCTAGTCAATATGTCTGATTATAAAATATACAATCTAAAATCAATGTAGTAAAGCATAACTTCATTTATTTTTCCCCCGTCTGGGCCCAGGGTAGAATTTGACCCAGGACATAGCTCTGCTATTCGTAAATGCCTAGGAAAGAGGAAAAGTCCATCTAGCCAACATTAGCTAGTATGTAGGGGAGTATATCACTCCCCTAAACTAGAGCACGCGAGCTCTGGCAATCGTCGTCCTCCCCGACGGCGACGTCTACATAGACAATACGAACGATTAAAAAATGACGACCACAACGTGAGAACCCCCCTCCCTTTCCTACACTATCAGTGGCTGGTTCTGAATAGCATAGGACTTTCCTCCCCAGATCCCCTAGACTAGAGTGACGCATTATAACCTGATGGTTGACGCGGCCTTAATCCAAATAATTCAAATAAATTTACTTTTAAACAAAGATCTTCCTTTCAAGGTTGCCTTAAGACACAGAGTAACAATTAAATTAAATTAACATTTGTGTACATGTTATAACATCAAGTATAATTAATAGTAAATTTCCAAACATTTTAGTGAAAATAACATAAAGTAGACTTATAATAATGATGATGAACAATACAAATATTGATTTATGGTGTTTTGCTGTCTAGGGTGTAACCATTGAACACGAGAAGGATACCAAGATGTCTCCCTTAAAACAGCCCACCCTGCTACGAGATCTGGCTTTGAGAAAGTCTGCAGAACATATTGAAAACGCCTGCGTGAGTATAAGTGTGTGCCACGAGTACTTGAGTTCACAACAAGAATGCATTGACGCTGGTACTTCCGCTGCATCCAAGTTAAGAGAATATCTTGTATCAAACTTTCGCCCTCTGATGGATGAGATCTGTGTTCAGAAGTCTAGCAGAAAGGCCACGCTCGATCCACAAGTCTTCCACATATGGTTGTCAATATTTATGCACCAAGACATGAAAACGCTTAAGATTCGATGGACAAACATTGAACCGCACTGGTATCGGTTTAACGCATTGTTCTTGGACACACATCTAGAGAATGTTCCTAATTTAACAGAGTTTGAATTAGACACTATTGAGCATTTTCCTCATAAGCAAACATTTCAAATTCTTAGCAAGAATTGTCCTCATCTGGCGGTGATCAAGTTTAGGTACAGTCAAACTGAAGAGGAGGGCTTCAATTACCTCACGAATATAAAAACCTTACGAGTAATCAAGGACATAAAAGATAAATCCATCATTGAAGATTATGCTCAAACTATGAACCCAGATGTCATTTGCAATCTATTGGAGAATCTTCCAAAATTGGAATACATCAGCTGTAGCTGGATTGACGAGGTTTTAGGGCGTTTGGTAAATGTTTCTAGTTTGGCTTTAACAGAGGTTCGTTACTCAGGTGAAACACTGAAGGGCATCGAGACGATAGTAAGATTATGTCCGAATCTGAAATCTCTCAATATTGGAAGAAGTGTTGATCTGCTAATCAGCAATGATGTTATTACACCGGTTACGAACAGCAACTTGGAATTATCTACACTCAGATTTGGCTACGTCGATTTTAATAGATCCATTGACGATTTCTTTCACGATAAAGGCAAGTTCCTAAGGTCACTGTCAATAACTCTCGAGAGAGGATGGTCGACTTATGAAGACATGATTACGATTGGGATAAATTGCCCTCATCTTGAACAATTCAATACTTGTGATTTTATCTCATGGAAACCCCATACTGTCCTGCCCTTTACTTACCAAGCATCTGCACCGATCTTCCAGAAATTGATTAGTTTCACATTTACCGGGAACGACAAAATTCTGGTACAAATATGCTTGACGCACGCTATAAGTTTACAATCATTATCTATTCCGATCCAGTTAATGATTATTGAAGAGGGGAACAACGATTACAGATTAAATGGCGATTGGATCCACAAGAATCCAATGACTGAATTGCAATCACTATCCATAGACTTTAATGGAGGTAATACGATTGTATCGCCGGACATAATCAAATTGATTTTATACACATTTCCTAAACTTGTCAAATTGGATTTACTCAACATGGTACGTACTCCAGCATTACAAAGGCGTTTGCACAGTTTGAGTGACGAAATTTTACAGAAAAATTTAGACCTTACTTTGCGATATACCTACATTCCATGATGTCAAGAATGCTGACTTGTGGAAGCTGGAAATGACGACGAGGATGATATATCTTCTCGACTTGTTTGACGTTGGCATTCATATCACTGCAAAATGGGTCATTATGGGGGATTACACCTTGGAACCATAATATAAGTTAAATGTAACAAATAATACCTTATTTTTTTAAAGTTGAACTCGTTGCTTTCCAGGATTCCAGTCTACTTTTGACTAGTATGTACCCGAATTTAGTGTAGAAGAGTTGATTTTTTGTATAAAATACAATAGGCTAACTACAACAATTCAACAATCAATTATTTTGTTATTAAAGCAGATTCACCTACTTTTTTGGCGACAAACTTAGAATGACTTTTGAGAATAAACTTATTGTTTCATATCATTGTCTGCCATGGACTTAACAATGACTCCTACATGAGTTTTACATTATTTCTGTACTAAACCAATGCACCACCATAATTTGTTATTCGTCGGCATTCTTCCCCTTTTAGGTGGGTATTATTTTTTCAATGAGAGCTCATGGCAAATGATTTCCACCTGTGGGGAAACCATTTTTATCATTCTAGGTAACTTTTTAATTTTTTTCTTTCACAAGGCCCTATACCATATGCACAGTTTAGATCCACGCGTTTTGGTCATGCACCCGAGTTAATGAAGAAAGAAAAGTTAGCTTCTGGAAAGTGTTTTTGGTTATTTTTAACCTATTTTTTCACCCAGAATTAATGTTCGCACCTAGGAAGATTGAGTAGTGTCAGTTGGTTCGTACTCCATCCAAAATGTGCATGTTTTGTCATATACCTAATTCCTCCCTATTATGACAGTAATAAAATTCATTTCACATTCATGAAGGCTGGTCGACACCTCGAAAACGCCCCCAACTCGGCTCGCTGTATATGGTCCCTAAACAAAGTAGCGCTCCGCGGCTTGGCTGCGGCGTCCTAGAATGCACCTAGACACTTTGTCGACAAACACTAAACGAAATAAAATGTAAAGCATATGTGATGCGGAATAGGAAAAGGGACCTTAGGGTTAAAAAGTTTTTTGCCTAGAAAAGAGCAAAACGTGATTAAATGTGTAAATTGCTGATTTTTTTTTTGTTTAGCTTTTTACATAATTTTCACTTAATAATGGTAAATTATGCTTTGGAATTAAAATAATGCTATCCAAATACTGTTTTTTAATTTAAAAAAATAAAAATAAAAATAGGCCTAATTTGTGTTTTTTTATAAAATTTGTGTTTTTTTGGTAGGATGGTGGGTAATTATTTTAAAATTGTGTCTAAAATAAAAAAAGTTCCTTTAAATCGGTTAAAATTGATAGAAAATAGAAAAATACAAGGAAAAGTTCCTTTAAATTGGTCAAAATTGATAGAAAATAGCAAATAGATAGAAACTTTACACCTGTTTTTCTCGCAAAGTTGATTTTTAATCAAGTCAGACAGAAAAGTGCATAGCTCACTCAATTTTGAAGTTTTTTGTATAATTTTTTTTGCAAAATGATCAGCATCCTGTTCTTATTGTAAAAATATCAAAAAACATGTTTTGAAAATGTTAACCCTAAGGTCCCTTTTCCTATTCCGCATCACATATTAAGAAAATATGGCTCACATACATCACCGGGCCTATAAAAAGCGTTCAAGAATTGCCCTCAAATAGCCAACTTAAATAATTTATAGAAAAATGTGTGATAATGACGCAACATGTTAGTATTTTATTTTGTATTAACTTATGTTACATTCCTGATTTCTTCTCACGTTCATATCGCAACATCAGTGTAAATAAAATTATGATTTTAAACTAGGCCGCTTCGCAAACGCATTTTCCAGTCGCGTTGATGGATGAGCTTTTTTGGAATATTTCTGTCCAATGATTACGTTTTTATGTGGAATCTCCTTACTTTTTCTATAGTTACATATTACTTGTTCATTATACACCTGTAAAAGGCTTATATTAAAACCTTTATTTCTATGAATTTTGACAAACTTTTTCAACTTTTTCTTTCAAGAGGCACTAAATCACCATAATCTACATGTCAATGTAAAATATGAACGTTGTAGCCCCACCCGTTTGGTCAAAATCGGCCCAAATATCACAAAAATATCGTTAAAAAAAACGGAGAAAAAATCGTAAAAGTACGATTTCTATAAGAAATATTTTTTCAAACGTCTCTTAAATCATAACATATATGATATCAGTGATTTTAAACGTTCCTATAAAGTTTCATCAATATCGGAGTAGCCGTTTGCCAAATATCACGAAAATATCGCACTAAAAATCGAAAAAAATCGTATTTAAGTACGATATTTTTGAGAAATATTTCTTCGATTGTACCCAAAACAATACAGCTCTAAGTTCAGAGATTTCGAAGGTCCCCTCCAATTTTCATCAAGATCGCATATGCCGTTTGCCCGGTAGAGAGCGAACAAACAGACAAAAAAACTAATTAAAACAAAACACCCGAGCTATTTTTCTTGGGGTAACGTAAGTAAAATACAAACAAAAAATCACAAAGTCAAATTGAAGTCTTCGCTTCGCTCATCCAAAAAAACTTATTATTTATGAGAATGTCGTGTACAGTTAAGCAGAGGCAGCAGCTATAGATCTGCGTTGCACCGCGGGGAGGGTTGGGGTGAACATCTATTTACGCTTCTATCGGTATTCAACTAATTTTAAAAACATGTCCATCGCCACTCTCGGACACTGAAATGTATATAATAGCATCTCATCTGTGGAGAGAGGGAGCCGTAATGAGGAAATAAATTTTAATTAACTAAACAAACCCCCCCCCCCCCCCCCACCCACTTCTGTGCCAGGAGGTTCACAAACTCTTTTTGATTTCATTAGCAAATAATGGCCAGTATTAAGGTTAAAGCCTATTTTGATGAGAGTTTTCACAATCAATAAACAATGAACTGACTTCGAACCTGTGACCTACATCCGGTGAAACAAGCGATACCGGAAATGCAGGTGAGTGTTCGACAGAAAGGGAGGTGGAAAACACGTGAAATTTACTTTCTCAGCTACGTGAACGTCTTCTCCTTCACAATCCCATAAAGATGTATCCCGGTATAACTGTTGAGATGGTTCATGTTTTAGAATTCCCTTTTACAGGAAAATGCCGACAGTGTTGGCTCGAGCGTTAAGCGCGCGACTCTGATTCGGGAGGTCCCGGGTTCAAATTCCGTCGAGATCGGCAATCCTGACTAAAGGTTTTTTTTCGAGGTTTTCTTCAGTCGTTAATGCGAATGCAAAGGATTGAGTCCTCTTAAACAGCCCTCTGACATCCCTTCACAATTATCCCATCCACAACATACCTAGTTAGACACGGCATGAATTGCACCCTGGGTAGGCTTCTCACAAAAATGTACACGTGCGACAACCGCATTTAGTCAAGCCAAACAAGTTGACTCGTCCTCAAATGTTATGATTTTCTAACATTTGAGGACGAGTGGTTATTATCGAACTAGCAAGTAGAATGTTCCAATGCATCTTTCGAGATAATCTTGCACTACTTCTGTAATGTAAATATCTTAAGCAAACAAGCTCCAAGCTAAACTCAATTACATTAACGCTTCACAACAAGCTTACGGCTTCCCATTAGCGTTATTAGAAGTTCTATCCATGATTGACATCCTGACGCTGTGTTATACCAAGCACTACAATGCACAGAGCTTCAACCAAGGTGCAATGACATCAATATATCATTGCCGTCAAGTGCATTTTTTGTCAGAATAGCCTGTGCTATGATTTAAGATCGAAAACTGAATAAAGCGAATGTAGACCTACATTACGTTTTCAAGAGGGTGTCAAAGCGCCAAGGTCTGTCAGATATAACCACGCGCTCGTCTGAAGTTTCCCAAATGTCAGCTAGGAGATTCAGTTGACCTTGTTAAAACTCAAAAGTGTAGTTGAAGATGAGTAAAACTATTTTAAATAGAATATGAACTTGTAAGTAGTAACTGTGAATCCATGGTGAGACAAAAGAACTCTTAAGCATTCACCAGCAACGAACAACAGAGAGGTAAGTACAGATATTATGAACGCGCATATTGTTGGTTAACAATGTACATTACTAGGAAAACGCTAAAGTCCCGCCGCGTTGATGGATGAGCTTTTTAAAATTTTTAGTTTGCATGGGATATCTTTACTTTTGCAAGTTCTTTGTTTTGCTGCCTACGCATTGTAGGTGATTGTTGACAAGTTTCTTTTGTTACCTGTCAATTGGTATTATTTCCCGTAAAAACTCATATTAAAAGCTTTATTTCTATGGATTCTGGCTAACTATTTCAACTTTTTCTTTCAAAAGGTACTACATCACCATAACCTTAATGTCCATGTATAATATGAACGTTGTAGCCCCACCCGTTTGGTCAGAATTGGCCCAAATGTCACGAAAATATCGCACTAAAAATCGAAAAAAATCATAAAAGTACGATATTCATGAGAAATATTTCTTCAATTGTACCCAAAAACAATACACCTCTAAGTTCAGAGATTTCGAAGGTCCTGTCAAATTTTCATCAAGATCGGATATGCCGTTTGCCTGGTAGAGAGTTAACAAACAGACAGAAAAAACAAAAAAACAAAAACAAAAACAAAAAAAAACACCCGAGCTAAATTTTTTGGGGGTCAGTGAAATTGAAGTCTTCGCTTCGCTCATCCAATTATCTATGGTTAACAGTCTCAGGGACTATTGTTATAGAATATAATTTAACATCAATCAATCTTGAAATTAGCCTCGGTTTGTCTACAAAAATTATAGAAAATACATTTTGTTCAAATTTTGCAACGGATTAAATTTGGTGGAGGTGCCGGGTCACTAAAAGCGAGTGAAAGAACGAAACATATTTAGCCATTTACTGATATTTAACAACACTTTTTGGTCACACATTAATAAATAGCAGACTTATTAATTTTGTTATGTATTTTATTTTTTACTCATTTTGGTCTCAAATAATAACATTTAAATAATATGGTTTGATTCACACTTAACGGATTCGTGAAGTATAAATAATTAACATAAAAGAAAAGTTGATTTTAATATGTGTTGGAAATATACTCAAAAAGTAAATGTACGTTATTTCTTACGCAAAAGATATTATTACCATAAAATTTGCATGAGTTGTACAATTGATAAGTGTACACTACAAGAGTTTCTGCAACAGTCATCTAAGTATGGTTATCTTCAAAATAACATTGGCTCCAATAGAGATGAAGCGAAAAACACCCAAAAACCCTCTCCAGAAACGCGACTCAACATCGCCATTCTCATCGACCTAACATGTAAATTCATGCCAATACTAAGATAACACACTTTACAACATGTATTCCTTGTCGTCATGTAGATATTCCAAGATATTCTCTTCCTTTTTGTTTTTTAAACCACCAAAATGTCAGTCCACTTTACAGTTGGCAAGACGTGTACAGAATATTTCCGCTCGTCCTTCCCTATTAAAATATTCATAGGCCGTCCGTGGCCGAGGCCCGTACTTTACCGTGTATAAAGTCAACCCCTAGAGAGAAACTTGGGGAATTGGCAATACTTTCGCACTAATGACGAACCAACTACAAGGAATCGCACTATATATACGCAAGCCAAATGTTGATTAATTAATCCTTTTTAATTGGACAGTTTAAAATTAAACAGTGTATTGCTAGGGCACCTCTTTGAGTAATGCATGACACCCTCGCGGGCTGCATATATTAAATACAAACATGGACGAGGTGAAACGTGGAGGGGGGGGGGAATAAAGAGGAACTACCCATATGTTTGGATTGTGGGTCACGGGAAAATTAAAATACTGTTACAATTTCGCCTGTTTCTTTACAGTGTGTTTTAAATTCTCTATGTAAATTTGGTCGTTTGTGAAACTTTACATGAGGGATCTTTTGCTTTGGGGGGAGAGTGATATAATGTACAAAATGGTCGGGGGTAAATAAAAACAAAACTGAAACACAATCTGTGAGATGCCCAAAGGATGTAAACAGTTTGATTTGGAAATGTTTAGAGAAGTGGGGATTTTGAAGTGTAAAAAAAACTTCTTGTTATCTGTTGATAACTGTAAAACGGTGTGAAGGGAATGTCCAGGGCTGTTTGAGAGAACTCAATTACTAGCATTCGTATTAACGACTGAAGATAACCTTGTAACACACTTTCAGTCAGGATTGCCGATATCTGCAAGTTTTTTTGTTGATTTTTTTACCTTGGGAATTCAACTTATTATAGGGTACAATGTTTGCCCCTCTTCAGGTAAACTAGGTTATGTTGCTGATATGATAATTGTAAAGGGATGTCCGAGGGCTGTTTAAGAGGACTCAATCCCTTGTATTCGCATTAACGAGTGAGGAAAACCTCGGGAAAACCTTCAGTCAGGATTGCCGGTCACGACGGGATTCGAACCCGGGACCTCCCACATCAGAGTTTTGCGCGTTACGAATGAGCCACCCCTATCGATGTTCAAGTGTATGCCTAAGATAATATATATTCATTGTGAATATTCATCACAATGTTTGCTCAGCCTCTTTTTGTTGGCTATTTTGAATACAGACGTATTTTATACATGGAATGGTACGATATCGAGACAATATCTCAAGACTGGATGATGTAGCAATCATAATCGAGGATGCGAGATGTTACGTACATACAAGATAAACAGTTGTGTTTGGTTTACACTAAATTGCAAGGGTTGGTGGAGTTGTACGTTTTTTGACTAGCTGAAAAATAGTGTCTTGTGAACTGGTACTGAATATAACTCATTTTTTAGTTTTGTAATGGATTAAAAGGGTTTCAAAATTGAATTGTGTAATTAACACAAAAATACACAAATTCCGAAATTTTCGTGCAGTAGGCCTACCTTTTATAACTGGTGCAAAAATGTAGGGGACACAAATTATTATAGCAAACAATATCAACTCAAGGTAACAAATCAGATATGGAAATTTAAAGTTTTTGTTCCCAATTCGGAATTCAAAATGAGCAAATTTGTTCTTAAACCTCAATGATTTTTATAATTAAAAATTCACATCAACAGTGAGTTTACATTTTAGGCAGCGTTACGCCCACTAAATAGAGTAAAAAGACTAGCGAAGAAGGAGATGGAAGATAGCCCCCAATCATAAACTTCTCCCTACACGTGAAGGGTATGTGACTGAATTCTCAGGAGCTCCCGAGCCTGAGGCAAAGTAAACACAGCCCGAGCCCTTCTTTTCTCGGTTCCTAGATTGGGACACTAAAGCATCGTCCATTATCAACCCTCATCGCTCAACGCTTTATTACGCCCGCGCAGAAAAATGAGAGCTTAAGCCCAATATCTTTATATCTATCAGTAGTCGTAGTGTCCCGCACTGCCAAATTCCCCCCCCACCCCCCGCCGCTCTCAATCTCTCTCTCTCTCTCTCTCTCTTCAATCTCTCTCTCTCACACAAGTCACAGTATCAATACACCAGGTCAAGATCAGTAGCACAAATAGCACCACGCATATCATCAAACCAGTTTTTTCATCACTCTGTAATAATAAGTGACATCTTGGAATATTCGACACGTATGGTTTTTACATAATGTTTCAAAACGTCGTCATGCAGTCAGCGCAAAAAAAAACTAAAAGTTAGCATATTATCTCCTAATATAAATAATAGAAAAATTACTATATGATGAACTTTTAAAACAATTAAGAATATTCATATACGGATTAGAGTAAGAAAAACTAAATTATAATGTATAGTTGACAAAAATTACAGCAAACATATTAATCCCCTCAAAGAAATAATAGCTAAATATTTTGTTGAACTTTAAAAACTAGGATTATGCATGTACGGATAGAGCAAGAAAAACTGAATTATAATGAATAGTAAGGCAAACATATTCTCATTATCCCCTTAATGAAATAAACATTGAACGTTTTGTTCGAAATATTCTTTTTCTACGAATTGTTTACATTGTATTTCTAAAAACATCCTAGAGAGTTAGATGCACAAAACAAGAGGCGAACTTAAGTATTGTATTATTTCCTAGATCAAATGAAACAACGGTAAATGGCCAGTAAAATAAAAGAGGACATGGTACTCGTAAGACCACCTGACACGGCTGGACACGAGTTAGTCGGATACAAGATCCGTGTAACTTGTACCCTTCTGAAACCACTATTGTAGCATTATTAATAGTATTGTACTTAGCAGACTTCATATTAATGGTGTTTCTTTTTATAGGTTTCTTATAAATATTTTGAAAAATTGAATAACCTACACAGGAGGAGCTACTAATTTCCTGAAACGTTTTAACATTTTATTAAATAAATTGTTTTTGAATTTATTTCTATTCCATCATGGCCACTAATTGTTTTTACCAAAAATACTATAATACACTTCATTTGGGTTCTTGTGTATAAAAATAGTCAAGACGAAAATCAATTTGATAGGGTTCAATCCCATTTCCTTTAGAGTGAGGAACCCCTTATAAAATATCAGACATGATTGCCGGTGCAGGGATTGAACCAGAGTCCTTGAAAGTTGAGTGAGAACCACAAGTCTTAAGCTCGTGCTAGGTAAAACCCAGTTTTAAGTTTACCTAATGCTCTCTTGCTAAAACGCAAAGGTATGTCTCATTTTATCACCTTCGGGGTGGGAAAAATAAAGAAGAAACTTTCAATTTTCTCCAACACTACAAAATATGTGTTTGAAGTTTTTACGCTGTTAACTGCTCCGCATCCAATTCATTCAACGCATTTCGTATTCAATATTGAATATGATAAGCCACGATTTGGGTGAATTTCAGTGATCCCGTCTAAAGTTAAAGTGTTTACATCGGCCGAAGCTACGTAGACAAACGTGCTCTGAAAAGGAAATTCTTGTTTGGAAACGGTTATAAGGTTTTTCCTATGCTAACGTAATGTTGTATCTTGGGCTACGTCTACGATATCAGTGCCGTTTGCTCACTGCTGAGAACAAATCAACCTCAATTAATAAATAATGTGGATTTGAGGGTCGGTCGAATATAGAGATTAAATGTCTGTTTTTAAATGTAATTATGACAAGGAAATTAATTAATCAATTAATTCATTTCATTTTATTAAATAAAAAGTTGCATGAAAGAATACTAGAGAGGAAACCAATTAATTAATTGATTCAGACTAATAAAATAAACAAAAAATACATTCAAAAAATTATAAACTAACAATACACTAATGTTATATAGATGGTTTGGCAAAACAATGGCCGAAGTCTTCAGAATTGATAGAGTTAGGACATCTATTATCGAAACAGGTACCAAAATTCCTGGAAGAAGTGAGGCACTGCTGCTTGAGCTCCCAAAAACAGACTTTTCACATCCCAATAAATTACTTATTTGCAAGGTCAGGTATAGTACATGGTACAAAATCAAGTTTGACACGTAAGAATCATATAATTGTTTTATTTTATTTGTGAAACGTTAACGTCTATTCTTTTCAGTTAAAAACTGATTTACTAAGGAGGACAACTGAATATTTAATTGAGCTAGTTAATACGGGTCCTACCCCAAACTTCTCATGAAAGTGCAAATAATTGAGTAAGTCATCCATGCAGAGTTTAGTGTACTTTATTCGTAGAGTCAAGTGGAGATATGTTTGTGGGGAAAGTTAGGGGAGGAAGGGGGTGCGTTATCAATGTTCTGGACTTTGAGTGAGTTGAATCATTATTCATTATCAACCGTCATACGAACGGATTAGCACAGAGAGATATCAACTTGCCGCCCCACTCCCCACCTAACCTGGGCTTACTATCTGTAACCGAGAGAGGTAGCTCATGCGTAACGTGTGCGACTCTGATTCGGGAGGTCACGGGTTCGATTCACGCCATCGGCAATCCTGAATAACAGTTTAGTCCGTAGTTTCCTTCAGTCGTTAAAGGGGAATCGATCGCGTTTTTCTATTTTCTCAAATATGCAACTAAGACAAAATATAGTGAATGGCTTTGAAACCTGGCTCTATTAGAACATCAAAACTGTTTTTTTCCAAAAACATTTGATTGGGCACACGGCAAATATCACCCCTTTAAAATAATTTCAAACTTCAATTCGCCCTAGCACACCATTCAAGGTAATAAGTTGTGTTTTTGTGACATTTGTTTATACTAAAAAAAACTGTAATAAAAAAACTTAAAAAATAAAATAAATAAACATGCAAAGAGGTTAGTGGAGTTTCTCATGCCTTTGTTAAACTTAAAAACGCGAATGAATAGAGTACCACTGGTAGTCAACCGGTTGTCAATGTCGTTTTGCTATAATGTTTCATATTTGGTGGAGGTGCCGGGTCGAATTATATTTGATAATTTGTTGATTATTTTATTTTTGCGCCAATGTTTTTGATGTAATTATATTTATTATATTCGTGATAAATTACGTATAGTAGGCCTATTAATAGAAATGTGCTATAATTTTCAATTAAAGTAATTTAAGCACTAATTTGTCTTTTTTGTATTCAGTTTGTTGCCTTTGTAGCCGTATTGGCTATTCAAGACGCAGGGTTATCCTTTCATTAAAGTCTATGTAATGCTTATTTCCGGAAAGATATATCTAGACATTTAAATTAACCTGGCGTGATTCGAGGGGAACTTTATGGTGAGCAAAGTATTCCCTTGTCGATTACATTATTTTCAGTGTGAGCAAAAGAAATAAAACACATTTATAACTGCAAACATGTTGACTAAAACAATATTTCAGAAAACACATGTAAAAATATTTATTTGGTCAGTCACTAGTTCGATTTAAAATGTTCTTCATCACTGTTGTTGTAGGCCTACATTGTTATTCGAATACAAGAAACTTAATCGAAAATGTCAAGTCATAGAGCTCTTGGACCGAATTTTATACGAAAAGTAGGGTAAAGACAAATGTCAGGTCAAGAGGCTTGAATAAAAAATGATTTTGAGTAATAAAGCAAGAACAAGTGTTATTCAATAAAAATGCGAATTAATAAGATGCACCGATATCCATCGGTTTATGAACGATTATCATTTTTTCAATGACTTATTTAAGCGTAGAAATTGCGAATATTTTTTAAGTTATTTCAAAGTTCTTCGCGATAAATCATAATACGCTCTTACGTCGTTGATCTAATCACTGTCGTTTCTCTAGCTTTTGAAGCAAAACGACAAAGTACAAGCCTACAACGCTGACCACTCCAATTCTAACAAATAGATTTAAGCCCATAGAGGACATAGTTCATCTCTTCATTCTTGCCCTTTCTATGACAATGAGAACAATACTGTACTAATGCGGTAACCATTATCATCACCTTCACAAAAACACTTCCCGTCTCCATCCCATGGGCACGTTGAAGAGAGGGGGGAAGGGGGAAGAGAGAAAGATAAAAGGACTAAGAATAGAACAAAGCCACCCATCACTGACCCCTGAACTTCACATTACCCCCCTCTCTTTGATCAGCCGATGTGAGTCGCGTAGTCTACCGACCTATGCAAATGTGTGCTACACTGCTAAGTTCGGTATTCATAGTTGGCGATCACTAAATGAACTACGAGACCCTACTACGCCAGGCAGCAGGATATTGGCCTGGTGCGTGTGTGTTACGCCGGGGGGGGGGAGGGGGGGGGGGGGGAGAGATTGCGGAAAAGACGAAGGGCGAACGTGTCTTGGAAACCCTAGTGGTTCATTATGCTCCTGTATACATCCGACGTCATAAAATTGGCAACAAGAGTTATCTCAGTATAGACACTAGACCTATGTAGCAACAGCAGCAAAGTTTTTGTTTCATTTTTTTCTAGCGCTTCGTCAAGATTTACGAGCTGAGGAAATTTTTCTTTTCTAAATATGTCACGATCGCTTTAGTTTTGGAGGATGTTGGAGGTCGCGCAGTTTGCAATGTCCGGAGGGTGTGGTGTGAATTAGCGTCGTCTTGACGTGAGTGTGTGAAGTGCGGACACTCGACGGTAGTAAAAGTAGGGTTAAAGATGGCAACTATATTGCATGCACGGGTAGAGTCGTAAAATGTGATGCACACTTCACACTCATTGGGTACTTCGAACGCAACTGTGTTAAATTAAAACGTGTTGGTGGGTTGAAGATGATTATGGTTTTACTTGAGTCGACGCATTACTTGCTGCGTGTATCATGTGGTATGTTTGTAATATTGCTATTAAGAGAGTATTAGTTCACTTCTCACGCACTGATTGTAAAAATGTTATTATGATAGTATTTAACTTAAAAGGTATATAATTTACTTCAAACATAACAGAGACAAGTAAATAGATCAAATAAATATAAAGTGTCAAAACAAATTTAATTAACCTAAAGTCTTCAATACTTTATCCGACATCAATGACCAATGGGAACTATTGTAACCATACAAAATATCTTAAGTACTGCAATCTAAAATTAAAAAAAATTATAGTCACAATATAAAATAATAACAATCACGGTCATAAAAATTTGGTTTTTTGAAACTTCATTTTTTTGTGCCAGCGATTCGAGTACAAGTTTAGGTTCGAACTAAGAAATCTCAGGCTTTACCAACCCTGATATCATCATTGTTATTATTATGTGTATAATGATTAATAATTCATTTTTACTATAATTAAAAATTACTAAAAAAA
This sequence comes from Sweltsa coloradensis, assembly GCA_024449915.1. Classification (NCBI taxonomy): domain Eukaryota; kingdom Metazoa; phylum Arthropoda; class Insecta; order Plecoptera; family Chloroperlidae; genus Sweltsa; species Sweltsa coloradensis. Next base: position 65,206 of record JAMZAV010000284.1, on the reverse strand, counting down.
TGCGTACATCAGTTTCTACCCACTCAATTGCCGAACTGATTGTCAGTGGGCTACTTTAGGATCCGAACCATCTTTCGGCGCCAAAGCGCGACGAGCGAGGTGTACTTGAAATCGAATATCACTCGTTTCAGTTTCATATTAACTAAGGATTGCAAACATATGTTACAGACAATTATAGAGAATTGTTTAATCCTATTTCTCACACATCAACAACACACATCAAATCAAACAACATCAAAAGATACAAAAAAATTATTTACCTAATAGCATAATGGTAATACAACAACAATTAAGTAAACCTTGACTTTAGTTTCCAATTATTCAAGCCATCCGCGGTGGTCCGAAGCGTATGGCTGTACGAAGACGTGAGTTCGAATCCCGCATAAGGGATGGGTTTTGTAATCGTCATTCACCCTCACCTATCACCACTCATCGTCTCGAATACTCTTTTATGTAAATTAATTTTAATTTTTGTTATTCTGTGTCTTAAGGCAGCCTCTACGTTAAGGTAGACAATAAAGTTGTACTAGTGCATTAATAGAAACGGGCTATTCCAGAGCACTCTTACCGATATTTTGAAAGTCAACGGAAAATGGCTAAAAGTTGGTTGGATGAAAGATGAACTTGAATAAAAAAGGAAAAAAAATAACTTTTTTTTTGGACGGGACAAAAGCTCTATTTTGGCCATTATATGCAAATTTTGGGTCATTACGGAAATGAATGTTTTAGATGCAATATTTAATTTTCAGTGTTGATTTTTTTTATTGCTTCAACACACCTTTGTCTCTGGACTGAGTAAAGGGAAAAAATTTCTGAAATAATGTTCGATGTACGATTTTTTTTGTCACATGGTACAAAAAAGAGTTTTGAACCGGAACACGAAAAAAATAGTTCATCAAATGACAATATTGCAACAATAGAAACGTTAAGCAACAACCATCAACCAAATCAACATGAAAACTTTTGAAATTTACTTGCAGCTGTCAATACGGTACATGGTCAGTGGCGTATCCAAGGGGAGGAGAGGGGGGACCCCATTCCCCCCCCCCGCCCCGTTTTGCCCAAAAAAGTGTGAAAGTGCAATTTAACGTTTCAATGGAGAATTAAGAATAACTATTGTATCGCAATACTAAAAGCAATTTATACCATCTCACGAAAGAGGATTTTAGTAGATACAAATTTGGTTATTGTTACGCTTTAAAACGCACACAACTTCACCAAAATGACCTTACTTGTGGATTAAAAACAGGATTTTAGTAGATAAAAATATGGTCATTGTGATGCTTTAAAACGCACAGATTTTCACCAAAATGACCTTGAAGGGGAAAAAATCCGGGAGGCGAGCCCCCGGACCTCCACTTAGCCTTCGGTACATCTATTAATTAATTGGTTGAACCCCCTCTATGAAATCCTGGATACGCCACTGTACATGGTATGAACCATATAACGGAGACGCACATTAGGAATAATAATAATAATTGTAAATAATTGTAATTGTATGTAATAATTGTATACCCACACTCAAAACCATTTCTTGAATCTGTTTGAGAAAGCAATTGACACCAGTGATGAAATAAATTATAGAATCGGTTCATGTATCATAATTGTATGCTTTCATTTGCGGACGTAGCATATGTTTAATAGCTCCTAAAAGCTAAAATGTATTTATAAGATTAGTCCCACCTGCAGTCACCATTGCAAAAGTCACAGAGAAACAACATCCTATCAATCAGTGTGCCAAGACCGTAAAATATCAATCGAGTATATGGTTTCGTTTTCTTTCTGCATCACAAAACACCATAAAAGTGAACATTATTTAGAAACGATCCACATTTACAACCAATAACATTTTACGTCGTGAAGATTCTCTACGTAGTGTTGCACATAAGGTTCATTCCCGAGGCCGACCTGTGTGCTTTCGTAGCGAGGAAACTCTAAAAACACGCTTAATAAACGCACACATTGTTCAATATCACTCAAACCAACAGCACACTATCAAAGTTTTAAAGGCTTTGTGTCGCGTTGGAGTTCTGTATACCAATATGATCGTAAACCGAACTTCAATGGCTGCCTGGGGAAGCAAGCTCGGCTGCCATGCCTAGCACTACGCGTTGTGCTAGGCTGGTCACTGATTGTACTAAATTTACTCTGTCCTAAAAACAAACTGTTGTTATTGTCACTAGGAAAACGCTTAAGTCCCGCCGCGTTGTTGGATGAGCGTAATTGGTGCATTGAGCTGCCAAGTGTTATGCGGATTTTCTGTTGTTCTGTGAAAAATTATAACTAAGTCGATTTTTTTTTATTAAATTAAATTAAATAAAAAATTAACTTAAATTTTGTAAATTTTAATTAATCGTAATTTAAAAAAAGAAAAAGATCGTAAAATTGCAATTTTCATTCGAAATAATTATTCGATTGCGCTCAAATTTAACACGAATATATTAATTCATAAAATTAAAATTCTGTGAAAAAATCATTACAATAGGATAAAGCATGTAGGTGTTATAAGTCAAAGAACTGTTTTAAAAAAGAAAAAACCCGTAAAATTTCGATATTCATGACAAATAATTTTTCGATTGCGCTCAAATTTCACACGAATATCTTAATTCATAAAATTAAGGTTCTGTGAAAAAATCATTAAAATCGGATAAAGCATGTAGGTGTTATAAGTCGAAGAAATTTTTTAAAAATCGAAAAAAATCGTAAAATTGCGATTTTCATGAAAAATAATTTTCCGATTGCGCTCAAAAACGTGGCAGTTCTAAGTTCAGAGATTTCGAAGGCCTCCAGAAAATTTCATCGCAATTGGAGTTTCGGTTTAGCCGGAATCGTGCTGACAAACACACAAAAATACAGGAAAAAAAGAAAGAAAGAAAGAAAAAAAAATCCGGATTTTTTTCTCCAGTGTAGCTCGCTACGCTCATCCAATTATTTTTGTCGTTGTTGTTGTTGTTGTTGTTGTTGTTGTTGATAGAGCTAATCTCACTCCCAATAACACATGGTGTCAGGGAGGTTTCTTGCTAAAAGTGTATTTCTTTGTTTACAATAATTTATTTTGATACAGTGTAGTAGGCCTATAATATTAGTAATAAAATAGTTTTGGAAAAGTATCATGTAATAATCTATTGTTACGGCGTAGATGTGTTCTTTCTATTACTAAGGCGTAAGGGTGTTTAATACATATACCTCACTCCCTTGTAAAAGAGGTGGGAAAAAGCCACGTCTAAACTTGAGAAGAGTATTTTTCAAATAGAAACAAATTTGCAAATCAAAGTAGCCTAGACGCGGAGTAGTGGATTCCCCTGGCCATACCCATCCCGTACCTTAAAGTCAATTACCTTCTCTAGAGCGGCCATTTTGACGTAGCTCGAGGGACCTTGAATCCCTGCAGACGGGGTGCCAACAAGCATACCATCACTTGTTAATGTTATTTAAACTCGCGCCCTTTCACTCACACATTTACCAGAACCTTGCCAAGAGTAAAGACCTTAATCAATCAATTAATCAATCATTTTGGATAACTTGTCAAAAAAAACTTGGCAGGCGTTTAACCGACGAAACGAGAAATCGCTTAATATATCAGTGCTCGATGTTAAACCTGTAAGCTTGACTTTCGCATGGGGGTATGCGCAGTCTGTGCACACACAATATATCCATATTTTTTTTTAAATCTCAACATATTTATGCTTTCTCGAAGAAAATTATACGATAAACAATGTTAGTTATAGGGCAGCGGAACTTCAATTTGACTCTTCCAAGCAAAATTGTTCGACTTTTTTTGTTTGTGTGTAGGCTATATATTGTTCTCGATCTACCGGACAACTTTCTTCTCGATCTTGATGAAATCTTAAGATAACTATCGAAATCTCTTAACGTTCAAATGCAACATTTAGGAACACAATCATTGTAGAAATATTTCTCATGAAAATTACACTAAATAGTACGAATTTTTTAATGTAGGAATACGGGGAGATACGCTTCTCCATCAACCGTCCGTTCGTGAGTCACGTTTCACGATAATAACCGAACATGACCTCCGGTTGACATAAGATTTTGCATAACCCTTCAACGAGGATGACACAAATGTTTTAGAGTCACTAACCCGGCACCTCCACCAACAAGGAGAGTACATTTAACTGTGTATCAATTCATTTTTGTATTCATATTCGACGAGCTATTGAATAAATAATTGTGTAAACTCCCGTATTCGTGCTAGTACAAACTTAGGGTATGTTATATCTTAGCTAAAGGATGTGATATTGGTTTAATATTTTTGATACTATTATTGTTTGTTATTATTAGTTAGATACTTGCCACCATGCACATTACGATTTTTTTTTTTTTATATTATACCAACTTACTATAACTATACATTATGGGCCAATACAGGTCATTGTATTTGTCACCTGATACACATAACAATATGTAACTTGTAGTGTATTAATTGCTAAATAAACTTTTACTATTTCAATGAGTAAAAACTCTTTGATAAACTCCTTCAATGCATTAATGTATAGGTAGGTGAATGATGATACGTGTAGAATTTATTGGATAAACCGTAGGACTGGACTAACTTGAACAGAAGCAATTTTACACTACTATTATCATAACCCTGTACTATTTTGAAATACACGTAAAGGGGATGTTTTTATACCAAACGATATGCATAATTTTCGGTAGTTGATCATTATCACAATATCAATGTAAACTGTAAACAATTTGAATATGGATGGGGTATAATTAGTGGACACACAATAAACAAACAAACAAACCAGGCTTGTATCCGTGAGAAAGTTTGCAGGTTCTGTATCGGGTTTAGTGGTATTAGAATCGTAGCTTGTTTTACACAGAGTTGCGGCTTGAATTGCGTCGGGCTTTCTCAACAAACTAGAGAGCGAGACCGCCAGTTAGAGAAGTTTGTTGGGCCGGTGTTATCCGAGTCCGACACGCTACTAGCTGTCTTTATCTCTCCGCGCACGCGCATACACGCACACGCACACGCTGCTACATAACATTGCGTGGCTATGTATTGTCATACATGGACATTATGTATCTCTTGGTTAATTCGTGTTGGCGAAACTAGCCACGAAAAACAAAAACTCGTCAAACTTTGTCGCCATTTTCGCAACAAATAAGCAACAATGTTGCTGTGAGTTTATGAACATGTATATTGTCGACTGCTCGCCAAACGGTCAAGTCGAGTTACTCAACACCCGGCAACACCCCAAAAATGTTCAACATTCTGAACTGCTTGGCAATAAAAGTTAGCAACTGCCAATCAGATCTCTTCAAAGTATCACGTGATCATTGTTAACTAATCACAACAGTAGGTGTCACCATTGTTACTTTATTTTGTTGCTTGTGTGTCAGGGATAGCATTAAAGTTGGGCAATTGGAATTGGGCAACTTTGTTGATCGTTTGGCAGCTGCTTATAAGGGGTATTACACTGGGGTCGCTGCTAACTGGCTATAGTTTTTGGTTGGGTTTTTATGGTACTGAGCATGCGCGAATTTGTTCTGCTCACTTTAGAACGAATGTGCGCATGCTCAGTACCATAAAAACCCAACCAAAAACTCTAGCCACTTGTGAAGGGATGTCTGAGGGCTGTTCAAGAGGACTCAATCCCTTGAATTCGTATTAGCGACTTAGGTCGTTTATACGGTATACCTCGGAAAGAACTTCAGTCAGGATTGCCGGTTTCGACGGAATTCGAAACCGACACCTCCCGAATAATAGTCAAGCGCTTAGTGCTCGAGCCAACACTGTCGGCGTTGTTACTTTGATACTCTCAAATCATTCTCAAAGCATTTTTCAGATATGTTACATAGGTAAATTAGTTACAACTCATCAATCAGCTGATACATTGGGTAACAAGATTTTGAATTATTCTAAACCGTGGATACCCTTACCGCACAATATATTTTGAAACCATAAAAACGAACAAAACCTTCCTTTGCATACTTTGCGAGAACGACTCGAATTTATTTGAATAACTCGTGCATTAATCGGCAGGGGAAATAAATCTTATTCACGTACATTATAAATACTTTGTAGGCCTACATTTGTATTGCAATGTAATATAAATAAAAATGTGTTTCATATCTTAAAATAGTTTTTTATTTAACAACTTCGTCTACCCGGCACCTCCACCAAAGTTAAAAATAATCAAGTTGTAAAGTAATTATTATTGTAGTGCATTGTGAACAAAAAATGTACTAAATAAACAAATAATATAAATTATTATTTAGAGTATCTACTCAGTCAAGTAATTGATTTGTTTGTTGTAAAATACATTTAAAGCAGACCAACCCAACCTTGTAGGCGTCTACGTCATCGACGAGCAAACAATGACCAACTAGAGACCGGTATTTTAAATAGGAAACGCGAACCAAACAAATAGCAAGTACGGTATTAACTTTGAGACGGTGATTTTCCTCCTCTTCGTAGCAGTTTCGTAGTCCGTCAGTTTGTGTACTTTTCTTCGTCGACGACTTTCCTAAGTGTGACCACTGCGATGTGCATCGACTGCTTTTGTATCATAATAATTTTTTTTTTCTTGTTTTACATTATGTAAAATGGAGTTGCCGTGACGTAACTCTATATAAGGGAGCGAAGCTCTTCTAAGCATCACGTTTCTGTACGTCCGTCAGAGGCGGTCACATCTCACGATTAGAGATTAGACCCTAAAATTGACCTCAGAATGGCATGAGTTTTTTTAACATAGACTTTCACAAGGACGATACTGAATGTTTTGGGGGTCATGGGGACGAGACAATCCTTACTCAAAAAGGACAAATATTATTTACTAACAAGGCACCACCATCACCACCAAAAGAGATTTACGCCAATGTTTTAACTGTGTATCTTTCTTTGATAATTTGTTATCAAAAAACTGTTGTTTGAAGTAAATAAATAAATTCGTATTTAGAGTCGACCCACTCAGTCACAGAACTGATTTGCAGTGGGGGACATTAAATTTAAAGCCGACCAAGCCAACTCTGTATGGGCGCCGACACCATCGACGCACGAACAATGACCAACTAGAGACCGGCTTTATTAAGTAGGAAACACCGATCAATCAAGCTGGACACGATTCCACCCACAGACACTGCCAGCATCAACAAGGCTGATTCGGAACATCTTTGGAGATTCACTCCCAATTTTGATTCTCCCATCCCTGTATTTGTTTCATAATAAGTAATTTTAATTTCCAGTACAAAGTACGTAATGGGGGCTGATCAATATTTTTTATTTTTTTATTGTGTACAAAAAGAATTTATAGTAAAAAGTGCCTATAAAGCTAAAAATCCACACAAATAGACTCGAATCGGGAACAATATAATAGAAAACAAAATCTCAATTTACCCTCAGTCACGCACAAGGGAGACTAGGGGGTGTTAAGTAGTCAATTTCATGCAGGGGTTGTTCTGCGGGGAAGATTAAAATTATATTTACCTAAAGTGATGAACATGTTTTGTCAAACGCGTTAAGTAACACGTTGGCAGGTGTCAGAAAATACAAATCTTACGTTTTCATTAGTGTGTGCATGTTGACGTTTTCATTATGCCTCTAGGGGTGGTTCCCCAACTATGATTGAAACACATGGTAGCCAAAGCACACTTGCTAATGTCTTCAAGACAATACGTTACGCGCTTTACTCTACGGTTTGCTGCAGGAAAATAAGTTTTTAAACTTTAAAGTCATAGTATTTAAAATTTTAAAAATAGCAATTTAATGCATATATTTTTTATCGCAGCTTTAGCACTTTCACTTTTAAAATGTTGATTTTAAGGGAAATCGACCAGTGATTTTTTTAAATGTGAAAATCCAATACAAAACTAATCATAACAAACATTGGGGAACTTTGGGTTATAGAAAAATGGCATTTTTAAAAACTCTTGTCATCTATAGTCAGATTTGAGTTTTTTGATTACAAAAATGTGTAATAATAGTCGCAATAAAGGGAGTATTCATCAACCAAAAATTTATTTCAGTCTTCTTATACGAATAAGTTTATAGTCTTCTTCCATAATAGGGCCTAACTGTGTCTTCTTATTTTGTGCAGACAGCTAATTCGTCGTAAAGATATATAATAACAGGATTTTCTGATAAGAACAGCAAAAGGTTTGACTTTGGAATCGTTAAAAATGAAAGCGAAAATCATATTTCAATTGATGGGTCACCGAGGCTAGCAAGGAGGCGAATTGATGCTCCCAGCTTTCTATTGTTTTTTCGGCTTAAAGGTTAATAATATAATTGTAACATAAACAATGAAGGAACAATCTGTGAGCCAGTAATCACACATGTATTTTGCCCCCAAAAATAGTGAAATTTCTGTAATTTACTCGATTTTTGTGAACTTCGGAAATTTTATTCCAAGTACCTCAATTTTTTTAAAGCAAATTTTCTTACTGGACCTAAATGTTTAAATCAGCTTGAACGCGCATGCTAACTTTAAAACTCGTTTTTTCGATTTTGAATTATTTTGTGTCTCTGGGACTGGGATTATGCCTCGCAATCAATGTTGAAGGCTATTTCTTTGCAACCGTGTGTGAATATCAATAGTAGAACGATACAATAGATCTTGTAAAATTTGATAACCATATTACTAACAGACTAGCTGCAATCATCTGAAATCTGAGCGTATGCACTCTTCCCGAGAACCTATATTACTCGGCAGTCCGTTGAGCAAGGGTAATACCATAAGCTTGTCAGTCTCTACTTAAGACGGTTTCTGGATTGATTTCCATATAAGAAATAACACTATGGGAGTATTTCCAGACTAATAAAATATAAAAAATACCTACATTATTCCATCACTAGCTATATGTAAATTAGCTCAACCCAACAATTTTTTTTTTTTTTTTATACAGTACCGGTACAATTTTAGTGTTTATTGTAAACTTAATTTTATTGCAACGGTTGTGGTGTGGCAATGTATAACAATATAGTAATTGTGTACCGGTTCGTAGGGGGCTGTAGTGATTACTACAATAGTCGTGAATAAATAAGTTTTCAAAAATCGCTTCTCAAAAGTTAAATGCCATTAAAGCAAAAGTAACTTTTACCTACTACATCAATCATACCATACCCTTTCAAAATGATAATTAATCATTGATTGATCAATTTTTATTTCACGGATTGATATCTAATTGTTTGCAGGTATATGAATCAATAATCTATAGGTAAATTTACAACAGGTACAACAAACAATAACAACATGTTTATAACAGGTTTTCTACAGGTAAACCTCAATTCGTAATATGTACACCCTTGACTATACAATATTGCAGCGAGTCCGCGCCCACAGTCGGAAGTTGCACCAGCAAAGCCAGTCGGCAATTGCTCTTCAGATTCCTTTTTAAGACAGCACAGGCACAGTGCGTCGGCGAAGACAGTGTTGATAATTGGATGAGCAAAGCGAAGACTTCAATTTCACTGACCCCCCAAAAAATTTAGCTCGGGTGTTTTTTTTTTTTTTTTTTTTTTCTTTTTGTCTGTTTGTTTGCTCTCTACCGGGCAAACGGCATATGCGATCTTGATGAAAATTTGACAGGACCTTCGAAATCTCTGAACTTAGACTTGCCACGTTTTTGGGTACAATCGAAGAAATATTTCTCATGAATATCGTACTTTTACGATTTTTTTCGATTTTTTGTTCGATATTTTCGTGCCATTTGGGCCAATTCTGACCAAACGGGTGGGGCTACAACGTTCATATTATACATGGACATTAAGGTTATGGTGGTGTAGTACATTTTGAAAGAAAAAGTTGAAAAAGTCAGCCAGAATCTATAGAAATAAAGCTTTTAATATAAGTTTTTTGATTTTTTGTGCGATATTTTCGTGCCATTTGGGCCAATTCTGACCAAACGGGTGGGGCTACAACGTTCATATTATACATTGACATTAAGGTTATGGTGATGTAGTACCTTCTGAAAGAAAAAGTTGAAAAAGTTAGCCAGAATCCATAGAAATAAAGCTTTTAATATAAGTTTTTTACGGTAAATAATACCAATTGACAAGAAACAATAGAAACTTGACAACAATCACCTACAATGCGTAGGCAACAAAACAAAGCACTTGCAAAAGTAAAGATATCCCACGCAAACTAAAAACTTTAAAAAGCTCATCCATCAACGCGGCGGGACTTTAGCGTTTTCCTAGTGATATAGAGTTACGCATCACACACACAGTGCATTATATCATTGTTCTACGATATGCACATTGTAACGAAATGCCCTCTAGCCAATTGTTTTGATGCCCGTATAACTATAATAAATTTCCTTATAGGGAAATAAGGGTAATTAAATCGATTAATGGGAGTATTATTGATTTATTCAATAATTAAAGTCGCTTGCCATCATATTTGATAAGCAAATGATCAATTGAGATGCTGTAATTAGGTATTCCAATCAATGGTTAATTAAGTGAATTAAGGGCAGTATATGAGAGTTTTTGGTAAATTAAACCATTTCAATATGTAGGTCTTGTGATGACGAATCGAAATACGTTTGATTTGGATCAAAACAATGTTTAATAAGAGAATAATTGAAGATATTGTATGAAATCTTGGCTATTCGAATAGCATTAGGTTAAGAAATCATGGACATTATCTCGCTTGGCTAAACTCGCCCCGTCTGACTGTCGCCATATGGCGTACGTGGGAATGCACAAGGGCATACGTGCAGTTTTGGAGTAAACAACTAGGAATGTTGTTCGATAAGAGCAAATAGGTGTTCAAAGTTAGATAAATATCATGAACAAGGTCATGGAGACCAGGGCTAAAATGACCAATGGTTTAGTGTTTTCTACTTATGAAGGAACTATACGTGGAGTCGAGGGTGGGAGAGAGCCACACCTGACAGCTTGGATACTTAAGGGAGGCAGGGCCTAAATGAGGGAGAGTCTTCCCTGAACAGTGCACGGAGGTGTTAGTCTTGCGCGAGTCTTGTGAAATCGGTCCGAACATGGGGTAACGACGAGTGGTTATAACTATGAGTCTAGTGTGATTTATCCACTACTCCACTAATTAAGACAGTGAAATGTGCGAGTACCCGGTTTATTCTATTGGAAAGTGATTTTAAAACTTGTCAGTCAAATGTATTTCGGAGTGAAACAAGCGTGTTCGGACGGGAAGGTAACGAGAGCCACAATGTGTAATTGCAGTGTGTGTTATCCATCAACGTAAATCTGATGATAATCACTATCACGTGTTGTCATCGGAACCAGCTCAAAACGACCAGCTATTCATGTCGTTCTCCGGAGCCCGTGCACCCCTATTCACCGTAACAACGCCCAACCCATGAAGATCAAGACGCCGTACCCCTCCCCCCTACAACATCGCCAAGAAGACGACAAATAGATGAGTACAAGGACAATTCAAATTAATCTTTTAATCTTTAAATTCATGTAATTAAGTAATTAATCATAATATTTTGCATGACCTCAGAATTGAGAGTAGAAGGATATAATAATAAGTGGATAGATTATTAATAACTGAGCTCAGTGAGGTAGGTAGGAACCTGTTGATTCTCAATCGTTAACAATATACAGGACAATGGAAACTTTTAACTATTTTATCATTGTAGAATTTGGATCACCTATGCTCCCTAAATCATTAGGCCTGTAAGAGCAATATTTAGTTATTAATATTAATTGAAGGAGTAAGAAGCAGTGTCAACATCAGAGGCGGTGGGGGAGCTGTCAGAAAGTAAGTTTGTTTATCAACTGTTTTTTTTTTATTATTAATTTGGAATCTCGTGACTCTGGGCTGAGCTAGGCAACACCGGCATGATCGATCAAATCACATATATTTAATTATAGATTTGCATCTCGCGTAGGGTCAAATTAGGTTACAACATTAGATACCGGACCGGTCATACCGGTTTCAGGTAACAAGGGCTATTGGTTTACCGGTCATACTGACAATAATTGATATACCAGTTAACACTAAAAACTGGTGTGCTGGTAAAACTGATAGTAGGTACCATAAATTGGTATACAAAAACCGATACACATAACTGGTTTATACCCCCAAAAAAATGTTAATACCAAAAATAGGTATACCGGTTTGGATGTATAAAAAATAACCTGTTAATTAACCGGTATACCGAAATACTGAACAGGCCTACTCACTACGTGTTTGTGTAGTAGAACTACCGTATTTGTCATTCGACACTCATTTCAAGTGTCCTCATTTTGCCTTCCAATCTACAGAACCGCCATGTGATAGGGTCTTGCTTAAAGTAAATTCTTCTACTAGCACATATCATCTCAAGTCCTTTGCCTCTTCTCAACAAGCAACGTTAGATATTCCTGGCTGCACGAGTTATGTTTAATTTAAATTTCAAAGGAGATGATACAGATATGGTCTAACAGCATCACATCTTGCACGCCATTAAATGTGCATGCCTCCAACCTAAATTTATTTTTTATATTCAAGCGCACAAATGACAAGATAACATCAAAGTCCCTAAAACTTGGTCACTTCAGAAATCCTAATTATGAACAAGTCAGATGCAGAGCTATCTAATGTACCGGTGTGTAAGGTTTTGTTTTTGGAAAAACATGATCTTGTTTACAACTTTGGTTTTGTTTTAATCAACTTGGCAGTGAACACAAACCAACTTTACTATATAACTAGGTACCTATTGCTGAAGATTTGTGATTTTGCGGACAGTTCACATCGATCCACAACATTTGATTAGTAGTCAACTATTGTTTAGTTCCAATACCTAGCGTTATTTATGCTTTTGGTTACACCCTCAAGTAATGTACTTAAATCTCCAATTTCAAGGAAGTAATGTAGGTACATTTAAAGTATTTTATACACAACTGCACCGGTGAAGTTCACCTGAAAAAAGTGAAAATGCAAGTATGATTAATAGTGAACATGTTATAGAGAAATAAATCTGTGCCTCATTTCAAATTATTGCCTCCAATACCTAGCATTATTTACGCTTTTGGTTCCACCCTCAAGCAATGTGCTTAAATCTCTAATTTCAAGGAAGTAATGTACATTTAAAATATTTTATACACAACTGTACCAGTAAAGTTCACCTGAAAAAAAGTGAAAATGCAAGTATGATTAATAGTGAACATGTTATAGAGAAATAAATCTGTGCCTCATTTCAAATTATACCTAGGATTACTTACGCTTTTGGTTACACCCTCAAGTAATGTGCTTAAATCTCTAATTTCAAGGAAGTAATGTAAATTTAAAATATTTGATACACAACTGTACCAGTGAAGTTCACCTGAAAAAAGTGAAAATGCAAGTATGATTAATAGTGAACATGTTATAGAGAAATAAATCTGTGCCTTATTTCAAATTATACCTAGCATTATTTACGCTTTTGGTTCCACCCTCAAGCGTTGTGCTTAAATCTCTAATTTCAAGGAAGTAATGTAAATTTAAAATATTTGATACACAACTGTACCGGTGAAGTTCACCTGAAAAAAGTGAAAATGCAAGTATGATTAATAGTGAACATGTTATAGAGAAATAAATCTGTGCCTCATTTCAAATTATACCTAGCATTATTTACGCTTTTGGTTACACCCTCAAGCAATGTGCTTAAATCTCTAATTTCAAGGAAGTAATGTACATTTAAAATATTTTATACACAACTGTACCGGTGAAGTTCACCTGAAAAAAGTGAAAATGCAAGTATGATTAATAGGAACATGTTATAGAGAAATAAATCGGTACCTCATTTCAAATTATACCTAGCATTATTTACGCTTTTGGTTACACCCTCAAGTATGTGCTTAAATCTCTAATTTCAAGGAAGTAATGTACATTTAAAATATTTTATACACAACTGTACCAGTAAAGTTCACCTGAAAAAAAGTGAAAATGCAAGTATGATTAATAGTGAACATGTTATAGAGAAATAAATCTGTGCCTCATTTCAAATTATACCTAGGATTACTTACGCTTTTGGTTACACCCTCAAGTAATGTGCTTAAATCTCTAATTTCAAGGAAGTAATGTAAATTTAAAATATTTGATACACAACTGTACCAGTGAAGTTCACCTGAAAAAAGTGAAAATGCAAGTATGATTAATAGTGAACATGTTATAGAGAAATAAATCTGTGCCTCATTTCAAATTATACCTAGCATTATTTACGCTTTTGGTTCCACCCTCAAGTAATGTGCATAACAGTTAGTTAGTTAATGTTGTTTTAGGGCACTTAACAGTAGAGTTATCAGTGCCCATGTCAATTGTATTGGAATCTTCCAAATTTTCTTTTTCCATAATTGTGGATTACCACCATGTTTTCTTCTTTCCAATGGATGGAACGTAAGGGACGACGAGGGGGGTTAATGGGAAGGAGTGAGGATGTTGGATAGGATAGGTTAAACTGGGTGGGAACGGAGGAGTGCTCGTTGCAGAGAGGTCCGGCAAGTATGGAGACGAAAAAAGAGAAAGAAGAAAATAAATATGAGTAAGGCTGTGTGAATGAAGAAAGGTGTGATAAAAAGTTGCGCGAGAGCTCTCTTTGCAACACGCACCCCAACCGGCCAGAGCTCGCCCTTAGTTTTGGGGAATACACTACTGCCCTACAGGGCCAAACCACGGGAAGGTAGCGAGTTGGACTTTGAAATTTCAAGGAAGTAATGAACATTTAAATATTTTCTACACAACTGTACCGGTGTAGTTCACCTGAAAAAAAGTGAAAATGCAAGTATGATTAATAGTGAACATGTTATAGAGAAATAAATCTGTGCCTCATTTCAAATTATTGCCTCCAATACCTAGCACAATTTACGCTTTTGGTTACACCCTCAAGCAATGTGCTTAAATCTCTAATTTCAAGGAAGTAATGTACATTAAAAATATTTTTTACACAACTGCACCGGTGTAGTTCACCTGAAAAAAGTGAAAATGCAAGTATGATTAATAGGAACATGTTATAGAGAAATAAATCGGTACCTCATTTCAAATTATTGCCGACCAACTCCATAACAAGAACAAGGTCAACTGATTGATATTGGGGAACAAAATCTGGAACATTATAATTAGGACTTGAGCAAGGAGTTAAAGACATTATTGACTTACATAAAATTGCATGATATTGTGGATATCAATATTGATTAGTTTTTACTTTTAGGCATAAGCCCACTTTGAGCACATAGTTATTGAATGATGTAAATTATCGTAAAAGTTTACCCCGACTGAGGCTCAAACCCAGAACCTCCGGCTCTATTGCTACGTACCAGTGGGGGTGTAGTGTGGGGGCCTGGGTAATGAAAGGTCCTTGGAGGTAATTACGTACTTATTTTGTTTTATAAAATACTACCCTGCAGAGCTATTTTGATCCATTTAATTAATCTCTTAATTTATCCCTTATACATACTGTACATTATCAAGATAGGGAATGTAATAAAACACTATTAATCTTGTTGTCTAGCTAGTAAGACTAGTCCTAGCTACATAAACAAGATATGGTAGGAAATGAGGGGCCGCGAGCATAAACCGTCTAATGTGCGTTACCCGGTTTATGCTCGCACGGCCAGCCGAGGTCTCGCCGTTCTATTTGAAGACATAATACGCTTTGAGATCACCAATTTGTTCACAGATAACGCCACACTGAGCGAATATGTATTACCATGTAGCTGTCTACGCGTGGCTTCTAACTTTAGCGGGCAATGTTGCCGCCGCCACAACTGCTCGTATCTTGGATCGATCTTTTGTCAAGACGGTTTATGCTCGTCGCACTTCAATTGCTTTGATGTCACTCATATATCTAGGCCTACAACCATAGTATGCACCCGTCAAAACTCTCTCTTGGGAACACATTTCACAACTAATTTATCTTAGTGATGATAAATTGGTACATGTATGAAAATTGAAAACCGACTCTCGATCAATATCATCAATGTAACATACATTAATGTCAAATATTAAACTGTAACTCAAGTGTGGTTCAAGTTGGTCAAGCTTCAGGAAAAGAGAGTAGTATAAAGAAACAAAAATGGAAAAATTGTGTGTTTACTTTTGGTCGTACATAGTAGGTCTACTATGTAACATTTAATACAATCCAGAAATTAAGAATAAAACTCGACGAGGAATCTTCCTTTGGCGGGTGGACACTTTAGGTACTAGACTACCGGATATCTTGATATCTTTAGGATTGTTGGTGCATGCATTATAGTCTAGATGTGAATAGGGAGTGCT
Organism: Sweltsa coloradensis; assembly: GCA_024449915.1. Taxonomy (NCBI): domain Eukaryota; kingdom Metazoa; phylum Arthropoda; class Insecta; order Plecoptera; family Chloroperlidae; genus Sweltsa; species Sweltsa coloradensis. The sequence goes on along the minus strand of JAMZAV010000284.1, from coordinate 49,016 downwards.
TCCTAACTACTGTGAATATAAATAGAATAATACATAATTCCCCTTTTATCTCTTCCAGTAATGTTGGGACTAAAAATACCTACAGAATTTAAAATTTTATATATTGCATAAAATAGCAAGCCTTTGTACGTACATAGTAGTGAAAAGCATGGGTCAACTGATTTAACCGATTTAACAATTGCAATTTGTCAAAAAATGTTACAACATCAAATCGTTCAATACAGACAAAAATACGCTTACAATGATAACGTATCTCAGGTGAGGGTAGGGCCTACATCCATACCATGTAAGGATCACAATGAACGTCCGAACGTCCCTTATTTTTAGGGTTGTGCAAAAAGAAATACAAACCGAACCGTGAAACCCGTTTGGTTCTAGAATTATTTTGCAAGTCAAACCTCGAACCATACCTTTAAAATTTCCTCTTACTGGAAGCCAAGTCTATCTATATTTATTTCAGTCCATTGATGCATACATACATACATAGTACACGTATAAAATATTAAGTTAAGAGGGCATTTCCCGAACAGAATTGGGTACAAAACATTGCTTGAGGAAAAAGATCGGATTGACAAACTAAAAGAGCCAGAAGACTCAAGTAAACACTGGATTGTAAAGAAAAGCTACATCTATGCTATATTCAATTTTCAGTACCTTTGAATGCGTTTTATGCGAATTTTGGCAAAATGGCAGTTATGACAATACTTTGCGTATGTTTGGTGTATCTTTTAGAAAACCAATTGTTTTTAAATCAACTTCTAAAGGGCATACTAGCGTAGATCTAAGATTGATAAAGAACCTGTTTGCACTACTATCTTTAATCATTCATCAGTCAGATATTTTTTGCACAAGTATGTGTTGGCAAATAACATGGACAAGGTAGGGCTAACAAGCGGGAAGTGCCTTCTTACATAATATTATACAAAGTCATTGCAGTTACAACAATAAAAACAATACACAAACACATGCCTACAGCAGCACAAGTCCGCCGCTCGATAATCGATGGTCGAATTAGCGCTGCGAATTGACGCATCAGGCTATGATTTCGAGAACGTTCCCTGCTAAATATATAAAAAAAAAAAATTTGTTGCTTCTAAGGGAGTTTTCAAAAGAAATTAATTAAATGTTCTTTTTAATTAACATTGGATCACTTTCTCGTGAAAAGGAATAAATAAAATGAAACATCGTTTGTTTGTGATTGAGACGATGAATACGATCCCACAGGTGGGCTAGCCTAATAGTGATAACCCCGAACATTAAACAGATACCTTGTTGTAAGGAGTAACAGCTCTTATATCCGACGCAAATACCCCGAACACGTTGTGCAAGGGGTCAGCTTTACGAAAATAAATACAAATACAAATACAAACTAAAGCAGTACTGGTAGCAAGTACTTCACAAGATCCAATAGAGCATTCAGTAGGCTAAGGCATACAATAATAATTAATAACCCAACTTTTCAATAAACATTTCTCAACATCTCTCTCGTAACTGTATATCGAGACTAATGAGATAAACTGTATTTACTCGTATCATTTTCTACACAGCTTAGAGCACCCACAATGAATTAATTAGGTAGTAATTTGTTATATTTAACATTTTTAAGACCACCGTCTGGGCCCGGGGTAGAATTCTCCCAGAGCATGGCTCTTCTAATCGTACAAGGCGATTTAAGAGAAAAAGTACACCTCGCAAACATCAGCTAGTATGAAGGGTAGTATTTTACTACCTGAAAATAGAGGCAAGCTCTGGCAATCATCGTCGGGGACCTTGCCCCCTTCCCTTGACGACCCTTCGACAACGGTGACGACAATGTCACTACGAACTAAGACAATGACGACCACGACGTGAGAACCCCCTTTCCTCCTCTTACCTGTGGGTAGTTCTGACCAGGGCCCCTATTCTGTAACTTTAACCGAGTTGGTTTCGTAGTAATCGCACGAATCGAGCTCGTGCGTGATGAGTCACTGTGAGTTTATCATGGTAAACAGACTTGCGACGCATCGCTTTCGAGTTCAATTTGTGCGATTACCTACGGATCCAACTCCGTTGAAGTTACAGAATAGGGGCCCAGCATGGGCCCCTCCTCCCCATATCCCCTAGGTTAGAGTAGTGCATTATGATATAACGGTTGACGCGTCCTTAATCCAAATTAACCAAAAAAAAACATTTACATTTTTAAGGTCTAGGCTAGGGATGCACATCGATACTTTTTTCATTATCGATTATCAAAATGGTTAAGTCATTATCGAATCGATATTATCGATATCACCAACAAAGCCTGTTCCGACCTATAAGTGGAACCTCAAGTGTGGCACGTGTAAGTCAAAACAATACAATTGCGTTCCGTTTGCTGCCTCGCTGTCTTCGGGTGTCATGTGTTTGGCTTCCGTTATCGACTAATAGCTCATTCCCAAACATAAATCTCGAGTGTGACACCATCAGCCCAACCACTGCATGGCACAACGTGAGATAATCTCCATCTTAAGAGTTTGGTTCGTGCCACTATTGACCAATTATTTGATATTTTGGTTATCGATTATCGAAATGATATCCATTATTGATTATCGATCGATAATATCGATTATCGTGTGTATCCCTAGTCAGTGTTGGGGAAGGAACTTTTAAGAAGAACGCGTTCTCGTGAACGCGTTCTTTTTTTGCGAACTTTTCAGTGAACTTACTCTTTTTTTTAAATGAATGAACTTGAACTTTTAAAAGTTCATTCTGAGAACGAACTTTTCAGTTTTAGAAAGTTCATTTGTAAGTTCTTTCCGTGCGCCGAGCAGCCGTCGACTCGCCGCCGTCGCCGCTTAAAAACAATAACAAATCGTTGTTCATCGTAGTTTTTTTTGTTTATTTGGATTAAGGACGCGTGAACCGTTAGGTCATAATGAACCACTCTAGCCTAAGGGGGGGGGGAGGAGGAGGGGCCCATGCTGGTCAGAACCAGCCACGGGAAAGGGGAGGAAGGGGGGTTTCTCACGTCGGGGTCGTCATCGTCTTTGTCATAGTTCGTTGTGTCATAGTCATCGTCGTCGGGGAGGTCGTCAAGGGAATGGGGGAAGGTCCCCGACGACGATTCAGAGCTCGCCTCTATTTATCGTTTATCTTAGGCCTACGTTGACGCACGTTCAGCTAATTTTGACAACATCACGCACGATTCACGAAGTTAAAACGATGTACGCCAACTAATTCGGAAAAAAAATCTTGGAAGCCTAAAATGCTAAGTATCTGCATTAATTTTACAAGCTGGTCGACGAGAATGTATTACAAATCATCAACACGATCAAAGACAGCTCAACACTTTCGTCCGACTCAAACTCGCAAGTAAATTGGTACTCGAACACCCCTAATGTTTTTTCTCGTGTTTTTCTTCAATTTACGCTAGCCTTTAATAAAATAGTGATTTTTTTTTACAAAAGAACTTTTAAAAGAACTTAGTTCATATTTTAGACGAACTTGAACTTTTCAAAATTTTAGGTTTTAAAAGAACTTGAACTTTTTAAAAGTTCATTATTTGAGCTGTGAACTGAACTTTTAAAAAGTTCATTTTAAAAAAGAACTGACCCAACACTGTCCCTAGTCTAGAACTACTATAATACTTCTGAAAAAAAGGTTTGGTTCGAAGTTTGCAAAGTGCAAACCTTTTTATTGCAGGTTTGAGGTTTGGTTCAAAATTTAAAAAATCCAGGTTTGCATAACCCTACTTGTTTATGTTGCTCAAGAGAAGCAATACTGTGATTCACCTCGTCATCAGACAGTCACAGTCGGTGATCGATCGCCATCGGCAATAGCGTCAAGGCATGAGTATGAGTGTCATATTCAGCACTTACATTTGCGTCAAGGCATGGTTAAATGTAACTTGAACCAGTGAACACTGAAAATTAGCATTTTCTTCAACGTTTTTTTTTTTTCAGTTTCCAAATATCAAATCAATGTTGAAACTTGTACCGAATTGGAACACCTATGTCAAATGGCAACCAATATAAATTAACAACTGAGGCAACATAATAGTTTAACCATGAATTTTATGAGCAAATATAAGATAGAATAAAAATACCGGTACACTGCACTATGCTACAACATATACCCAAGGCCTCATATACATCAAGAGTACTGTATAATGGTACCATAATCAACATCTACCTGTAATACCTAACTGGTTTTACTAGTATTATTTGCAAAGTTCATAATTTTATTTAAGATTACACTAACTGACCATTATAACTTATAAGGTCTATTGTAGAACATGATAAATAATTCATTTACAGTAGACTATGACTATGTGAATGTAGAATATATTTACAATTTAAAATAAAATAATTTTTAATTTTTATAGTAGTAGGTATTACATTTACCACTGATCAATAAAATATATGTATACGCATTTTATCTGTAAGTATTTTCCATTCATAATCCATGAACCCATGCTTAGTAATACCAGAAGACGTTATACTTTACAAACTTACGTATGCACTGTGATGTACAGTATAAACAAGTTTATTTGAATATTTCTAATACTAATGTAAGGCGATTGACCAACTCAGTTAATAACTTTTACAGTAGTAATACAATGGATATTGCCATTCAAGACTTATGAATGGTGGTACCTAGTCTGGAAGATAAAGATGAAAGACTTACAAAAACCCTGGATGGATTTAAACTGCACAAAAGCAAATAATGTTCGTTAATGTGGGTTTGTTTATTTGTGCTGTCCAAGAATGGTTATGAACAGTTCGGAACACAGCAGAAACGAGGCCTAGTACAGGAAGTTTGGGATTAAGAACGTATAAAAACATGTGTTCTGACCTTCAGAGATGAACGCCATCTGAAAAATGGATGGCTTGAGATGTCACCTTATTTAAATTGATAACTATGTTTAACATAAAAAGCGTATTTTGTGTAAAATTTATAGCTAACGATGATTTAATTACCAAAATAACAGTTGAGTGAATCTTCAATACACATTTCAACCAACAAACTTTCCCCACAACCTTACTTTCATCCTTGGTAATTTAATTCCCCGCCGTACGTTCCACTCCGTTTTATCCACTCCTCCTTTTCCGTCAGAACAAGTTCGGTCTGTTCTAGAAAAGGTGTCTGGAGAGAGATGAACACCACTCGAACACTTGTTTTTTTTACAGCTGAACGACCATTTTCATGTTCTGATAGTACCAAACAGTTCCAGACGGACAAATAAACAAACCTCATGTTAAAATAATAAACACAGGGCTACACTCATGCTTGAATTTAAATTGTCACGCAATGCATTACGACGATTTTAGTTAAAAAGTGAGAATTGAAAAGCATATTTTGTGATATTTTGTGATAACACTGAAAGAGAAAGTTAACTTTTATCAAAATCCAACTTCCCAAAATGTTGCCAATATCATGCATAAGAAAAACTATAGACAAAACTACTACCCTAGTTTAAGTAATAAAAATTGCATGGTAGATGATATTTTGTCAGTGGATATTAATATTAAATACAGTTAAATAGACAATTTAAAAACACTCATCACTTTTTAAAATGAAGTACGTACCTGAAACCTCTTAAAACTTAAAGATGCTAACGTGTGCTGTTCCACCACAAATTGATCTTTAATTGGTTCATATTATCTACGTATGCAGATAAAGACATTTTGCTCGCTATAAAATAAGTCATATGTTGACTTTCAGTTACATTCTAGGATAAATCACTTCCTACGGTACGCACAAATAGTTTATGTGGACTTTGGGGGACAGTATCAAACTAAGTAAATCTACATGATATGTACTGAAATAGTGCACATTGAGACCTCCAGGACTCTGCTTAACCCTTTTCGGTCGTATGTCGGCTGTCAGCCGACAAGGGTGTTTTGCACCCTGTTCTACACCCCCATGATTTTTTTTTAAAAATTGATAAAAAAAAAATTGGAATTTTTTTTTTTTGAAAAAATTTTTGATGAAAATTTTTATATTTTGCCCACTCATTTTAGTGTTTTAATGTACTTTCTACAGTAAACAGATCCACCGCCTTCTAAATAATAAACAAAAAATCCGACCCGAAAGGGTTAATATTATACATATATAGCAAGGCCACAATCCCGCTCATTACACACCGATACCTTAACTCATGCAAAGGATAGATAAAATAATATATTCAATCTAGAACACTAGACACTTATGCAACTAATCTTCTAACCTACTTTCCGTTTTGCCACAGCCCACTTTTAAAACTTGACGCTAAAATGTTTAAAGTTGTATCGCTAGCATGAATACCGAGTCCCTTCAGGTAATGGAAGAATCTGTTAAGTCGGGTTGTGTTCCGTTCAAACCGTCTCATCTCATGCGAGCAGATCGACTGCAACAGAGGGATGTACTCGGTGCAGATCGCACGGTGGTCCAGCAGTTGGCTCAACAATATCAGGTCGACGATTGTGTTGTCTGCAGATTGTTGGTCGTAACGCCATCTGTTGGGAGAAACAGTCGATACAATAAGTTAGAATGTAAGCACGACTAAAAAACTCTCCAACATATTTTATTTTATATTATTTGGGAATCCATCTCAGCAGGGTATCAAACCAGCGTCTCCCAATTGGCGGTCGGTCGATACTCGGCCTAGATAAATTTGTAAATTACTGGAGTGTTTCCCGATTAATGTAATCGAGAAATATTCCTCCGTGTTATTTATACGTCTATTGAACGTATTCAGTAATTGTTTCATTGTCAGTGAGGATGGTAGCGAGTGTTCTTTTTGCTTTCTTATTCTATTGATTTGCAATGGTTTGCAATTTGCATTGGCAATTTGGTAAATTAAGCTTGAATATCAAATATCATATACAATAAAATTAAAGGAATGTGATTAAATACTTATTTGATTTCAGTAGGTATTGGTGTAAGTTCATCTAAGAATAAACTTCAAAAAACATATACTTATATACTCCTCAAACTTTGCTAAATGCTCCCGAAACCATGATAGATACCTGCTGTAAGTCTACGACCCGTAACAAGAAGTCAGACTAACCCTACTTGTCAAAATATTCACAAAACCGTGTTACCTTCCACAAGTCAAGGCCCAAGGACAAGAAGTCAAGCAAGAAATCATCCCACAAGTTCTGGTCAAGCAGACTACTTTGATTACTTACTTTGACTTACTTTGATTTGCTGTTCCTGATTTTTGGCAAACCTCATATTCGTTTGAGTGGGATCGTCTAATAAATCAGTTTTTTTCTTTTCGTTTTTCTTTTTTAATGTTTTTTTTTTCTCTTTCTTTCTTTCTTTCTTTCTTTCTTTCTTTCTTTCTTTTCTTTTCTTTTCTTTTTTCACCCTTTTTTTTATTTGATTCTTATTCATTTAAATCATATAACATATATATATATTTTTTTTTTATTTGTTACCAAAATTGTTGTGTTTAATGCATTGTTGTTGTAATGCTACTATTTCAAATATCTACGAAAATGTAGTTTATTGTTGTTTCTGCATCTATGTAATTAGATTTATTTAGTTGTCCTCCTTTGTAAATCAGTTTTTATAACTGAATAGGATAGACGTTAAATAAATAAAAATAAATAAAATAAATAAATAAATAATCAATAACATGACATGTTTTTCTAAACTCTTTCCACATGTTATAATATTCCTGTTAGTTAACTTCTTTGCATTGCCTTGTTTATTAGGTTTGTTTTGTGTTATTATTGTGTTTTTAGTTTTGTTCCCTCTTAAGTGTTTTTGTTTTTGTATTTTGGTTTTTACTTGAGTGGCTTTACTGTCTTTGACAAAGATTGGTAAAATCCAATCGAAATGTCAGATTAAATAAACAATATACGTGGTAAATATATATGTTACCATCTTTAAATAATTAAATTTACTTCTTTCGGTTTACCACATATATATATATATATATATATATCCACATTAACAGAGGGTTGGTTGGCCACTTTGTTAGTACATATAAATATAATTCATATTTTGTTGAGTTTTATTAATTAAGCATGTACCTGATAACGTCCTCTGTTGGAAGAATGGCGTCATAGCCAGTTCTCATCTCAGGCGCACCAAACGTCTGCATAGTCTGCTGACATCGCTGGATGGAACCTTCAGTGACGTAGTGAACGACAGACTGAGAAATGTACTCATCGTAACTCCAGCAAGGTCGGTAATTTTCTCGAACAGACACGCCGTCAACAGCCTCTCGTTCCCAGACTCGTTGACATGGACCAACATCGTACGAGTCTCCATTGAGTCGCGGGTTAGAAGCGAGTACATCCATCGCCGACAAGTTGTCCATCAGTCTTGTGAAAACTTGCATCTCCGAGAGAGAACAATGAGAATGGGATGTACTTACAGAGCTTACGCCCGACAACATTGACGTCTCGGACCGATTCATTGTACATTTTTCTGAAACGTCTGTGTCCATTTTCTCGTCAACTTCTGCGACGGTGGGATTTTTTTTCACAGGAGAACCTTCTTCGTCGGTAGCCAAATACTCTGCTTGTAATTGTTCGTACAATTCCTTTGGTGGTTCGGAAGTCTCGGACTGTTTTACAATAATCGGTCTCTTTGGTTTCATCTCGGATAACGATAGCATTGGCGCCAGATTCCACCACAGTCCAGAAAGATTAACGGGGAATGTACATAGATTTACTTTCTTATCAAAGAACATCTCAATACATTCATTGTGCACTGGAATTAAATCAATATCACCCGAGCTTTCTTGTGAATCAACCCAACTCGAACTGGAATCATTGTCATCTACATCTACTTTATCGGACGAAATTCTGTTTTTCATCGTGTTTACCGATTCCGCAACTTTGGGTAAATTGTTTCCACCAGATAATGCCCAGAATTGTAACTGCAACAAACTCCTCGTGACATCACCATTGTAGAACTTCAACAGTCTCTGAATTCCATCCTTGCTCGCTCTTACGCCTTCAACGAGACAGATAAGCTGCAGCCAAATAGATGTGTGTCTGATATCAGGTTTTACCAAGTCAAGGACTAAACTATCTTCATAGAATCGAGCAAGGTGTGGGGTGTCAGAGTTGTTTGCAATGAATATTATGGGCCTTCTCGATGTGGTAACTAACGTAGCCAATGCAGAAATAAAACCTTCATCGTGATCTTCAAAAACAATGTCCGCCTAAGGGGAAAAAATCAAAAACCAAATTAAATTTGAGACAATGAAGTCACAAGAAAATAGTAAAGATGAGTCAAAAGGTAAGAAAATGAAGATCTATGGGACAACAATAATCTGCAATTCAAATTTTTGCATATAAATCTTTTATACTTTTTCCAAAAACTTGCAATGTATTAATTCAAGATGCAGCTGGCACTGCAACATTGTATGTACCTGGACAAAATACGGGTTTGAAGATTGTTTTTTAAAAATATGGAATAAATAAATAAATTCGTATTTAGAGTCTACCCACTCGGTCATATAACAGATTTTCAGTAGGGGACAGTACCAAAGCGACCAAGCCAACCCTGTAGGCCCCGACCAATTGACAATACGTTGGCCTATGCTGCTTGATTGGGAAGAGGTACAGAAACATGTTGAGACAACAGATAGTGCACACTCAGTGATGGTACACAAAACTTACACCTACATAAAACAATATTAACTTTGTCAATTTAAATATACCATGAGAACCATACGAGACCTTGTCAGGCGGATGGTAGTCACTAAAACTACACAATGCAAAAGAGAAGAAACACACTAAAACACTGGGCTGGGTTCGGCAAAACATTTACTTCTGCCGATAACTCCAGCTAATTTGAAGTAGTACCTTAACCTTAGTTGCACTTTGTCTTTATATATTATATTTATTTTTCACCCTGTGAACTACCGGTATCCTAGTAACATAGCCAAGTTGCCTTACTTTATACTTCACTAACCACAAAGTAAAAAGGATGAACCTGACTAAGCTTGATGGGTACCTGAATCGGATTACCGGTAGTAAGATTTTACAACCAACTTGTGGGTAGGTAGGTAGCAATGAGAATGACACATTTGAAGTACTAGTACCTATTTGTAAAAATTTACAAAAATTAACATGCAATTGCTCATTGTTCAAATAAATATTTCTTACATCATCAATGAGGACAATGGACATTTTGCTATTGGCATTACGATCCTTCTCCAAAGGTTTTACTTTCTGAGCGAGTTTCTTCTTGGGTTTCCCAGATTTGAGAAACTTGTCAACTCCGCCACTTTGTTCGTCTTTAGAGCAAAGCCTGTGGATCTGAGTGGCGCCCTGAAACTCGGACAGGAGACATTTCCCGGTCCTTTTGGTTGACGCGTTGCTCTCCAGAATCTACAAAACGCCAGGGAGTTCAGTGGTTGATTACACACAGAATAACACAAATTTCAAGAGATTTGGATGGAAATAAACTTGCAAGTACCAAATTTAACAATTAAACAAGCTTTAATTGGGCTTTGTAGGCCAAGCTTTTCGAAGGTCGCGCCATTGTAATACCAACCCTAAATGCTACAAATCATCAACATAGTAGGCCGTGACTGAATGACATAGCCTACTCTGTGTAGTTCTTTGGGTGTGGATCATCTAGACTGGACTTGTACTACGGTGGGGCTTTGAGTGTGAAAAAGTGGCAGTGCAAAGTCCAATTGAATGTAACTATGACATGTTAATTAATCACAATCCTTGCAAGCAATAAAGAACAACATTAAAAATAATAATATTAACTAGGAAAATGCCATTTAATCGAATTAGACAAGCGAAACAAGTGAGTCACGTGTTGAGTACCCGGTAACATTTTGAATTTGACTCCAATTGTTTGTGTATAATAAATACAATACTTTAAATGATAGCCCACATAAATTGGTTAGTGCCAAAACAGTGTCAACTTACCTCAAAGCCCAACTCATTGGCAAGTGCATATACAATAGCGGTTTTCCCACAACCATGGGGTCCATACAAAATAGCCGTGTTCCCAGGCATATCCTCGTTATTGTCATCGCCGGAACTGTCGTTGATGAAGTCATCTTCACTACAAGAATTTGCTGCAAAATGAAGAAATGTAATGTAATGTGTAAGAAATGATGAATGTGTGAAGAAATGTAGGAATGTGTGTAATGGGAACATTAAATGCACTTATCTGTAACCTCTACTTAGACCACCAAATAAATCTGTATCTAGCATCTACCTAGGCCTAATAGGTCGCAATTAAGTACTGATTTTCAGTGGGGACTCTAATTTTCAAGTGGACCAAGCCAACCCTGTTGACATCGACGTAATCGACAAGCAAACAATAACCAATCAGAGATCGGTATTCGAAATAGGAAACACTGACCCCACCGAGAAAAATGTGAACCAAAATAGGCCAATGCCAACAACCGATTTGTACCATGAATATGATGTATGGGCATGGCACAAGGTACGCAGGTCAGCTACTAGCTAATACAGTCACAATCACGCTTTGTATGTAACCTCAAAGTGTGTATGCTGATCTGTGCATATGACATGGCATTTGGTTTGGATTATCTATGTGGGGCATACTACACAACTTACAAACAAGAACCTTAATACAATTACATGGTGTGGAAAAGGCCAACCGGCTAGTTTAGTTTAGATTGAAGAAGGGTTCACAGGTTGGGAAAACATAGAGAACATAAAGCCCAGCCTGAAGGGCTGGAAACTTTTAATGGCCACTATCTGCCTGATGAGTCCCAGAAGGACAAAACACGTCGTGGATTAAGGTAACAAACAACTTTAAACTAGGAAGCTTCGCAAACGCTTTTTCAGGCGCGTTGTTGGATGAGCGTATGTTTTTTTAAACGGAAAAAGTGTAAAATTGAGATTTTCATGAGAAATTATTTTTCGATTGCGCTTAAATTTCAGACCGATATATTAATTCATAAAAATAAGGTTCTGTGATAAAATCATTACAATCGGATAAAGCATGTAGGTATTATAAGTCGAAGAATGTTTTAAAAATTTAAAAAAATCGTAAAATTGCGATTTTCATAAGAAATAATTTTTTGATTGCGTTAAATTTCACAGAATATTAATCATAAAATTAAGGTTTTGTGAAAAAATTGTAACAATCGGATAAAGCATGTAGGTGTACTAAGCCGAAGATTTTTTTTTAATCGAAAAAAAACGTAAAATTTAAAAATTGTGATTTTAATGAGAAATAATTTTTTGATTGCGCTCAAAAACGTGGCAGTTCTAAGTTCAGAGATTTCGAAGGCCTCCATAAAATTTCATCGCAATTGGAGTATCGGTTTAGCCGGAATCGTGTGGACAAACACACAAAAATACAAAAAAAAAAACATTACGGATTTTTTTCTCCAGTGTAGTGAAATGGAATCTTCGCTTCGCTCGCTACGCTCATCCAATTAGCTGCAGTTGTCATCAGCAGCTGAAAAGTTTTGTCAACCCCAGCCCTTCAGGCTGGGCTTTATGTTCTCTAAACAAGTAGGCCAACCTTAAATAAGTTTCAAGTAAATAGAAGTACAGAAAGAATCAGCTTATTTCCCAATGTCAGCGACAACTTCACTACTTGTCAAATTTTATGCACAAGTAACGAAGAACATGCAGATAAAGAAGCAATAATTAAACATTATGTGGTTGATTCAAGATTAATATAATATATAAGCTACCTATAACAAAGATTAGGCCTAGTGCAGGGGTGGACAAATCCACTCAAAAGTTAGGGTCCAGAAAAAATTTAAGTAGGGGCTAGTAGTTTTGCGATACAGCTGGGAGCTGCTGGAGGCAAATTCGCTGTCAAAGGCAATTTATTTTTAAGGATTGCGTTAGGATTGATTGCCTAAAATGTGATTTAAAACGAATTTGTATCAATAATAGAACTTATTGAAATAGTGAGCCAGTGTTGCAATAATAAATGAAAAACGCTCACCAATCACTCACTCACCCACCAGACTTGGTGCGAGAGAGATAGCGAGTGAGTCAAGTAGAATAGAGGAGAGCTGGCAACAATATTCCGCAAGAGGCCGCGGATTCGGGTTTCTGCACTCTACTTGAGAGGGCTACCAAGTGTAGTCGCGTCGCGCATCGTCAAATGGTAAAGTTTTTTTTACGGGCACGTCAACAAACTTTTAAATATATATTTTTTTTAAATTTTTGTTAGTTTGTTCTTAAAAGTGCATTTTTTACTTCTTGATTGTTTAGGGGCCAGCATGAAATTTTTACACGCCCGGTCGAGCGGGCGGCCGGTAATTTTCCACCCCTGGTTAGGGCCTACATCCAAGAAGAGCCAATACGATATGTACAAATGGCAAAAAGATTAAACACAAATAAAAGCTTAAATTTACATTATTTTCAAGTCGAAAGTCAAACAAAGCAAGGTAGGTAACTGACTAACTGTACATATTTTAAACTTACACTTTTTCTTTTTTTTACCCAAGGTTTTTGGATTGTCGCAGTTGCGAAACTTCTTCCACGACTCCAGCCACAGTTTCAGCTGTCTAACGCAGATTTTATTCCCAATGACCTCATCTCCCGATAAAGGTTTGTACTTCTCGGTCCACATTTGGAATCTGTTGTCGGAAACTGCACTTTCTCGTTTCATTTCCTCGTCTGAATCTGATATAACGCGTTTCCTCTTGCTTGTATTGCATCTTGGTGCGGTTTTCTGTTTCATGTTCTTATCAACATTCAAAGAAGTATCATTCTGCTGTGATTTCAGATTTTTGTCTCGCAACAGTTTAAACATACGGTACATGGGATATGGGAAATCTGGGTTTTCTAGTTTTAAACTTTTGACAATTGTACGACACAGTAAAGAACTAATGGGAACTGGTCGTGACGGTCGGTTTAAAATAGAACTTTCTGAAGATTTAGTGTTTATTATTAGTGTTCCCAATGGAATTGACTTCTTAAACGGTGAAGGCTGTTCATGGGCACACGGTGATAGTTTTAAGTCTGATTTGGGAAGGTTCCATACGTCTGACTCATCAGACTGTGTAACATGGGACGTGCCCATCATAGGAAATATAATGTCCTCTGGTTCATCCCTAAAAATGATCTCTGTGATTTTCTTTACACAGTCCGGAACACCACTCTTCAAGAAGCGTTGGCGTGCTTCTAAAACTAATGGATCAATTGCCGGTTTGATTTCCTTTGGTGGATCTTTCTTCTTCATAAACAGAGGGGCCAACTTAACAGAAGCTTTTGGAGTTTGGTGTTTCTTTGTGACGCTTGGTACAATTGTAACATCCACAATCTCAATGTCATCATCCTTGTCAGTGGTTGTTTTTTCACTTAATTTGATTCTATTGTTTGCGTTGTCCTTGCTCGTTCTTTCTAATCTGGTCCTGGATGTTGAAGTTGAACATTGTTTTGTTTTGGAAAATTTTATTTTTTTGGCAACTATTGGACTAAGTCTTTCCTTTGATGATGGTTGGTCTGGGTCTTTCTTTTTCTTTACATCATTTTTTGAAGTTTTGATGTTCAGTTTACCGATACTCTTTGAATCGACTATCTGAACATCATCCTTTATTACATTTTTCATTTCCTGGATCTTTTCAGATTTCTTTGAGTTGGAGTCAGTCACTTTGGTCCTATCGTGCTCCTTTTCCTTGATTTGTTTTTTAGTTTTAGTCTTTACACTGTCTGAAGGCACTTCTTTTGTTTTTGTTTTTTTATTCAATTGCAGCTTTGATTTCTTTGCAACTATTGGGCTCTGCGCCTCAATAGGAGGTGGTTTGTTTGTGATTTTCTTTGAAGGTTCTTTCTCATGCTGCATTTTCTTAGAAGGGAAAAGAAGCTCATCACTATCACTGTAGTCATCAATCACCAAATCTTAAACAAAAGAATAAAATGAGTTAAATGCAGGATGCATCAAGTAATCAACCTACACTTTGTTCCAACATCATTAATTTAATTGGGTAAAAAAAAACGTGTTTCCACCCTTGACCTTGGGCATCACAGAATCAGCACCGGCCTGCCAAGATCGACACCTCATGACTATTCTCACAATATTTTTTTTTTTAAATTAAATGTTGTACAGGATGTAGGCCTACATTTCAGGATCAGCGATCAAAGTGTTAAAATCATAATGCTCAGGAAATTCAAAGGAATTACACTTAATCCAATAAAATACGAGATTAAGGAACTCGACTTTGAGTGAGCACGTCACGCTGTGATTGTCATCATGTCTCTGAATTCAATAACCAAGACTACTCGCAAGGATGCCTCGATATTTTCACATGGCAAGCATGACCTAAGACTATGACTAGCCTGGGGGTGTGCAAAAGTGGTGTTATCATTCATAGTCATTTGTGATATTTTGTTCCAAAAAAGCAAATAGAGAGTGGTGTTACGAGTGTGACCCCAAATACTACAGCCACGAAACTAATGAAAAAAGTCTGACTATAGTTAAAAAATACGAGACATACTAGGCCTAATTGAATTTGTTGTGATTTTTGCGGTATTAGGAGAAAACAAAAACATTGAGGATTTTGCGCCATTGCAATGCATAAATAAATTTTTAAAAGGATATCGCACCACCTCCAAGTATTGTATTCCGAAACCTGATTTTTGGAAAACCTCATTTGTTTGATTGGAATTGTCTAATAAATCATTTTTTTTTTCTTTCTTTCCTTTTTTTTCTTTTCTTCTCCCTTTTTATATTTGGTTCATTAATTAATTGCATTTAATATCCTTTTTGAATTTGTTACCAAAATTATTGTTATTAATTAATACATTGTTGTTGTAATATAACTATTTCAAATATTTACTTTAAGTGTAGTAGGCCTACATTGTAGTTTCTTTCTGCATATGTAATTAAGATTTATTTAGTTGTCCATTATAAATCAGTTTTTAACTGAATAGGAAAGCCTACAATAGATATTAAATAAATAATCAATTTTTTTAAAATCAAGATTTTGAGCCCAAAACTTGCAGCCGAAAATGCCAATTTTATTTTACTTTTATTGCAATTTGTGACATAAGAAATGTACAAATCTCTACCTATAACCAAGGAAAGGAGACCGTATCTCTACCAGATTTTAAGTAGAAAGTGAATGATAAGCATAAGCCAAAAAGTGGGTGGGCATATGCAAAGTGAATGAAAAAAAAACATTCCTGCTGGAACATGTTACTCCAATTAATTAGGACAGACATTTCAAAACGGTGTTTTTAACCATATCACCCTTGGTGGAAAAAAAACAGACAAAATAGGCCTACCCTGAGTGTTACACAAAAATGGAGGGTTAAGACAGAAGTTGATGTCCCAAAATAAATAATTTTTTAAACATAATTTTTTTGCAGACATATTTTTTTAAACTGATCAAGTACAAAAAAATCTTGAGAAGATGAAATGGTGACCATCTTGTTTATTTGATATCTTAGGTAGTGACTAGTGCACTAGAAATTGAAAGTTGGAGCAAAACTTTTGAATTTTGACCCTGATCAAAAAATAAAAAATTGTCATGAGGTAATATTGTTTCAAGGAATAAAATTTCAAAGACAATGCATGATGGCCCAGTAATCAAACAATTTGGGCATATGTAAAGAAGATATTTTCAAAAAAAAATTAAAAATCATTGATTCAAATAAAGTAGGCCTAGGTACTAAATTGTGTGCCATATCCTAATGATTGAAAACCAGTATTTTTCATTTAATTTATCGGTAAACCTTCCGTAGCCTATACTAGCGGAACGTATTGATTTCCCACTCTATTTTAGTGTGTAATGCCAGCTTCCAATACACCACTTGCCAAAATAACATCATTCATGAAAAATAAGAAGCTTGAGATACTACTTTACCTTGATCGTCTGCTGAAACTTTCTTAAACAAATCCATGACGTTGTTCTTACTCACTGGCATAATTCTCATCTGCCAAGGCTTCTTTGAGGAATTGGGTTTAATATCAGCTTTCTCTCGAGTTGGTAATGAAGAATGGTTTGTGTCAGAGTCACTTTTACTTGGAATTGATTCATTCTGCCGAAGAGATTTGTTACATTTACTAAGGCCACCGGGAGTTTTGGGACTTTTTACTTTCTTCCGTTTTTCTTTTTTCTTAATTGATTCTAAATCCAACTGTTGCAGGACAATGGCTGGTTGTAAATCAAGCTTTGATTTTTCAGCACACTGAGCCATTACGACTTCATCAACAGATTTATCTTCGGAGCCGGCTGGAGTGATTACATTATTAGTTAGTTCACTTGGTCCCTCAGGAGACGTAGGAACTTCTTTTAACTTTTGCGTTGAATTGAAGTAGTTAAATAGGCTGTTGCGCTTCTTGTCAATTGATGGCGGTGTGGAAACTAGGTCATTTTCAGAAGGCCCATCAGGTTTCAGCTTTAATTTAGATTGCTTCAGGGACAGTTTTTTGCGAGATTTTTTAGTCTCCGTTGGATGTTCCATTAAAACGATGTCATTCAAATCTTCTTCCGAGATTAAAATCAGCTTTTTCATTTCAGCACTCTCCTTGCCTATGGATTTTGGACTTTTTGTTTCCAAAGCATGTGTAGAGACTGGTAAAACGTCATTGTGTGATATGATAACTTGATCTTCTTCCATTGCATTTGCTTGGTGTTGAGTGATACTTTCATCATCTGAATCCGAAACAAGCAAGATTCTCTTCTTTTTCAAGGGCATTTCAATTTTCAAACATTCATTATCAGGAACGCGTTTTTTCTTAGATATTTTTTTCTCAGTTAATTCCTCTAACCTAGCTTTAACAACCTTTTTTGTTACTCGAGATTTAATTTTAGCATCTACATCTTCCTCTTCTTTATGCATTTCTTTATTAATCGAATGTTCTGTAGTACTTGTCACAGTTGACTGCTGCTTGACAGCCATGAGAACTTCAAACACATTACCAGTAGTACGTTCTCTCAATGGACCGTCAACTGCATCGGACTGATCACATTGGTTAGCACATTTCTTCACTACGTTTTGTTTTTCTTTCAAAAGAGCTATTTTCCGTGATTCCAATAATAACTTCTTTTCTTCGATGGCCATTTTCTTCTCTTGAATGGCAAGTTTTCTTTCCTCATAGGCAAGTTGTCTTTCTTCCAATTCGATGCTTTTTTCGTCAGAGGATAAGTCATTGGATGTTGAGTTGTTAGGCAGCCGATGCCTCCGAGATAAAATATTTTTTGTTTCATCTTTCTCACTCAACTCCTCTGCTACACCTACACTTATAATCTTTGACTTCAGACTCGAATCACAACTTTTTTCGCCATTTTCTTTCGTCGGTAAAACAGCAGGGCCATTTACCGACATAATATTTGTATCCCATTCACAGCCTATGGGATCATTTGTCTCAAGATTTATGCTGGGAACTTTCATTCTTCAGTACTGAAACAATCTCCATTTCTGAAATGAAAGAAACAAAATTAAACAGACTCGACCAACCACGAACGTTTTCCAGACCAGTCAGAAAACGTAAATGGCAAATGCCAAAAACACGCCAATACTCAGCAAACAAAATGTGAATCTCAATTAGTAGTGGTGATTGTTTGTAGGTATGTTAAAAATGGATAAATCAAACTCATTTCAATTAGGTACACTAAGTACCTAAAGATTTCCTCAGTAATTCTTATGAGCTGGCCCTGGCTCATGGTGGTATATATCTTTAGGTGATTTCACTTGCGTATCCAGCAATGCTATTTTTGTGGTCGCTTAATGCACGCAGTTCAGACGGACGCCACCAGGATCGCGACGTGACAAGTACCATCAGAGTCGATAAAGAAGTTTTCCTAAACTTCTTTATCGACTCTGATACCTATATAGATGGCGGTGTGTATACACTTTATTGAAGGCCGTGCATTCAGATCGGTAGGCGGAACGTTCGAATTTTCGAATTCGAGCCGTCTGATTGGTCCCCAAGGCCGCCTCTTGTAAGTTCTACATCACGTGACTACCACCTGACATGTCGCGCATTCTGTCGGCGACTGTCTGCATAATGCATAATGCATAATTTGCTTCATGCATTTGATTTGTAAAATTTTTACAAAGCACAGATGGAACAAGGGTAGTATGACAAAATGGCTAATTTTGCACCAATTTTTTTTGTTGATGTTCAAAACCATGCAAAATCACTAGTAAATTAAAAATAACACGCGGAAACCCACAATTACCAACAAAAAAAACACATGAAAAAACATAGCGAGGAGTGACGCGGCCTAGCCCTAGGCCTACCTGCTGGATGTTGTACTCACTGCAAATAACCTTACAAGAACATAATAAAAAAATACAAAATAGAATCATCACATTTTTGCTGTTATAGTAACAATAAAAACTTCAAAACCTTTAAAGTTGCTATTTGAAATGAAAGTCCTTTTGTGGTGAAAATCCTTTGTTGGGCGAAGATTCAGAGGCGGCTCTACCATAAGGGCATTGGGGCATGTGCCCCTCCTAATCTTCCCGCCAACAATCACTCACATTTACGAGTTGTAGACGTCGTGGTACACATTTACATAAAATCAAATAGTTTGTATTTTCAATTTGAACGCGCGCGCGGTAAGGAAACAGCGAACAACGCTCAACTCGAATGAGCCTTCTACGGGCTAGACAAAGTTGCGCCCAGGTTGCGCCTGCGCAGTCAGTTTTAGTCGGAAATAGCCGAATCTTTGCTTCGCAATAAGCGTTGGAACTCCGGCAGGATGGGCAAGATTTTTGTATGCCCAGAGCTGTAATGCGTTACGCGCTACGTTGTGCGGGTGTGTTGTGTTATCTTTGGCAGCGTTTATGTGTGGTTTATATCTGTGGTTTTAGCTTAGAGGTTGTGAACAGTGAACAGGACCAGAAAATTAATGAGGTGAGGTATTTAAAATATAAACATTTAAGTTACGAAGACCGACCGTGGAATTCGCCGTGTTCAAAGAAAGAAGAGTACAACTTATTTACAGGCATTAAAATTTAAAATACCAGGTAAATTTGCATGTGCTGCTATTATCTTCTTTTACTTTAAGCGAGGTCGAAAAATATAGACAAATTACCATTTTTAAATGATAACTGATTTGTGCCCAGGCCCCTATTAACCATTAGGCTAACTAGGCTCTAGCCTAGGGGCGCAAGCTCTCAGAAGAGGGCGCAACTTTGTTGCGCCCTAAAAAAATATTGAAAATATTTTAGTGTTATGTTGTTTAGTGTTAGTGTTTTGCGTGTAATGTAATTAAATGGGCATCAATACTACTCCACTGTTTCTGTGTGGAAATTAGTATTGTAGAATAAATTTTATGCCATAACTGGAGTACTACGTGCTTCCTAATTTCCTCACTGACGGCAATAAATGATGCTCCATTAAATTGACCATAGGCCTAGTCGGTATCTTACATAATTTTTGTCCAATCAACGATTTGGCTGTTAAAGCGTTAGGGGCTATATGTTCCAACGTGTGGCCATGCTTGGGGGCGGCGTCCTCACCCCTCAGTTGCGGGCGGCGGAAATAAATCATTATCTTATGACCTGATTCATTTATTTCAAGCCTAATTTCCCTCTAGATTTTTTTGTTGTCCGATCAACCGTTTGGCTGTTTTGAGCGTTATATATTCTCAAGCATGGTAAACTTGGTGGCGGCATCCCCACCGCCCAGTTGCGGGCGGCAAAAATGAATTAGTATCTTCTAACCTCAATGCATTCATTTTAAGCATAATTTGCCTCTTGATTTTGTGTTGTCTGATCAACCGTTTGGCTGTTATTGAGCGTTTTATATTCCCGAGCGTGGTCAAACTTGGGGGCGGCGCTCTGGCACCAAAGCGATTCATATTCTGTGAGGCTTCCTGAGCATAACGACATATGGTGCTATATTCTTACCAAAAAGTTGCACGGGAATACGATAAACGACCATTTGACGCTGTCTATAATAATATTCAGTTGAGGAAAAAAAAGAAAATCATAAATTAATGCAAAATAACATTTCCATCAAATTACCCTTATACCTGTACAGATAATAGAGTAGGTACCTACACGTTTACTAGGCTATCTAATGAGAAATTATATGATTAAGTAGCCAATGTACCGCCAAACAGGACTGTCCAACAGCGGGCACAGCCTCACACTAACAGGATAGTCTTAGCACATCACCGAGATAAGCCTTGTCCACATCTAGTGATGGAACATTGAACAATTTTCAATGTTTGGTTTTATCAATAGCAATAGGCCTAGGTAGGTAAGCTATGTAAGCAAATGTTTATTTGCAGACAATAGTGTACGGTAAACACTCAAAATGCCAGTGTATAGTGTATGCCAGTGTACCGGTATGCACTATACACTGGCTGACTGGTACTAGTGTAGGCCTAGGTATCAGGTGCTTAGGGGGGAGGGAAATTTATTAGGATATTCTTTAGGCGGTCGCTGGGGTCTGGAGCGAAGCCCCAGCCGCCCGAGGGGTTTTCGGGGTTAAGATGGAGGTTCTGGGTTCGAACCCCAGTCGGGGCAAACTTTTGCGACAATTGCTATGAATCATATACTATGTCCTTAAAGCGGACTTAAGCTTTACCCAACTCATGGGAGATGAGATGTGAATGGATTTATCCTTGTGTTCTTTCAGATTTGACAGCTACATTGCAGTCTTCTGTTATTTATGTCATGGAAGTCAACAGTCACAACAAATAGCAGTTTTAGTAAAAGTTTGTTCTGTGGTCCCGGTAGCTTAATAGGTAGAGCTATGGCACGTTAAGCCGGAGGTTCTGCGTTCGAACCCCAGTCGGGGCAAACTTTTACGACAATTGCTATGAATTAATAATAACCATCATTATTATTATTATTATTATTATTATTATTGATTCATAGCAGTTGTCGAAAAAGTTTGCCCCGGCTGGGGTTCGAACCCAGAACTTCCATGACATAAGTCAACAGTCACAACAAATAGCAGTGAAGTAAAGGTTTGTTCTGTGGTCCCGGTAGCTTAATTGGTAAATCTATGGCACGTTAAGCCGGAGGTTCTGGGTTCGAACCCCAGTCGGGGCAAACTTTTTCGACAACTGCTATGAATCAATAACTATGTCCTTAAAGCGGGCTTATGCTTAAGAACCTAATATTCATACTACCCAACTCATGGGAGATGAGACGTGATTGGATTAATTATCCATGTGATCTTTCAGATTTGACAGCTACATTGCAGTCTTCTGTTGGATTTATGTCATGGAAGTCAACAGTCACAACAAATAGCAGTGAAGTAAAGGTTTGTTCTATGGTCCCGGTAGCTTAATTGGTAAAGCTATGGCACGTTAAGCCGGAGGTCTGGGTTCAACCCCCAGTCGGGGCAAACTTTTTCGACAACTGCTATGAATCAATAACTAGGCCTATGTCCTTAAAAAAATATTAGGTTTTGAAGCATAAGCCCTATGCTTAAAAACCTAATATTCATTATTATTATTATTATTATTATTATTATTATTATTATTATTATTTTTTTTTTTTCCCAGAACAGTTTTACAACCAGTCAGTGGCGTAGCTACGCCTTTACGGGCCCGGGTGCAAACTGGACACGACGGGCCCACCCCATTTTTTGTTAACACGCACAAAACAGTACACAAGATAATTGTTTAGAATTAGCTTTTGTACTCGACCTCATTTGAAGTTTTTCTTACGTTTTTTTTTTTCTCTGCAAATACATTTATAATGCCATTGACGTCCATTGCTCTAGCCTCGTGGTTTTCAATTGGCAATATTGACAAGACAGGAAGTCTTTCTTCAGTCATTGTACTACGCAAATACGTTTTATTTAATTAGTTTGAGTTTCGAAAATGATCGTTCCGCACTTGCCACGGTGACTGGTATTGTGAGGAATAGCATTAAAGCTGTGCATAGGCCCTACATCAGGAAAACTTGAAGAAAGAGCAGCTTTGTGTACCATTAACAGTGTTGCAAGTTCCATTTCTGAAGTTGTTTTTAGAATCTCTGTTTTTAAACATGATCGGAAAGCAAGTAACTGCCCGGGAAACTTAGATGAAATGTCGGTAGTGTACTTGGAAACGAGTGTCGTAGCAGCTGCATATAGTTCATCGTCGTTCATGGAATTGAGTGATTGTGGAAGAATAGCAAGGAAATTGTTCACGACGTCGTTCATGCCAGAAAATCTCTTCTATAATTGGCTTGTCACCACATCGAGACTTGCGTAGAAAAATTAGGCCTAACTTTGAAGCTCATTTCAGCATTTTGTCAATCGCTGGTCTACACAAAGCTCATCAACATGCTGATTTAATTTTGTATGCATTTTTCTTCAAATCGTGCTGGTATCCCTATTTATCACACATATTGTGCTCCTCTACATTCTTCAAAACTGTTCCTTAGAGGTGACAGTGTGTCATATGCATTTTTTAGAAGTGTAGAAGCCATGCTTAGATCTTGATTGGAAGATTGCAACAGTTTCGAAACCGCGTTGACTGTTTCAAGAATTTTTGTTTGAACAACCAACAACAGCACAAGTTCAAAATTTTCAAAGTATTTTTTTAATGACAATGCTTCTCTGCGTCTTTGTCAATGAGTTGGAAATAAATTTGAAATGGTAGCCTCAATAATTTTGCATCAATAGAAATTTGTAACTATCAGGTTAAAACCATACATACATGGAGTTGGAGAGAGGGCCCGGGCCCCTCCGGGGCGCGGGCCCGAGTGCAACTGCACCCTCTGCCCCCCGATAGCTACGCCACTGCAACCAGTACCTAATACAAGGATATAATAAAAACAACATAACAAACCTGAAAAAGAAAATACACATAGGACCTACAGTTAATATAATATAAAACACATTTGCCCTACAACAAACAACACTTTTTCTTAAAAGAAAAAGTTGAGTCATTAAAAAGATGTACCTAAATCAAAGTGATTTCTACTGCCTGAAAGGTTATTAAAATTGGTCAGCACTCTTGGCAATTAAGAGTATGTATTTACTATTTATACAAATCAATCCTTGCCTTAGGAGTATTAAATAAATAAGTATTTCTTGCCCTATGAACAGGCACATTAAAAGAAATTAACTGTAAAACATCTGGGCAATCGACCCCATTGGTTAAATCTTTTTTTTAAACACAAGGTCAGCAGTCTGCCTCCTATAACAGAGCGACTGCAAGCGCAAGTCCACACATAATTGTTCATAATTCCTTCTGTGGTAAACAAATGTAGGATCGCTATGATATGACAACCATAAAACAAACCGCTGCTGGAATCGCTCTAAACTGTCAATTTTTGTCTTGTGATGTGGTGACCAAATAATAGTACTTGCAAATTCCAACTGCGGCCGCACTAATCCTAAGTACTATAGGGTAAGGGAACTAGTTCTGGATCGGGGTTGAGTTATGGATCAAAATCTTTGGGCTTGTGTAAGTTCTACATGTAAGTACTAGATGCACTGTCAGTAGATTTTTCTGATAAATTGATCCAAGGAGCATTGGAATTGTACACTGTCATCACCAGGTTGAGTCATTTTGTCAACTTAATAGAAATATTCAACAATGCTGTCAAAATGGTTACTGTTTGCAACAGAAGCAATTGCTATACACATGCATGTATCATTGTAATATGTCACCTGTTATTAGCACAGCTTTCAAACTTTGTCAGAATTTTTATTATTAGTTTTGCTAAGAATTAACTATAGACCAGAATAGGTTTACTGTGCAACTACTCAAAGCAACCTTGCGGGTGTCTACAAATAAGAGGATTTTGTCCGTTTTTGTAGATCGTAACACCATGTTGCTTAGGCCTACATATGCAGTAAGCTTTTTAGTTTTAAAAAACCAAGTTAAAAGTAATATAGGCAGTAGACACACTTATTTTTAGAGCCTGTCTTTACAGACGCAAATATATATTTTAAAAAAATGGTCTAGGGCTCTAGGCTAATTTTAAAAATTTTATTTTTTCAAAATTCAGAATTTGATCTAAATTTGTGTTTAGAATTTTTGGCTTATGAAATTTATACCCAGTTGTTAGCTCTTGTCTTGTCTTTATATTTTGTATTGAAAAAAAATTGTGGTTAGCCTTTATGGCTGCAAATAATTCATAATACAATTTTGATCCACAACTAATCCTGGGACTGATAGTTAGAGATGTGCAAAAATGTTTTTTTAAAGTTTGAAAATTCGCGCCTTAAAAATAAAAATTCGCGATTTGTCGCGATTTACCAAAAAAACACAATTTTCTCATGCACAACTTTAAAAAAAAAAAAAAAAAAAAAAATTGATTGATTGATTGATTGATTGATTTTAATGATTTAAAAGAAAAACAAGCTCATGAGAGTGAAGTTCAGAATCAGTTTTAATTTTAAGCTCAATTTCAGCCTTCAGTTTTCAAAGTTTCCGACAGTTTTTACCAGAATTAATTTCGTCTACCCGGCACCTCCACCAAATTTACGAAATTATGCATTTTTTATGTGTCTTTTGATATGGATTTGAAGTATTTTGAGCTTACTCTCGTTCAAACGATTATTAAGATCTCACAATCGCGTTGTATGACCCGGCGCCTCCACCATATCTACCAGCAAGTATTAATTTAATTTCGACTTCGACCCGGCACCTCCACCAAAACTTTGAAATTTTTTTATTTTTTAAAATTTCGCGACCTAATTCGCATTTAAGGACATAATTGCTAATTTCGCCACTAGTTCGCGGTATCAACTAAAATTTCGCGAAATTTCGCGAATTGGAAATTGGTACCATTCAATCACAATTCATGAGATTCATGTGCAAACTGAATTTGAAGGGATTATTGCAACTTTAAAAAAATTCGCGAATTTCGTTGTCACCATTTTTGCACATCTCTACTGATAGTGGATCAATGCTGATACCGGGCATCCAGAATCAAATTTGTCAGGTGCGGCTGCATCACTACTTATGAAACATAATGAACCCCTGATATCAATTTAAAGAGTTTTTGGTTGATGATCCACAACTGATACCCGGGTATCAGTTCTGGATCAAAGCACTACTTTTTTTAATTGGCTCATTTTAGTACCCTACCTCCGTAAACTTTTTTCATTTTTTCTTTTGCAAACATTGTTGGAAAGTTAATCAATAATAATATAGACCTAGTAGGCCTATGTGGGAGAAAAACAAAAACAAAATTCCTGATGCTCAAAATTGTAATATTGCTTAACCCGATCCAGAACCAGTTCCCTTACTCTACGTCTAATTGTATCTTTAGAGAAGGCAAACTGAAGATTTCGTTTAAGAAAGCCCAGTAACTTGAAAGCTTTTAACAGAATAGTATGAATATTTCATTAAACGAAAAATCACACGTTAACATTGCACCTAGATCATTTAGCATAATAATTGAAGTGAATTTGATTTTTCTTAGTCGTAAAAGTAATAAAACATTTTTTTTTTTAAATTTTAATTCAACTTTCAAGAAGAGCTCCATTCACATAACCTTACAAAAGCTTCTTGAAGCTGTAAACAGTCTTGCAAAGACCTTACTGCAGCATACAGTTTGATGTCATCAGCATAAGTCTACATAAGACATGGAGAAAAAAGTCAAAAAAGTCTACTTGGGACCGGGATATCATAAACAAAAATGTTGAACAGCAAAGGCCCCAAAATGGAGCCTTGAGGAACCCGTGACGTAACATCTTCAGCCTGAGAACTAGCCCCGGAGGCAGAGGCGGAAAAATTCATATAGGCCCTACCTATTTGCGTCAAAATGCCCAGAAAACAGCTTTCAGACATGAAAATATTAATGATAGGCCTACCAGTAGGCCTACTAGGACTATGGGTTTAAGTTTTAAAGTGTACAATTCTGTTTTTTTTTTTATGGTTTTACATACCCTAAGTATTTAAATGTTATTACTATACATACCCTAAGTATTTAAATGTTATTACTAGGTAAGAGCCTACTAGATATCATTTAGGCCTGTCAGAGAAATGGATAGATTCAAGTAAAACATTATCCTTTCATACACGGTAGGCTACAGTTGATAGTAGGGTTGGGAGCTGGGACGTGTAGGGGCCTACACGTGTACATAATTATTTTTTTAAACTGGGAAAATGCTTAAGTCCCGCCGCGTTGATGGATGAGCGTATTTGGTGCATTGAGCTGCCATGTGTTATATGCAGATTTTCTGTTGTTCTGTGAAAAAATCATTACTAGGCCTAAGTTAAAGATTTTTTTTTTTAATTAATTTAAATTTTATAAAAAATAAACTAATTTTTAAGAAAAAATCGTAAAATTGCGATTTTCATAAGAAATAATTATTCGATTGCGTTCAAATTTCACATGAATTTGTTAATTCATAAAATTAAGGTTCTGTAAAAAAATCATTACAATCGGATAAAGCATGTAGGTGTTATAAGTCAAAAAATTGTTTAAAAAAATAAAAAATAAAACGTAAAATTTTGATTTTCATAAGAAATAATTTTTCGATTGCGCTCAAATTTCACACGAATATCTTAATTCATAAAATTATGGTTCTGTGAAAAAATCATTAAAATCGAATAAAGCATGTAGGTGTTAATAAGTCAAAGAAATTTTTTTTAAATCGAAAAAAATCGTAAAATTGCGATTTTCATGTGAAATAATTTTTCGATTGCGCTAAAAAATGTGGCAGTTCTAAGTTCAGAGATTTCGAAGGTCTCCATAAAATTTCATCGCAATTGGAGTATCGGTTTAGCCAGAATCGTGTTAACAAACAGCAAAAAAAATAAAATAAAAATAAAAATACGGATTTTTTTCTTTAGTGTAGTGAAATGGGATCTTCCCTACGCTCATCCAATTACACATTGACTTTCTGGTTCTGCAATTGACATTGTTCAGTCGTCGAGATTTTAATAATTTTATTTTGAAAAACGCGCTTTCACCTGCTGCCGCCTTCCTGAAAAAACTGTTAGTTGATTGCGATCGCCGATACGGTCATGTATCAGCATAGAACTCGCTTTTAAATCCTTTTAAATTGCGCGCCATCTCAACGCTGGTCGGCGGATTGGTCGCCACCTACGGGCCCCTCGATGCCCCTCCCAAGAGAGTGTGCGAGAGGGAGCGGTGAAGCGAGAGAGAGCGCTAGCCGCAAGTGCGGTTCCTTGATCGTCGCGGCGGGTGAGGGGGAGTGGTACCATGAAGTAGGTAGATCGCGAAAGTAAAAATCCAGATTCCCGATAATTATCGGCTATCGCGATACATAGAACATGTGTACATGAACAGACAGCCCAGTGTGTACACATGTAGTAAGATAGACGTGTTTGCCCATCCCTAGTTGACAGATACCGGGACACTTTGCCCCTCAAATTGCAAACCGGTACAAACAAGCCATTTTTATTGTCTCTCGGGACACCTGTACAAATGTTCTGAAAACGGTACTGCACCGGTTTCGGGGACGCTCTACAATAGCCCGGCAATAGCTTCCCGTTACCGCTATAGGCAAGGCCTAACTACGGTACTCTTTTGGTTGGGATCAGTCAACTCGGAAAAGCATAGGCCTAGGTTAGGTGGAGAGGGGGAGGGGGGCGTGAAGCGTGTATGTTTTACAATATCATCATTATTATTATTATTATTAGTATTATTATTAAAATATACGCCCTTCGCGCCCCCCCCCCCTCCCTAACCTATGCGTTTCCCAAAAAATCGCAGTGTTAAAAAGTTGACTGACCCCAATCGAAAGAGTAGGCCTACCCTAATTACCGGGCAATGTTAAATCATATGCTGTGTAGGCCTATATTCTTGCGGCAGAACGTAAGAATTGAAAAAAATATTCTTACGGCAGACCGTAAGAATTGTTAAAAAATATGTTAAAAATTATTCTTAGGCCTACGGCAGAACGTAAGATTTGCTAAATACTATTCTTACGGTCTGAGCTCTCATTGGAACTATGGTTACCGCCCTGAGACTTTTAGGTTGTCGCTACGGCGGCCATTTAACAGTGATTAAATTCTAAATTAACGTTTAGGCCTATGTGATGAAAGTAGGGCCTCTTGATAAAAATTGTGTTTTTACGTTCGCAGTGGACATATCCAATAAAACAAAACAAAACTCCTAACCTTTCAACGTTTCTATTTTTCTATTTAAAATGTAAAGGACTTTCAACCGTAAAGGAGTTTTATCATAAACATAAAGAATAGAATGAAAAGAAACACCTCAACGGGGATTTGAACCAATGAACCCTCACACAGAAGTCAAACCCGCTACCATCCTGTTACACCGCACTGTGATAGAAGGTCGCCTATAAAGATAACTAGTGAACTGGTTGAAATTGAGAATAATTTCTTGGCATTGGCAACAGTGATAATAAAGAAGAAAGTGGGATATAAAATATTACGCAGTGGATATTCGTACGGTCAGCCGTACGACTAGTGCAAAATTATTTGTACGGTCAGCCGTATGATACCTCCTAACTAGGCCAATAGCTTCAAATATCACAGTGCATTGTGGCAGAGTGGTAGCGCGTCCGAATTCTATGCGAAAGGTTGGCGGTTCAAAT
Organism: Sweltsa coloradensis; assembly: GCA_024449915.1. Taxonomy (NCBI): domain Eukaryota; kingdom Metazoa; phylum Arthropoda; class Insecta; order Plecoptera; family Chloroperlidae; genus Sweltsa; species Sweltsa coloradensis. The sequence continues at coordinate 19,691 of JAMZAV010000284.1, read as the reverse complement.
TTTCGTTTGATCGTTTTTTTTTTTTTTACCATTCTATTTGGGTCCATGTTTTTTCTGCAAATGATTTCACTACATTCGGCCCCGTCGCAAACACAATTCTAGATGATAAAAGCGTTTAAAAAGTGCTAGGCCTAGGCCTATTTTAAGGAAAAGCCTTATCTCTACACCTCGACGGTTCTGTAGGCAGCCCAAAAAGAACTTTCGTTTAAAATAGCAACGTTAAAGGTCTTGGAAGGTTTTTTATTGTTAATAAAACAGCAAAAAGGACGACGACATTTAGGCCTAGGCCTACCAAAAAGGACTCTCGTTTAAAATAGCGATGTTAAAGGTCTTGATGTTTTTTTGTTGTTACTAAAACAGCAAAAAAGGACGACGGAAGGACGACACTTTTATTACGGCGCGCCTTTATCCAATCAGATCATTGACCGTACGAATAATTTTGCACTAGGCCTAGTCGTACGGCTGACCGTACGAATATCCACAGCCAAAATATTAAGCTTAGTGCAAGAAATAGGCCTCCTAGGCCTTATTGTAATCAGTCTGTTGGTTGTGTGGTTCAGAATTCAGAGTGATAAGCTCAACGTAAGAATATTTTTTAGCAATTCTTACGTTCTGCCGTAAGAATAAATTTTAGTAGGCCTAGGCCCCAATTCTTACGTTCTGCACTTCTGCCGTAAGAATATACACTCCGTAAATCATAGGCTTGGGCCAACCTAGTCAATATTCCAGTTACCATGTCGGGCCTTGTTCCCGGGTTATTGTAGAGCGTCCTTAAGGATTAGAGAGGGGAAGAAAGAAGGGAATGGTGAGCCAGAGCATTAAGGGCACACTGTGAGGCAAGGGCTCAGAGAAGACTCTTAAAAAGAAGTGAAATTGGAATAGGCCTAAGCCTAGGCCCTACCCTAAGCTAGCCCTAGGCCTACTTGAGGAAGAGATGATGATGATGGAGAAGAGGAGGGATTCAGGAAGCTGGAAGAGGAACTATGCCTAGACCTAGCCTACTAGAAATCTGGAGAAAGACTGAGGAAAGGAAAAGAAGAATCCTAGTTCCAAGCTTAGGCCTCTGGCCCTTTAGACCTATGGCCTAGCCAAAAGCATATTTACACAAAGGCCCTAGCCTAGGCTACCTAACCTAAAAATATTTCGCCTAGGGCTAGGCCTAGCATGGGCTAGGGCCATAAAAGAAGAGGTTAGGGGTCGTATTGTTACCTTTAAAATTAAGTTACTTACATAGCTTTAGATGAATGAAAGACGCAAGTGCATATTTGGTCCGGGAAGTAAACGATAAAACTGAAATATCAATCAAAACCTCCCTGATCAAAACACTCTTCGTTGATGGCGGGAAAAATGAGTGATGATTTGGCGCTATATTCCTTTCGTGTATACAAGGCTGTGAGAGTGCTTTTGCAGGGCAGCAAACAAAACAAAACGAAATATATTTTGGAATTTGACAGCTGGCTGCGATAACCTTATCTGAGTTTTCGTGGGGAATTACCTTGGAAATACTGCACGAATTGCATTTTCTATCTGAAAGATCCCTCTTCTCATTCATAAAAAGAAGGTAGGTTCTACGCCTCCTACTAAGGCCTATTTTAAGGTATTGGCCATTGTTTATTTTTTTAAACTAGCCTTTATAAACCCAAAGCCATGCCAAAGCCTGGCTAGCTAGCCTAGGGCTTTGTGTAGGCCTAGGCCCTAGCCCTATCCAATCCTATTCAATGCCTCAGTCTATCCAATAACGCCTCAGTGGCTCAAAGACATTGGAATAGTATATACTCAGTGGCTAGCTTTAACCTCTGAATTTGTAAGAGCATAAGCCTTGCCTAGGCCTCCTAGAGGTAGAGGCCTACTAGGCCTAGGGGGCCTAGACTTAAATTGTGCCATCCCTAGCGCCTCACCAACACCACCCACCCCTAACCTACTGCTCACCCAAAAGTAGGTTAGGGGTGGGTGGTGGTGGTGAGGCGCTAGTTGGGCTAGGCCTAGCTACATTCATAAGATAATTTATTCACCATATTGACTTTTACATTGTAGGCCTACAAATATTGCCTAGGCCTACCTACAATACCCTTACGGTAGGCCTACACTTTCGGTTGGGGGGAGCCAACTTTTCAACACTGTTTTTTTCCATTAAAAACGACGAAAAACCACTGTAAATGATTTACATTTTGTAGTGTTAGTGTTGAAAAGTTGGCTCCCCCCAACCAAAAGAGTAGGCCTACCATACTTAGCCTACACAGTAGACACAATAGGCCTATAGTATAGGCCTAGTAGGCTACAATATATACAACAGAGTGTAGGCCCTATATTCGTACGATGGATTCTCAGTTATGTTAGGGTAGCCTAGGCCTAGCCCTATCACTAGACATAAATATTCGCTGTGTTAATTGTACATTGGGCGCAGCCAATTGCCCCGCTTTTCCTTCTTTTGGCAAAACTCCTTTGCGGTTGCCTTTATATTTAAAATATAAACGTTAAAGGTTTTGTAAGGATTTTTTTTTTTTACGTCAAATGGTGTATTTTGGATTATTTTAGTGAAAGAAATTATGATTTTATTTTAATCCTAACGTACTATTTGTATACATCGTTGATACGTTAAGAACCCGACCAATAGCAACATACGTATGAATAAATTTGGGATTTTGTATGTCCAACGTATCAATATACACAAGGTAGGGCCTATATACAATAGTGGGCCTGTATACAACAGTACCTAGGCCTATTTACAATAGTAGGCCTAGTAATACACAATAGTAGGGTTACGGGAAGGTTAGGCGGTGGTGGTGGGAGGAGGATGATAGGGAATGTAGAGAAAGTATATGACAGTGTCACTACAATTTTGGGGTAGTTGGGTTGGGTGTCATTAGAGGGAAGAATAAGAGGTTGTGCAATAGGCCCAAGTACAGGGCGGTTAGGGGGAATAGGGGGTGGGGGGACATCCGCAATAGGTTGCAGGAGAGGCTTTACAGGGGTAGGGGGATCATTCATGGAAGTTCCAGCGGAAAGTAGGCTAGTAAGAACGGATCTGGGTCGGTATGGTTTCTTGGAAAGGACTGTTGGGGAGTGGAATGACTTGTCTGGGGATGTAGTAGCTAGTGGGTCTTTGAGGGAATTTAGATCATGTTTAGGGTAGGGCAGTAATTAGGTCTGGGGAGAATGTGTGGTTGTCACCGGGAGGAAGGGCCCATTAGGAATTGTTATGTTATGTTAGGTTTTTCATTTAGGCATAGGGCCTACTAGGCCTATTATCTTACATTGCATCTAGGGCCATAGTAAGAAAGACTAGGGCCTACAAATGGCAGCCATTTCCAATTCTCATGCCCTTGCTTTCTGCAATTGCATTCGATAACAGTTCACTAGGCCCAGGCCTACCCTATACCCAATTTTTGGGAACTTCTTTGGTTCATGGGCCCCAAAAATAAAAATTTGTTTGTCCTTGTTTTTTCATGCATGTTGATAGGCCTACTGTGTAAAAAAAACTATTTTTCAGGGCCCTATCTTCAAAACCTTTAATGTTTCTATTTCTGGCAAAACTCCTATTTCGGCTGAAAGTCCTTTATAAAATAGAATCGTTAAAGGTTGCCTTTCATTAGGGATGGTACGTGGTAAACGTGTAGCCTACCGTTTTTTCGTGATCGGTAAACGTTTTTATGTAATTACTATTTTATCCTGTGTGCGACCCGCCGAACGATGTTTTCTCGTGAGTCAATTAAGGGCGAGCGGCGAAATAGTCTCCTATTTGAACCCCTTCTCCTATTCACCTCGGTGCGTTGAGTCATCGAAAAATCGTAGTCGGCAATGAATGAACAAAGCAAATGGCTCTAGTCGACAGTTCGACACGTCATTTCAATCGCTCTGTGCAGTGTGCGTCCGGCCACTGGCCAGCAAGCGGCACGCGGGCAGTGCACAGAGCAGCAAGCGCTACGTCAGCCGCCTGACTACTCTCCCCACCCCCCTCCCCATCCATCCGGCAACTCGTAAATTATACGTCTTCTCGACTTGTAGTGTTGTCTTCCGTAGGCATACTCAATAAAATTCGAATCAATTGGGACTCCGGAAGGGCTCTTTATTACTTGGTGCTTGTGGGGGTCAATTATTATGCAGAAAACAAGTAATGTACATAGAATATATGTCTATCAAAACCTAAAAGTAAACACAGATATAGCGCCTGAAGACGTAAACGTGCACACGTGTACACGCTTTTTTTGAGTAGGGTGTAAACGTTTACTGAAATACACGCTTTTTGACATCCCTACTTTCATTGACTTTTCATTCTTTCCGCGCAATGATTATGATGATGATGATGATTGCGATGACGAAGACGACGACACCACTACATTCACTGACTCACTTATTCACTTATCTTGCTTGGCCTTCATGTGGGGGGTGGGGGGGGGTAGAAGAGTGAGAACGGAAGCACATGCGTTTAGTATTTTTGTAGAAACAGTAAACGTGTACATGCATTACATGTACGTACCTACTATCCCATCCCTAGCAAGCTCTCACTCCCCCCAGACCTAATTATACTACCCTCCCCCAATCATGATCTAAATTCCGTTAAAGACCCTTAGCTACAACTTCCCCAAACAAGTCATTCCACTCCCTAATAGTCCTTTCCAAGAAACCATACTGGCCCAAATCCGTCCTTACTACATTTGTCTTAAAATTCCATGGGTGATGGTGGTCCTTACCCCTGTACAGCCCATCCTACAGCCTATCGCGGATGCCCCCCCTAAAATATCCCGTAGCTACTGGTAGTGCAGGAAAAAAGGTGGAAAATCTTGATTTTGAAGCTACCGTAACCTTTTTTCTTGCTTTATCTAAAATCTAGATCCTAAAGCATGCAGCAACAACACCATTTGCAAAACAATGTAAACTGCCTAGTTGATTAGATTACTGGTAGTATTTTATGGTTGGACTGTGGACTCCCAAAAGTAGACTTACATAGTACATGGTGGTGATTTGCTGTGCCTCTGCTCGCAGAGGCCTCAAGAAAACAAAATATTTGTTCATGCATTCGCACTAAGTGTGACCTTGAGATTTTAAAATTGGAAATGGCTACTGCCATTGGCAAAGTCACTGCCTAGACCGAGGCCATTGACCATTCAATTTTAGGGTAGGCCTACTATGCCAGATTAGAAATTTTGTCTTCTGTCCCTAGGTAGTCAGACCTAGGCCTACAAAAATGTAGGCCCTACTGTTAAAGTGGTAGCCTAATTGATTTGGTAAATTGTTTTCTGTTTCAGGCTAGGATATTATGGTACTCTAAGATGGCAGAGCAGAGCAGCTTCTATTAAAGCAGAAGCAACATCAACAGAAGTTGTCCTAGGACATGTTGTTGTGGCAGCGATGGACCACTGAAAAATGACGTACCGGTACCGGAAAGAAAGATAAGACGTGCCAGAAGATCCAAACATGCAATAAGAAAGACTCCGGATGATGGATGTGTGGAAACCCAGTAGCACGATTACCAGTGCAGATGCACTATTCTCATTCAACTCGTCAAATGCCAGCACATCATTAGCTCTCTTAAGTTTAGGCACCGATATGGATGACCAGCCCTTTCCGGTTCAAACAAAGCTTAACCCCTCCACAGAAGGTGGCGGTAGACAAGGAGCTGGGATTGTACATCCAAAGCCACCCTCCAAACCAAGAGTTTTACAAAACTGCAGCAGGTGGATCATCCTTTAATAAAAATCCTTCATTAGTACTTGTAGAAGAATACCAAGAAAGTATTAACACTCACATTAATGATACATTATTTGCACTGAATACTGGAACTCAGGTATGGCAACCTGCCAATCGTTTCAATTCGGTAGATTCAGCATCCGGCCAGAGACCGCCTAGAGTCAGGAAGCCAAAGTCACGACATAACAAGAATACGACTCCCACAAGATTCAACCGCACACCAAGAACCGTACTTGTATCCGCCCATGTCTAATAATACGCCCCCTGCTTCGGGTACACCCAAGAAGCACGGGAAGAGACGTTCGCAAGGTAAAACCACTCCCAAGACAAATAGTAGTAGTACACAACCAGAGCGTTTTGATGATTATTTAACAGAAGAAGTTGTCAAAGTATGCCTTGAGAAACAAGAGTTGGTGGAAGGAGTGATACGTATTAACCCAAAGAACTTCACTGAAGCATACATAACAGCTCCAGTAAGAAATACCTTTATTATTTATCTTGTTCTACCGTATTCTAAAATCTAAATAATATGGGATGGCCTAGTAAGTTTCCTTCCTTAAGTAGGCCTTCTGGTATGATAGTCGTCTGGTCATAGTTACCTACCCTAGGCCTACTTGGCATGTTCTTCAAATGCCTATCATTCTAGTAGGCCTACAGCTATCACTCTATTCAAATTTCAAGGAACCCTTGAAAATGAAACTGATTTTTTTTAATTTTTATTTTAAAATACAAATTTCACATAGTCTACATCACATTAATCTTAGTAGGCCTAGGGTACTTACTTTGGCCTAAACAAAAATGCACTTAGGCTACAAACACTAATGTAGGCTACTTCTAAATCATTATTATTATTTGAATTCCCAGGATAGAGGTCAAGATATTTTAATCGAAGGACTCAAGAACAGGAATCGTTCCCTGGAGGGTGATGAAGTCGTTATCCAAATAAATTCGAGCCAGGAATGGAAAGGGCGTGATAAGACTACCGGTACAGTTCAAAGAACAGGGATAGTAAGATAAGGCAGAGCCTTTAATTTTATCTTGTTTTTGTGTGGCTCATTGGTACATATGGCTAGAGTTCCGTGCTTTTAATGCAGAAACATCCTGGATTTGAATCCCGCTGCAGGCAATTGAGTTTGAGTTAAGCAGCCAAAGCTGTACCATGAACTCTCTCTCCCTTCCTTATTAATGTACCTATACTACTATTAGCGTTGTTCACCATTTCTAAGGTGTAAATCTTAATGCATATAACATTTTTAATTGCCGAATAGGCCTATGTGTTAAAATTGGTACGTCTCAACTCTTTCTAGGTCGCAAGGCATCCATAATGTGTACAAACTTGTAATGAATTGCCCAAAATCCAACTGACGACAACACTAGACCTTATGTCTTGGAGTTGAACTATGATTCCGATTGTTTGTGAATGATGCCCAACAGCCATGCCGCCCACTAACAACAAACATCGGTCCTACATGTAGTTGTAGTGTAAATTCAATTAATGTAGCCCTACATTGGATGGCATCCAAAAGTTCGTATCACACGCATGTAGAAAAATAAATGCTTATGCCATCCGGATCCCTAACTGACCGTGATCAAATAAGAGGTTTAGGTTTAGAACTGAATCTTAGTTATATATATTTTTTTAATCACACTCTTTCTAGGTGGTGTTCATTCGCAACCGTGTGGCATCCCCGCAAACAGTCGGGTTTATAAAACCAATGGCCGATAAGAATCCGGACATGGCACTGTTCTCAACCGCGTGACTCTAGAGTGCCCCGAATTAGGGTTCCGATTGCTTCGTGTCCGGCCAGTTTCCTTGCAGACCCAAGAATATGCAACGGAAACTGTTCCTTGTGTCCATAAATGAGTGGACAGATGTGCGATATGCTACAGGGTAAGTTACTACATAGTTCTTCTTACATAGGGTACTAATACATAGGCCTTCAGTCCACACACGGTGGTAATACGGCACGTCATCAAATTGAAGTTTTCAACATCATTGCGCCTACTTATCGTTTTGTGAAACTGGAACCTGACTCCTCTACTTGGTCCGCACCCTCAAGGCAAAAACCAGTCCCCAACACAATTTGTCTCAGATCTCACTACAGGCTATCTTGAGGGGAAAAATTGCCCCCAAAAATTTCCGTCGCCGGCGACTGGGGCTTTTGACCCACGCAAGTACGTACAAGTCGCAGGTCCATGTTCTCGGTTTTTTCTAGGGGAAGGAAGGGAAATGTTCCGGGTACTAAAAACATGGCTCGCTCACTCGTCTAACCACTGGGGGTTTTGCAAAATTTACAAATTTTCGAACTCGAACTTTATAAAATTTTGGGTTTTGGGTTTCAAAAATTGAAAAATAGTTTTCGAGTTCGAAAATTAAAAATTTGGGGAAATTCAAATTTTGGCCGCCGATAAGGGTAATTTACGCAGTGACCGAGCGCCGCGCGCGGGAAAGCTGTCGAGTTTAAAAGTGCAGTGCAGCCAACCGATTTTTTAAAACTTTAAAAACCCTATGAAAAACGGGAAAAAAAAACCATAAAACAAAAGGGGTGGGCCTGCTTTCAGGGGGGTCTGGGGCCTAGGCTATACTGTGTTGTGTACTGTGAGGGAAAAAAAGTGGGTTTGGGGCCCTAGGGGAACTGCTTTGCTTTCAAAATTTTTAAACGATAAAAAAAAAGGGAAAGCCTTTGATGGGGGGAATGGGGTTTGGGGCTAGGCCTACCCCGGCGCCCCGGAAAAACAATAAAACCCTTATTGGTTTCTTTGCTCTAAAACACTAATTTTCCCCGACCCAACTATCGAGAAGAAAGAATGCGGTGAATATTAAAATTAAATTTGCACTTTTTACGTTTTTTAAAAAACTTTTAGTGGCGTTATTTTGACATATTTATGTATTTTTCCCTTCAATTTTCCCCAATTTTTGCTTTGACGACGCAAGCTTGAAGGTCCAACGCGTGGGCGCGCTCCTTTCGTCCATCGCTAGAACTGGAGTCGAAAAAAAGCTGGGGAAACTTTTTTATCGGCTCTGCTAAAAAAACTATTTTCCTTTTAAAGGGGCGCGGAATTTTTGAAATGTGTGAAATAGCATGGAGATGCCTAGACCCCCAAAATTATAATGAGAGTGAAAAATTTGGGGGGATTTTCAAGGAAACGACAAAAAAGGGAAAATTTGAAAGGGAAAAAAAAAGTAAGCAAATTTTAAATTTTTTTTTTGGGTTCGGTTCGGGGTTCGTTTCGGTTCGAGTTCGGCCCTTTTTTGCAAGTTCAAAAGTTCGAAGGGAAACCCTTTTGAAAGTTGATTTTTCGGTTCGAAGGGGAAAAAAAAACGGGTTTTTGGGCCCAACCCTATTAACCAAAAACTGGGGGTTTTTTTCTAGAAATTTATGGCCCCCCTTTTCTAACCTGCAAGTGTTTTTTTTTTCAATTGGGAAAAAAGGCCAATCGGCAAAGTTTAGAAAAAGCATAGAAAAAACAAAATAGAACAAAAAAAACCCGGGCCTGAAGGGCGGGAGCGAAAAAAACTTTTCCCCTGCTGATGAAACGTAGCTAATTTAAAGTTGTTTGTTACCTTTACTTACTATGTTACGTGTGCCCCCCAGTAAAAAATGGTGTTTTGAAGTCCCCTTGCTGATAAATGACAACAGGGCATGTGGGAAATTTTACTTCTTACGTGGGCCCTCCCAAAGGGTGGTTATGTGTGTGATTTTTGTTTGCATGTAGTTAGCTGTTTTTTAGGGGCCCACCACCCGCCTGATGAGTCCCAGAAGGACGAAAACGCGCGTGGATTAAGGTAAAAAAACAAATTTTAAAATTAGTACAGTTGTCATAAAACGGGTTTAAAAAAAGTTTTTTGCCCCCCCGCTCCCACCCCTTTTCAGGCGGGTTTTATGTTTTTATGTTCTCTATGTTTTTCCCAACCTGTAAAACCCTTCTCCAATCATATGAAAGTGTTTTTTTTTCCGGGTTTGTTTTTTGTATTTTTTTTTTTGGTAGGCCTACAGCCCTACCCCACTTTTAAAAAGTATTACTTTTTTGTTAGCAACAGCACTAGTTTTTTCCCAAAAACCTCAATACCCTACATTATAAACTAAATTTTTTTAAGGGCCTATATTGTTTTTAGATTTTTAAAAGTAGGTAGGGCCTACAGTTTAAACAAATTATTTTTTTTTATTGATATTTAAAGGCCCGGGGAAAAGCAAAACCATGATTACTGTGTTTCTATTGTAGCACCATATAAAAATCGGTGGGAAAATGGGAGACATAAAAACGGGGGAAAGCGAAAGCAATTTTTGGAAAACGACTTGAAGGTGGATCCGTACCCCCCGAAATGCATTCCTACTTCCCCGACTCCCTTTACAAAAATACCCGAGTCCGAGATACCCAAAATAGGGGGATTTACGAAAAGGGGGGTGAAATCTTCACGATAGCCCCCGGGCCCGGTAGAGATCTCGAGGGACCCCAAATTGTCCTGCAAGGAATGCCCCCAATGGCAACCCGAGAGGGGGGGTTCCCCCTTTCAGAGGGTCTTTTTCTTCTTTGAAAAAGGGGACGCCGTTTGACAAGGAAGTCGGGGGGAATCGAGCGAGGGAAGCACATACCTTGTGGGACACGGTGGGTTGGGGTTTAAGTTTACATTTGGATTTTTTACCTACATTAAAATCAAAAAAAGTTGGGGTTGTTTTAAAAGTGGACTGAAGAAACCCTTTTTGGGTTTTGGTTTTTAAAATTTAAGGTCTGGATTGGCTACGAATAAATTGGAAATTTGTTTTAAATTTGGAAAGGGTTTGGGCTCCGGAACAATAAATATCTTTGCAATACCCATGCACAAAAAAGAGATTTTGATTCTTTTGTTCAATAATAGTCTTAAGAATTTTTTAATTTTGATTTGGTCATGAAAATCCCCCAAATTGGTGAAGAGATAACTGGTTGGAAAGAAGAGAGTGGGCCCTTATTTTTTATACATTAACAACACTCGAAAAACAAAAATACCGCGGAGGGTGGAGCTGCTCAGCTTTTTTAAAAAAAAACCCTTTAAAAAATCCCCAAACCACTTTTCGCCCCTAATGGGCCCACACCCGGGTGGAGACCCTTAAATTTTGATGAAACTCTATTTTTGTACTTCTGGGGTTTCCCACTGTTTCCCTGAGAGTTATGGGGGGATGTGCTCTCTATTTCCGGGTAAAGGGGAAAAATTTTGGCGTATTCCGTTTTCGGGGAGATTGTTTATTTTGGGTAAAAAATAAAAGTCACGGTTCACCCGACCCCCAGTCACCCAACCGTGCCCCACAGTGGCGTAGAAAGCAAAAGTGGGGTTTGTTCCCCAAAAACTTTCATGTCTAGTTGCGGGGCTGTTAATATTATTTTTTTATATCTTTTTATTGTGGATAATAGATATTAGTATGTTTTTTATTATGTACTGCCACCAGTAGGTATGATAAAATATTGATGACCGTATTTATAAAATTATTTTTTTTAAAAAAAAAATTGACATTTATCTTTGGTTAAAAAACTTAAGGAAACCCTAAACGGGTTTTAAAAAGTGCCCCTGACACTCCGTTTTGCCCCTCAGGGTTTTTTGCTAGAAACCCCCCACAAGGGAAATGGACAACCGACGAAGTTGCCCCCCGTACATTTGGAAAAAATTCACCGGTTTTACGGGCCCAACAAAAATGGTAAAACCCCTTGCAACACATCGCAATCATACTTTGAAACAAAAGATTCAGCGACGGGGGGTCAGAAAACGATCAGCGAAGTCGTGTTTTTGTTGGATCGCGCCCCGGGCATCCGCTCGGCTACTCTGTATATGTTAATAAGGGTCGCACCCCTTTAAAAGAATAAACAAAGTGTAGGGCATACCACCCGTGATGGCTAGAGGTCGGCCAAATTAGAAACTTTTCAATTTGTAGCAACATTAATTATAATAAATTAAGTTTTTGGGATAAATTTAAAATAAGGCCCCTTTTTTAAGGCATACAAAATTTTATCTTTGATGTTTTTCCCTCCCCTCAAAAAAAAAAAAAATTTTCCCCTGCCCAATGTTTGATCCCAAAAAGAAGTTTTTTTTTTTTTAAATTTCTGTACCCCACTTTCCCCCTTGGCAGGACCAAAAATTTTAAATTTAATTTGTTTAGTGAAAAATTTTGCATAAAAAAACTGTGGATTTTAAATTTGTCTTTAAACAAAAAAAATTTTCACTTCAAAATTGGGAGAATGCAAATTTATTTGCAAATCTAAAAAATGGGTCAATTAAAAAATCATCAAAAGTAAATAAAGATGGAAACCCCAATTCTCTTTTTTTGTTTTTAGTAATTAAAAGTTTATTGGGGATCCGTTAGTCTATTTACTGATTATTTCCCCAACAGTTTTGTTGAAAAAGTTCATGTTTTTGCCAACATTTTACGGTTTGCCCAAACGCACTAGAAAACTTTTTTTTTTAAGTTTTGGGTTTCCCCCCGATCTCTTCCACCGCCTTTTGAGTTCCCCCATGGGGCAGCTACAGGGAACTTTATGGGAGAACGGGGGTTCCCCTTATATCATTCCGCTGGATCACTTTAGAAGACGCTCCGAAATAGAAAGGGGGGGACTTTTTGAAAACCCGTCCCCTGATGGTGCTCCACGCGCCCCCCCCCGGGGTGCAAAGCCAATGACCCCGTAAATTTCCCGCTCTCTCCGCACTGGGTGCAGCTTCCCCAGAAAAAAAAGTAGAATTTTTTCGTGCCTTGTCGGGATGGGGGAAAAAAAAACATGAAAAATAGAGTTAAAATAATTCAAATAGGCTTCTAGAAAAATTTCCCGTGCTAATATTTTACTGGGGTTTGTAATAAAAAAAATAAAAAAAACAAACTTTTTTTTGGTTACCTTTTTAGGGGTTTTTCGTGTTATGCCCAATATGAAAAAAAGATTACAAAAATCCCCAAAGTCCAAAACCCTCCTGTTTGGGCTTAATTTTTTATTTTTTAAAGGGTTTTGGGTAGGGCCATAGTCAACAGTATTCTTGAGGGGCAAATTAAATTTGAATTCCCAAAATGATAAATTTACAATTTGTACATCCCAAAGGGTACTAGTGCCACAATATCATATATATTCCCTTTACCTGATATTTAAACTGTTTTCATAAATAAAAATTTCACTGTCTTCGAATTTACCCCAAACTCTTCTTGTTTGTTTTAGGGGCCCAAGTATTTCTGTACGAAAGGCGTCGACGAGGGAAAACTTCAAAAATTATGCGCTCAAAGTTCCTCTGTACACGCACTTCATTTTTCCCATCAGACGGGACCCGATGTGAAGGGTTTTCCCCCCCCCCGCCTTTTTATCGGCGCTCTTTGGGGATCGAGGGCCTCCCCCAAAGGGGGCCCAGACGATGTGCATAAGTATGTTCAAAAAGGGAAATTTTGAAGAGAAGCCCTTTTGGGAGGTAGGCCGGTTGCCCCCAAAATTTAAAAGGGTAGGCAAAAAAAACTCGATATTTCGATACGATATCGATCAGTGAGTTTTGAATGAGTATGCTAAATTTTTGAAAATTTTTTGGGGTGCCTGTTATTTGAAATAAATTAATCCTGGCTGGGGAGAAAAATTTTGGAGGTGCGGGGGGTCATAAAAAAAACTATTGTGAGATCATTTAAAAACGTTTTGGGTAAATAAAATTTTTTAATTTTTAAAAAATAAAATACTAAAACCCACCTTTTTAAATTTTTTTTTACAAAAAAAATTCATTTTGATATTATTTTTTCGTGGATATCGATAATTGAATGATACGTCATAATCATAGCCCAGCCCTAATTTAAAAAAAGTTTGAGTAAATTGGGTCAAAAAAACCCCAAAATAACAGCCGGAAAAAAAATTTTAGAGGGCAAACTTGTTTGGGCGTTTACTGTTAGGACATTTTCCCCCGTTTTCAAGTCCATGAGTGGTCCCCTTTTATTTGATTGGGTTTGGGGTTTTGATGTGATTTAAATCGCTTTCTATAAAAGCGCCCCCAGAAGGAGACCCCCCCTGGTCCCGGGAAATAGACCCAAAATTTATAACATATTTAGTATAGTGTGTTTTTCGGTTTTTTAGGGGTTTCAGCTAACTGTAAAAAAGAAGAAGTATCGGCAAAAATTGGCCCGGGGGAAAGAGCATTGGGCATTTAAACCTTTCCCTGGGCATCGGTCAACAAGGGCCTATTTTCGGCGGCCGTTAGGTTTGGGGGGAAAGTTTAAGAACGTTCATTCGACGTAAACGTCTTTCCAAAACTGGGGATTTTAAACCCAAAGGGATTTACAAAATGTAAGTTGAAAAAAAAATTTTCATAATAATTCAAATTTTGTCAAGGGTTTTTGTGGGGCTGGCCCGAGCTTTGGGTGAAATTTTAAATGCATTTTTTTGGCAGTTTGGCCTACTTTTTTACTACCAAAACTTTTTCCCAAAAGAGAGCATGTAAATCAACATAGGGGGAGTTAAAATAAATTTATAAATAATTTAGTTATATACATGGGCCCCCCCTTTTTTGAATTTCATTTAGACATCATTTTCCTTTGGGCCCTAATGTCCAAAAACTCCATAAAATCTTTTTTTTCTGGTAAATTTTTCACATATTTTTTTGACTATGATCAAAAGGACCAAAATTTGCAAAAAAAATTCATTCTTCTTTTTGTCGTCTATTTGTTAAATTATTTTTTTATTTTTTTCCGTTCCACGTTCGGGTTTTACTGCCGGGTCATATAAAAACTAGGGCTGTGCGAGTATCGAATATTCGATACGGTCGAGTTCACGGCGGTTGAAACAAATTCGAGTTTTATTTTTTTTGAACTCGAATATTCGAAGTCGGAAAAAAAAGCATTTCATTTTCCGACCCGTCAAAAGTTACGTGTTTCTTCCGTTGTAGCAGCATACGCGGAAAGTTCGTGATACACGATAGTCGAACTCCTTCTGACGTGAAAAAACGTTATGATTGGCCGGCTGAACATTTCGAGATCCCAAATTTGGGGCTGTCAACGTCACTGCGAGGTTGATTGGCTGTTTTTGTGAAATAAATTCACGTCTCCGTGTTCACCACTTTTGTATCCGAGATGTATTTTGACAACAAAATGGCCACGATTCCGGGCGAAGCAGAGCAACCGATGATTCGAAAAAATTTTTGCGGCGGCAGGCTAGGCTAGGCGAAATTTCTTTTTAAAAGCATAGGCCTACATAAAATAAAATTTTTGAAATATTCATGGATGGAACACTTGTCACAAGCGGAAAAACTTCAAACAACACTGCATGACAGTCCCATTGACAACAGGTAGGACGTATAGCACATTTACAATTGTATAGGCCAGCTAGCTAGTTGCCAGGTTTTTCTGGTCAGATTAGGCCTAGATATTTACCGATCTTAGGCCTAGCTAGCTTACAAACTTCACATTGCCATACCAAATTGCACCCAGCACTAGACCTAGCCTTGGCACCCTTCAAACCCAAGTAGTTTTAGGCCAGCTAGGCCCTGTCTCCATAACCAAAAATTTAAACCCAGAAGGTGGCCCTAGGCCTAGGCTTTAAAAGAAGAATTTGTTTGATAGGCCTAGTAGAAAGTCTGAAATAAAGAATACATTTCTAAATTTGGAATAAACTCGATTTAAATATAATAAATAAAACCCTAAAAAATAATTGGGCCCCAAAACATCATATAAATTTAAATTTTTTAAAATGAACTCGAGAAACCCAAAAAACCGAACATTTGACTGAAACTGAACTCGTACTCGACTCAAATTTGGGAAATTTTCCCGTCGCACAGCCTAATAAAAACCAGTTTCAAAACGTTATTTTTTATTGCCAACACGGAGTGTTACGGAGATTGGGGACTGTGACATATTATATTATGTACCCCGGATTTTCTTTTCAGCATCTTGAGGCTGAAGTACACACCAGAATCAAGACAAGTTCTCTTCGTTGGTGATGTCTGGAAGCCCAGCCCAACAGCTCCTTTCACAACGACGCAAACTATCGAAATGTTCAGCGTAGTCACAATCTTGGTGACTAAAGTTTAAGGAGTTTCCCCAAGCTGGAATCCATTTGGGTCAGACCTCCGATGTCGGGCATGCTTTAAGTTAATTGCAGTCTTAACAAGCTCTCTTAAAAATGCCATATGCACACGCTTTATGTGTGGGATCTTTCAGAAATGTTTTCTTCAGTTTTTTTTTTTAACAATGAAGTTATCATTCATTGCTGATGATTAGTGTTCAATTGCAGCTAGAATTTGCTTGCAAGAATTTACTTTTAGTTGACAGTTTTTAGGACTCATCATTTTAGATGACTCGATTCCTCATACATGAGGCACGTTTACATTCAAGACCTCAAATCAGTAAATCTACTTCAAAGCTACTTCACAAGTTCGGCATACACAATTCTTCATATTTAGACGTCTAGGTCTACTGTGAAATTAGTCAGTCACCTTAATCAAATTTGTGATCTAAAACAAGTTTGAATTTTCCGGAATTTGGTTGTGCATGCATAAAAGTCTCAAAGGCCACTTGATTCATGAACATGGGCATCATCATTTAGCTGCTTCCGGCACGGTAAGCTTGGATTCTTCAACCTAATTCTTCCACTTCCTTCTATCTTCCCACAATCGTATCTTGTCCGCATCTTCCCAGCTCGACTCTCCTCGAGCCTGTATGGGTGGGTGACTGCTCTGCCCTGAAACTCACGTATACCGCTGGTTAGAGCAGATGGAGGGTTCGAGAGCTAGTGTTACGGCTTTGTTCTCCTTGACGTCTGCTCGGCAGTCCGGGTTAGTGGAGGAACCTATATGACTGTCCAAGGTTACATCGTACTTTCGGAGGGGACGTTAAGCTCTTGGTCCCCTTGTACTTTTCGAAAGGAGTAGGCTACGTGTCGGTCCCCGGGTTTCCCAACGTGCCGGTACCGGGTTTCCCATCCTCCCTTCTGTTCATACTTTATCCTCATCTATCACCACTCATCGTCTCGAATACCCAAAAGTGCTTTAATATCCAATCCAATCAAGCCGTAGGTCTCCTGCTATGGACTCCTCTTCTTCATTCATTACTTTTTAATACATTCACTTGGGCATGCACTTTGTCTTGGGTTTCTTTACTCCCAATAAATATAATTTCCGCTGCCTGTAGGCCCATGTTGTTCTGTTCTCTTTTTCCCATGGTCCAGGTTTTTGCTGTGTTTTAATTAAGGCTTAGTACATTTTGAAAGTAGGTCTTTTAGCCCTATAAAGTCGTCTTGCAGTGGAGGTGTTTCCTGTCCTGGACCAGGCCTTTCACATACTGGTAAAAGTTGCTAGCCTTTGAGAATAACCTAATACTATATGTTGATTTATACAGGTCAAGTGGGTGTAAACATGGCTGTTCTCTTGTAGAGCAGCATCGAGTCCAGTGCAACAATATTTATATTGTTGCGTCATATTGGTAATATAAGGGTATCGTATGTTTTTTCATAGTCCACATTAATTCCTTCCACCGTGATTTGCAATATGCGTTTGTGCAGTCCAGCTCGTCGAGTATATCCTCCCCCAGACCTCCGCTGCAATAACCCTCGCCTTTTAGCACCTTGTCAAAGGAAGAACCAATGGGGCATGTGGTGGCTGTGCATGGGCGAATTTTTTATGTTGTCATGGAGATGACATTTACCTTTTTATAAGTTTCCTTTTATGTTATGGCACCCAACCACAAGTCTGGATAGCTTTTGAAATTTTTCAGAATAGCAAGCAAGACTTTGTTAAAAAGAAATTAGGTTGAGCGTACTTAAAGAAAAGCTAATGTTTTTGTTTTTGCTCTTTTGCCATTCTCTCAACTCTTCCCCAATATAATCATTAAGTAGGGGATGACGACGGGTACCTGTTACCCCCCCAACCAGGGGGACGGGTTGGTTTCCTTTCCCCGTTTCCCCAAAACCGGTTCTGAATTGAGGTGCGTTTTATAGACTAAAGGGTAAGAAAAATTCGTTTTTCTCTATCTTTTGTGTTTGGTGGCTTTTTTTCTTTCGATTTAAAATGACCCCACCGTATGTGTCAGTGGCTGAGTATGTACCCCCCCCCCCCCCCCCCCCCCTCTTGCCTTATCACTCGCGAGATCTTTTCCGGATTTTACCGTAAATAATTTCTATTACATCTCTAAGTTTTTCAATCTGCTTTTTAAATCAAAAAACTATCACCCTGGTGATAACTGAAAATTTAAGCTCATGGGAATGAAATAAATAGGCAATGTGGTTTTTCCTTATCTTGTTACAATTCTGCTCGAGCTTTCCCACTCCACCCCCCTCCCCCAGACCCAATGCATCGTGAATTCGTGCCCTTGACTAGATGTGACAAATAAAGCGATGCAAGGACCGTGAGTTTTATTTTTGGTCGCTGTTTCCTTTTTCGGTTTATGAATACTACTTACTGAATCGGCACCTCATTTTTTATAAGACAGCATTACGTCTGGGAATTAGGATAATGATGGCGCGTTTCTTCACAGTTCATTAGACCCCCCACACGATTGTTTTGTTTTACTCCCCCGGGTAACCCCGCGGAAATTTTTGGACGGGTCCCCGGGGGTTGAAAAAAAGTTGTTTCTCATCCCTAAATCGATCACCATGTCAGCACTATTAGATTTAGTAATCGAAATCTTATGCTTTTTAAAATTTTTTCTGTGTTTTAGACGCAAAAAAAACATTAGAAAAGCTAAAGATTAAAACTAGGGAGAAAAACGATATGAAATTCATTCGAAAATCGCGCCGAAATTAAAATAATATCGCAATTTTTCGCCCAAAAAAAATATCGTCTGAAAAATCACTTTGAAATCATATTATGTAATCGGCAAAAAAAACTCTAGTTCCGCATTTGCGTCAATTTAAATTGCGCTCCATCTAACGCTGGTGGGGCGGTTTAACTGCCACTAGACGGCCCCCCTCGATGCCCCCCCCTTGAGCGAGTGTGCGGGGCGAGTGCTGTTCTCTATCAGTGCGGATTGCTCGGCGAAATCTAGATCGTGATAGCTTTAAAAATTTAAAAACCTATTTTGAGACGGGGGAATTCCCATGAAATCCAAAATTTCCCGGAGAAAAAACTTAGCAGAGTCTATTTATCTATAAAATTTTTATACCTAGGTACCCGGGACTGAATTTTCTATTAAAAAAACTGGATTTCCCTTTTAATAATCGTGATATCGCTGCAATATTGATACGTACGATTATCGCGATACAGCCACCTATATTGCATATAATTGAATTATCGATGTCAATTACGTTGACATCCCTAATTAAAACCATTATTAAGCACCCCAAAAATTTAAAAACTCGAATCGCATTTAAATATAGCAAAAAATTCAAACGCAAATTTTAAAGCCATCAAAAATTCAATTATGATAATCAATCATTATTATACTAGTAGTAGCGTCAATATGTCAAAATATTGCCCATAGCGTATTAAAAACTGAAAAAAATACTGTACGTTTAACTTCTCTCAGTCATAAGTCAAAATAAATATATTTTATAATTTATTCAACTATTACTGTTTAAAACAACAATATGTATATTTCGTACTTTAATATATTTATTTACGTTTCTTTTCATAAAAAAAGACTATAAAAAATATATGTATGGAGAGTGTTCAAGGCACAGTACCTATGAAGTACTTTGCTATGAAATAGGAGGATATTTTTAAAATTATGGAATTTTTTCAATATTTTCAATTCTATTGGGGTAAGAAATTTGACAAAAAAACAGGATGCTAATACATCTGAAGTTTTAAAAAGGGAAACATTGTTTGCTACACAAGGAAATTGTTTCCGTAACAAGAGGCAAACAGAAACTATTCTATTGTATAATATTTTAGTCTTTTTAATAGCCGTGGAACAAGGTAAAAACATTTCAATCCGGGAAAACCCGCACCAAAAAATTTGGAGCGGTAAAAGACGTATTTTTGAATGTTTTTTCACGGGGGGCACGCATTAGCAAATAAGCCCTGTCAGGCGTCCCCAAGAGGCCGCCAAAATAATTCTTTTAAAAGCTGTAACTCAAAAGTAAACCAAAAAAAA